>JASVVY010000035.1:0-406216 GCA_032158085.1 Aspergillus hortae | reverse complement strand
TCTTCCTCTTCCTCTTCCTCTTCCTCTTCCTCTTCCTCTTCCTCTTCCTCTTCCTCTTCCTCTTCCTCTTCCTCTTCCTCTTCATCTTCCTCCTCAACTTCCAACTCAAATTGCATAAAAGAAGCGGGCAGCTTTCTACGACAAAGCCCGTACTCATCATCACTGTCCCGGTCTTCCTCTTCCCAGTTCCTCTTATCCAGGTCACCAAGTCTAGCAATGGTGGCGCCCCGAGACTCCAAGAGATGCACCATATATCGGTCATTTCTCTTCATAGCAGCGAAGAGTGCAGGGCCCCCAAATTCAGCGGCATTTAGCTCACTATCGAGAAGGAGTCGAACCATTGCCTGATTACCGCGCAATACAGCTAGCTTTAACGCCGTATCTTGTGGCCGCACCCCGTGTCGCACCAGTACAGCCGCGATATCGTGCCGATTATCCTCAACCGCTCGGTACAGCGGCGAGGGTGCGTATAGCTCAGCCTTTGCCCCTCGCTCCAAAAGCAGCTTCACGAGTTCTATATGCCCGCACTTCACGGCCATGAACAATGGCGGAGGGTCAATGGGCACATATCCCCACTGCCGACTTTTAATTCTTGCCGGTGGTGAATGAGCCCGTTTGCCACGGTAGAAATTAACCTGCGCCCCACTGTCTAGTAAGAGTCGCACCATGTCGGAGTATCCACCGCCCACAGCTTCCACAAGGGCATGTTGGATGTTCATAATACTCTGGACGCTATAGCCTTGTCGATAGAGGGGGTGGTTGTAGACATCCTCCCAGTAATCTGCATCCCGTCGCCGCATCATACATCCCGTGTCCGCATCTTCTGTTTGCAAATCAATCGGACTGAATGGTGGGTGGTCGTCTTTGCTGGCAGCACGCAGCCCATTGAGTAGATGTTGTGCATGAGAGAGGTTGTTCTTCTCGACGACTAAAGAGAGTGCGGCCCCATGATGATATTGCCCATCGAAGCGGTAGAGAGACCCAACTAGTGCGCTGTATAGGCTATGATTTGTCTTCAGCAACGCGAACAGGTCTCGTTGACAGGGAATAAAGGACGCAATGATCCAAAGGACCTCGTTAGGGACACAAGTGAGGAGGTCCATGAGGGCGAATGAGAGAAAAAGTTGATCTGATAGTGGGCTCAAGGAGCATCCAAGATGACAAGACCTCCACGCTAAAATAGGCAGAGAATGTCCAAGTGGACTAGCTTTGGCGTGCCCTAACCCGTAAAAATGACCCATTTTCTGCCACAGTCAAAAAATATTGTCGGTAGGAACACCCGGGACATTCGTTCCTCCCCAAGTGGGTACTATATGTTTTGGCTGTGCTGAGAGACAATACTTCAACATGTCTAAGGCTCCAGAGAGAATCCACAAAACAACCGCGGATGATACTGCATACTATGAAATCAGCCTGACTAAGTGAATGAACTTAGAAGGCAGCAAATGGATGGCTCGAGATTAATTGGGTTATAGCCGTCAACGTGGAGCTTTATGGGGCCGCACGACCATATGGCTTTCGACCTATTCCTCTGCTATAATGACTGTCAGTATCATCCAATTCGATGCTGAATTTGAGAACCGGTTTATACAAGCCCATTTATTTCCAGCTCAGTCCCTGGAAATGAATCCCGTGAATGACAGCCGGCTCGCAAATAAATATCGCTTACTCTCGGCCAGGGAAAACACCAGGGTCCCCAGAACAATAAAACCGCCATTTATGATCACCTCATATCTCACCACTATAGGACCGAGACAGTCTGGTATGAATCAAGGATCCTGGCTTTCAGAGTCGAGGACCGTTGAAGAGGATATAATTCTCTAACCCAATAAACCGGTGAAAGACGATTTTATCTTTGTGCCCAGTTCAAAAGGAAGGGAAGATCAGGCAAGGCAATCGTGGTCAACTATGATCACGGGGCGATAAGAGGTTGTTCCAGGCCGATATAGAATACTAATAACACTGCAGATGCACATGTAGGGGACGCGAAAAACCACTCTCTATTGGCGAATTTTAGTCTGTTCTTGTTGATGGAAGCGCGTCCCACGTCATGGATGCAACCGTGTCACTCGTCATATCATTCACAATAGGGGTGCTTGTCCCCATTAGAACATAAGAGATAGCCCTGTGGAATGAGTAAGGGCAGTGTCATCCTGCAGCCGGCTACATTTGATGATCCACATGCAGGACTTTTGGTGTCGAAGGCGGGTGGTGGGCAAGTCATCAAGCGACGTGAGCCTTGGAAACGGTCTATCGAACGTCGATTGGCAGTTTCCATGCAGTAGTGAAGGGTCAGTTCTTTCATGGTTGGTGCAGTCGGGCCATTTGTCGACGTTGAGAGGGGATGTTCTGGCGATTGGACGCATTGCCAATGTTGAGTTGTTCGCGAAGCATCACTTTGAAAGTCTATTGTTGATGGTCGTTGTGGTTGTCTGTCGAGAGTCTAGTATGGGTGGAGATATCTGTATATTCTTGACTCGATATGGAACAAGAACTCTCCAGTCACCGTTGGACAGTCCGAGGACTGCGTGGGATTAGCAGTGAAGAGATAAGAATTGAAAAAGCAAACAAGCAGAACTGATTGCGTCTTTAAATAGGAGTGATCACGGCTTCTTCCAGAAGGCCTTTGGGCTGTGCGTCTGCAGTAGCCCGGCGATATCAATGGACATGGAGGGACGAGAAGTCCGACAGTTATCGCCTGGGGGAAGGCGTTGATAATCTCTGTCTCTTGCCCTCCTTCTTTGCATCTCTTCAAGTCTTTCTCTAAATCTTCCGACAGAGAAGCGGTCGAGATGGTGGACTGAGGTTGGATAATTCAGGCACTTGTCAGGCCGCTCTGCATCTCCACCTCTTCCTCTCTTCCTCTCTCTCGCTCTCCCACCCTTCCGCTCTCGCCCTCTCCTTCCATTCTCCTTCGTCGTCTTCTCTTGCATCGACAGTCTCCATTGGACGGGGCCCTTCACTCCCCATCCCTGTGTAAAGACGACATATCATCCCCATGCATTGGATCCATCCGTCTGACTCGTCTGGAGTATTATCGATATTCTGAACTATCCACTCCATCCGTCACAGCCACAGCCACAGTGCTCTTCTTTAACGACCGCTCCGATCTGAGATCCATCTCGCATACGGAGTACGTCCGTCGCATCCAGAAGAGGAATCCCCTCCGACTCTCGCAATTATCCCCGGTCCTCTCTGTTTATATCGGTTTCTCCATGCCTGTCGCGCCGGATCCCTCCATCCAAACGGTTGCATTTCATGCTCATGAAGCACACGCACAATAACAGCCAGTTCCTGCAATCGTAACGCTGTGCGACCAGTGGGACGGTAGAAGCAAATCCTCGCCGACAACTCAAATCCTCACCGACTTCTTCCAACGTTTTGTGTGGGTGAATTTCTTTTCTTCTCTCCTTCGCTTCTCGCTTGGGAGTTGGTTGGGTTCCCCTTATGCCTTCCCTATATCCCTCCTAAATTAATGGTCTCGCTATTTCGTGTGGGATTAATTATTCGTTCCAATCTAATCGACCCGACCAGGGGCAGAAAAAAAATTCTCCGGTTTTCATATGGACATCGCCGTCCCAGCCACCGAAGCCTCCCGTTTCATTCCTTGCACAACAACCCGCCCCTCCTGAGTCTGACTCCGACTTCTTTTCTTTTTTTCCTGCTCGCCCCCTCCCCTCAGCACCCATCCTATCCGGATGGCCGTCTCGATCGCCGACGATTCCTGTAGCCCAACTCGATCCCTGGGTCTGTTGTTAGACCCGGACGTGGTCGAACCCCCGCGTCCCAAACAGAGCATGTGGCATCGTCTGGGCCTGCGCAGATTACTGGGTCGCGATGATCGCGAAGGTCGTTCTCCGTCCCCAGCGGGCGCCATTTCCCCTCCCGCTCCGAACCATTCCCACAGTAATAACTTGACCCGTCGCCTGTCGCGCAAAGTGGGCGTCGGCCTCCCCAGATCCACCACCTTCAAGCGTCAAAACTCGGAACGACGAGACAACCTGTCTCCCCTGGATCCCGAACCCCGTCGTGCCGTCTCCGCCGACCGTCGCACCCTCAGCGCTCAGCGAACTAGATCCCCACTGCCCTCGGCGGACCCCAGATTATCTGCCCCGGAGGTTCCCTGGCGCGGTTCCGACGAGACCACGGTTGAAACCCCCGCCGAAGCGAATAAGGACCCGGATCTGACCTCGGAATGGAACCTATGCCCTGACGTGACGGATGTGCCCGAGGAACCACCCTTCGAAGACAATATCGACATGGAGTTGGAGAAAAGATGGATTTTGAACCTGAGCATGCACTTTAGGGACCGCTCCGAGCGGGAAAAATTCTTCGTCACCTATGCTGAGGCCCCCAACCGATGGCGCAGAGTCACCATCTCGTGCGACTACCGCGCCGCCCCACCCGATTCCCTCGAGCAAGATCTGAAGGAACTGCGCTACCAGCGAGATAAATGTGCCCGCATCTACGAATCGATCCGCGAGTCTCTCCCTGAGATCCAGTTCTACGATACCGTAACGAATCTCAAACTGGAAACCCGCGATGGTCGGCTGCACGTTCACGTTACCGAAGATGTCAACGAAATTATCCCCTATCCGCCAATCTCGTGCATCGGTCACCTTCCCGAAGCGCGACTCGTTCCCGAACGTTGCTTACATTTTGAGGCGCATCTGTCGGGGTTTGTCTACAACGTGAAATGGGATGGACGGTCATACATCAAGAAGGAAATCCCTGGTCCCGACACGGTGGATGAGTTCTTGTACGAAATCAACGCGCTCCATGCGCTGCAGGGCAATCCGAATGTCGTGCAGGTCGAAGGCATTGTGGTGGACGATGAACAAGAGGTTGTGAAGGGCTTGCTGATCACTTACGCGGAGAAGGGTGCGCTGGTCGACATTCTCTACGAGGATCGCGGCACGATATCCTGGGAACGTCGGGAGCGCTGGGCGCGCCAGATCGTTCAGGGTCTGTCGGAAATTCACGAGGCGGGTTATGTTCAGGGGGACTTTACCTTGTCCAACATTGTGGTGGACGCCAACGACAATGCCAAAATTATCGATATCAACCGTCGCGGATGCCCCGTGGGTTGGGAGCCGCCGGAAATCGCGGTCAAGATTGAAAGTAACCAGCGCATCTCAATGTACATTGGCGTGAAAACGGACCTCTACCAGTTAGGTATGACTTTATGGGCCCTCGCGACGGAGGAGGATGAACCTGAACGACAGCCACGGCCGTTGGTCTTGAACGAAGACCTGCCGGTACCGGACTATTACCGTCGAGTGGTATCGATTTGTTTGAGCACGGTGCCCCAGCACCGGTTATCGGCCAAGGAACTTCTGAATTTCTTCCCCCGCCATCCCTTTGCGACAGAGTGGGATTCGTCTTTGTATACGCGACGCGCAGGCGTCGGCGTAGGACTTCACAATGGCGCCCTCCCCTTATACAACCCCCAAGTTATGACAGCGTCTGCCGCTCTCCTTAATCTACGGACAGGATCTGGGGAGGCATCAGGCCACTCGGTTGATGATCAATCGCCGATAGATAGCGAAGATGGCCGGGTCAACAACGACCATGACCTATTGCCGCCAGGAGAAGCATCCCCGGAGGAATATGCAGAGCGGCAAACTCCTGCGACCGCTGCGACAGAACCACAACTGGCGGAACAAAGGCGTGATAGCATACCCATGACGCCAGTTGGGCTTGAACCCTGGCTTCAAGAATGTATACCGTCGGATGCAAATGCTCTCTTGGATCCCATTGTTACAAGTCTCGACCAGTCTGAAGCTTCTCGCGGCAACGAAGAAGATATCGATCTGGACACTGAGGGTGGACCCCATTGGAGGTCCTTGGTGACTCGGGCGCCTGAGACGATACCATATAAAGTAGAGCCAATGGCTGGGGATCTCGCAGGCGTGGGTAGCCACGCAACGTGTTCTTTTGGGCAGTACACCACGAGTGACTTGTCACCGGGTTCCGCACGGTGCGATGAATCGCCTGTGTCTTCCACCACGACACACTCTACGGAGCCACATTCAGCGGACTTATTGACACAAGACCAAACATCGTCTGGGCCTGGGCGACCACGCTCCGTGTCCTCTTTGTTGGATTCCATGCTTCCAATCAATCCTGCTTTCACCCTGTTGGGTCAGAAACCCGCGGAGACCCCTGAAGCTCGGTTCTCCCCGTTGACCATTCGGTCTGCCATGGGATACCCGAGAGAGATGCTACAAGAGCATACATCCTATCTGATTGATTCGCATTTGCCGATCAACCCTGCGTTCAGTGAGAAAGCCATGGCATCTGTATGACACGACATACAACCTACGGCGACAACATGACCGACGAAAATTTGCATCAAGCCAGCCCACAGCCAGGGCTGAACAGTGCGCGATATACCTCTTTTTTTCTTCACACTGTACCGATATCAACCTTGAGTTTCTAACGTGCGTCCGCGAAGAGTGAGTGCGAACATGACGGCGAATTGGAGTTTTACGAGAAT
Source organism: Aspergillus hortae (assembly GCA_032158085.1). NCBI lineage: Eukaryota > Fungi > Ascomycota > Eurotiomycetes > Eurotiales > Aspergillaceae > Aspergillus > Aspergillus hortae. The sequence goes on along the minus strand of JASVVY010000035.1, from coordinate 399,717 downwards.
GCTGGGTCTTCTGATGGTTATTTTGGCTTATTGACTCTTTTCCATCTCTCGACAGTGACTGAGACTTCCTCGGTCTCATACTTGCCCCTCTCACGATTGGTTCATGATATACGAATGATGATTGTTTTGCGTCGGATTCTGTTGATTGAGTTACTTTCTTGTATATTGATTCTTGTCGATATATATTTTTCATGCCCACGGTTGTATTAATTGGATAATGATGTATCGGTTTTATGAGTCTAAGTATGGAGGTAGTCCATCATTGCGTAGATCACAATACCAAATGCATCGGCAAAAGTTTCTTGATAATAGGTCCGTATGCGTCTCTGGTATAATCATCTACTCGTATATCATCCATATACTGTCTTTTTAATCGGCGCGTTCCACAAAGGCTTCAAGACTCCGTTGCCACGGCTGCGCATTCGGACCTAACCCCCTGCCGATGAGGACGATCTTACACTGCGTTTTGCGTTCAGCTGCCGGCGCAGATTCCGAGTCTCGGATCTCAAACACGTCTCGAACAGCCTGAATAATCTTTTCTGACCCGTCCTCTGTAACCAGGATTCCCTTCAGCCGATGGATATCGAAATCCGTCGGATGAGACTCAGACACTGACGGCCCGGCCGGAGGAAGGGTAGAATCCCACAAAACGGACTGAAGCCAAGAGTCTACTCGGGACACCTTGTCGCTCGCAATGGGAGGCGTAGTAATCGCAATGGTGGAGATGGCCTACACGTGTTAGCGACTGTATGACATAGCTTGCAGCGGAAATGGTCTAGCGCCACCCACCGGGTCAATATGGCTGTGGCCCTTCTCTCCGAAATCCAGGCTGGCCAGATGCTCGTAGGCATGCAGGTCTAGCACGACGCCCTCGATCTGCGGCGTCTTGCTGTGATCCGTCACATGGATCTTGGCGACAGTGTTGATCGCCGCGATGCGTTGCCGCACGGTTTCGAGCTCCTCCGGCGTGACGAGGTCCACTTTGTTGAGGATGATGACGTCCGCATGCGAGATCTGCATATGCGCCATGGAGAGCACGGGGCCGTTGTGCTGGTGCGCGTGTTCGTCGTCCTGCTCGTGCGCGGAGACGGTCTCCTCGGGCGTGGGCTCATCGAGCAGATGCAGGATGTTTTTGGCGTCGACGAGCGTCACGATCCCGTCGAGGTAGATCGAACTGCCGAGATTGTCGTCTACCCAGAAGATGGGCGCGATGTTGCCTGGATCAGCCAGCCCGGTGGTCTCGAGCAGGATGTAGTCGAAGGTGCCGCGGCGTTCCATGAGAGACTCGATCGCCATCACGCCGGAGTCTCTGCTGGGTGTTAGTGCGGGTTGCTAGGGGATGTGTGGCGAGAAGCTGTACTTGACGGAACAGCAGATGCAGCCGTTTCCGACTTCCATCCATTCGGTGACTTCTTTGCCGTCTTGGTTGACGGTCAAGGGTTTCTCGATATCCGTTGCTTTGTCCATGTTAGTCATACAAGCTCAGCTTGGAACCGTAACTTTGAAATTTCTCCAGGTATGTCTTACAATCTCCGAATTCTACAGTCGAGGTGAGCTATAGTTCATATTGTAAGGAGACTGACAAACCATTCATGATGACGGCGATCTTCTTGCCGTGCTTCTCATTGAGAATATAGTTCAACAGAGTCGTCTTTCCCGCTCCGAGATAGCCTGCGACACTGTGAGGACTTGCTACTAGTCTATAAATCCAGCGACTAGCGGTGGAATATACCTGTTACCAGAGTGATGGGCACGCGATTCTGCGCGGGAGTGTCTAACGACGTCGAAGGCGTGATGGACACATTAGGGTTCTCCGAGTCCGGTAGCTGGGAGACATCGACCAGCTCGGGAGGGGCGTCTTCATCGTCCAAATCCATGATGCAGGTTGTATAAGATGCACGAGGCGCTCGACGTCCTTGAGATGCGGAGAAAAGATGACGTTGGCGGAAAGTCTTCTAGGGCTTAGGGCAGCCGTGGGTCATGCCTGGAGCTCCTCCGCCTTCTTCCTTCCCGTCTGTCCTTATCTCTCTGTTTTCTTCCTCCCCCCAGCTTTGTTTTTCAACAGTATATTAATTCCCTATCCACAGCTCCTCTGCGCCTCTCCGTCATGGCTGCTGCGGGTGTCACCCAGTCTAGCTCCCCGCGTCTACCCAGTCCTCCTCCATTTACAGAAGTCCAGATCGGTCCCAAGTCGCCCTCTGTCGGCGAATCGTTTGGCAAGGATGCAGAAGAGATCCTAGGCGCATCAGCAAACGCCGATGATGCTTCGACTCGTCGGATTCGGCCCGGTACAAAGGCTGTGGACATGGCGGCTGGCCCTCCATTGATTCCCCTTTCGCAGGTGAGTGTAAACAAACTCGCCAGCCACCGGGATTCTTCCGCGAATACAGCGCTGACCATGAGCCTGCCGGGAAAACAGCTTGACTCCCCATTCCAGCTACAGGAACACCTCAAAGCGCTGTATAACCACTACACCCGCCCAGAGGGTTCGGATACCGTCGTTCCCATTACCCGCGACGTCGCTATCGAGCTGGCCCAACCCCCCGAAGGAGTTGACCGATCGTTATGGCTCTACGAGCTTTGCCGCTTTCTGACGATGAAAGTCAACAACCTCATTATCGCCTTTTTTGCCGAGGAACCCCCCTGTTCTTCGCAGACTTGTCCGGAGATGCGCGCCTCGGAGTGGCAATATCTTTGCGCCGTGCACGACCCTCCAAAATCCTGTTGCGCGATCGACTACTGCTGCCATACGCTTGATTGGGCTACAAATATCCTCACATCACCAAAACACTTTCCCAGTCGGCTGACTCTGGGATCGGAGTCCGCAGGAGGCCCTCAGGCCAGCTTGCGACACTTGACCAACATCTTCCGACGGCTGTACCGCATCTTTGCGCATGCGTGGTTTCAACATCGCGAGGTGTTCTGGGAAGTGGAGGGTCACGATGGGCTTTATATTTTTTTCAAGACGGTGTGCGACATGTACCATTTGATTCCTGAGGACAATTACACGGTTCCCCCGGAGGCTGAAGGCATTGATGCGCAGTCGGCGGCGCAGGAGGAACCAGTTGACATGCGCCGGATGACCATCTTACGCAAAGAGAGCGAGGGTTCGCTGAGCGCTCCTCTGGACAACATCGAACCGTCGTCCATCACTGGAGCTACGACCCGCCGCCACAAGAACAGTCCGTCCATTAGCTCGCGACCCGTCACGACCATCAACGAAAGCGCGGAGGACGAGGAGCCGAGCAAGAAAACAGAGCCTTCCACAGACGTAACTGAGACGGAGATCAAGGAACCGGAGACGCAGGCGGCTGTTCCTGATCCGAGCGAAGAGCCTGCACAAACTCAGGACTCAGCTGTAGACAGCACTGGATCGCAGGTCACTGTTTCGGAGGTACATGAGGAGGAAGATGCACCAAAGCCTGCCGAGCAGGAGCCAGAAACGACCGAATCGGACGAGCCGACGCCGGCCGCTGCAACTACCGTTGTCAGCGAAGACACCAACGAATCGCCGGCTGACGAGGAGACAGCCACTTCCTCAGATGCCGCCGATGCCGAGCCTGAGTCGGAAAAGAAGGAGGCCCCGAGTGAGGACCAAACTCAGACCGAGCAGACCGAACAGACCGAGCAGACCGAGCCAACCGAGCCCCAGGCCGAGCCGGCAAAGGAGACGTAATCGATGTGATTGAGCGCCATCACTTTCTGCACTGCTTCTTCGTTCTTCATGACATGTCTCTACTATGGTTGTAATTTCTGGCATTTTCTTTACGGTTGATGACGTTGGCTTTCTATCGACAAACAGGGTTTCAAGATGTGTAATATATGATCTGCGGTCCTAGTGAATAATGATACCCATTAGCTAGTTGTTTGGCTGAGTGTAGTCGGAAGTGTAGACGTTGCGGAGTGGGCCATGCATGAATTGCGGAGCGATGACGGAGGTCCAACATTCCTAAACCTCCGCTCCGCACCTCCGACCTCTCTTCACACGTTCATTGAATTCACGCCATTCCTTTTACTGAGAGGGGTCAAACAACCGCGACAGTATACATGACCGCCACCGATCCCGATTCCGCCATGTCCATCGCCCTCAAAGGAGCTCCGATCCATTTCGGACCCTTCCTCGTTACCTCACAAGTACGGAGCTCCCCCGCCACACCCTCACACTCCACGACAACAAAGCCTCCTAACGAACGAAACAGGTCTTTTACCAAACCCCCCTCTCATTCGCCCTCGTCAACCTCAAACCCATCCTCCCAGGCCATGTCCTCGTCTCTCCGCGCCGCGTCGTCCCCCGCGTCACGGACCTCACCCCGAACGAAACGACAGACCTATTCCTGACCGTGCGGCGCGTCGCCCGCATGATCGAGCGCGTCCACGGCGCAACGAGCCTCAACATCGCCATCCAGGACGGCGTCGACGCCGGCCAGAGCGTGCCCCATGTGCACACGCATATCATCCCGCGGAGGAAAGCCGACCTCGACCATCGCGGCGGGACGGACGCCGTGTATGATATGCTAGATGGGGAGGAGGGGGATCTCGGACGGTCGTATGCCCAGCGGGATGGGGAGGATGGGCGCCGTGGGTCTTCGTCGGCGCAGTCGCGCCGGACGAATTTCCCGGCTGTGGATAATGAGGAGAGGAAGCCACGGAGTATGGAGGAGATGGAGGCTGAGGCGGCATTTTTGGCGAGAGAGATGAAGAAGGAGGCGCTTGATTAGGGGGCTCTATGATATTTATAGACATTAGATACCCACCTAGGTAGGTGATTCTATCGTTCGACATGGACCGAGACTTGTCAGCCGTGTCTCCTTTATAACAGGGTATATCAGCCCGGTAAGTTGATTCACACACTACTTAAGAATGAGTAGCTTACCTATCTGTCGTGTTTTTTTTTACTGCTGGGACTCTGCGAAGTCATTCGGAGTGGCCCTGACCCGGACAACAACTGGAGATAATGAAGTTTTATTTGTTTCAACAATTATCAACTATCATGGAACTTTTCAGGTCGCTAATAGTAATGCAGGCAGTACATCAATTCTATTGGCGACTAAAGCAGAGTCGAACTCACAACGAAGCATATCACGAGTGAGCACGGAGGTCTGGCTATCCCTAGAGGGCAATTGGGAAAAACTAGATATTGTGAGACCAAAAAGCCCCTGTTCTCACAATAGTTCTGCCCAATTGATGTTTCGGATTGTACGATGGAGAGCTCAGTAATATTAGCATCATTGGGACTGCTGTTAAATAATCAGCTTAGACCGCACGGTCCTTTCCACTTTCTCATTGAGCCCATGCAACAAGAAAAGGCAGCTCCGGAAGCAACATTTAACCACAGTACAACATTGGGCTTATCATGGTGAATACAATAATGTCAAATGGAAGGAGGGTTCATCCACGACAAGATCCTAAAATTCAAATCCCAGAAAACTCCTCGATGTTTATTATCCAGCCCTTCCTGCTCAGTCCTTTCCCTTAGGGAGACAGTGGATGACTGGCAACGTCGTATAATGGTAGTCTTGGCCAATGTGTGGAGAAGAACAAGCCCAGCAGGCATGGATACTAGGGCCAGCATTGGAGGACCAGAGACCAAACCAGTGCCGATTGGGACGGCCAGGCCGCTGAAGAAGACCAACATCATGTTAGCTATGAGACACTGATATTGAAGTAGCGGAAAAGGATCATCATACAGAAAGTACAGAAGGTAATTCTTTTCGACAGCTCTGTCCTGTAGCTGTTCCAGTAAACCTTCGATGACGACGAGGTCCGCAATAAGACTGTCTTTCTCGACGCGCGTGCTCCATTCATTCTCGTTGATTGACACGTAAGAACTGTCACTATGGCGGATAAGTGCATCGTTATGTGGGATGAGGTCTATCAAATATGAGCTGATCATCCTTCAGTAAAAGGCCAGTATGGTGAGATACCTTGTACTACTGATTCCGACTCCCTCATTTTTGTGTGCTTTATGTCCATTGCCTTTTCTTTAAATCGGAGGTACTCTTTGAGGTGAAAGTTGGCAGAACGGCGGTACACCTCCAACGATTCGGCGGGACTCCAGAGGTCATTGTGGGAAGATTGTGCGTGGCTACTATCTCTTAAGCACAAAGACGTGTTTCGAGACTCTTCATCAGAAAGGGGCTCCAGTGATTCCGTGTGAGACAGAGCCTGTCTGTCCGCGGCCCCCAGGGTGGTTTGACCCCAGAGGAGATTCCTGAAACTCATGCTTCACCGGCAGAACAGACAGCTGGGAGGATAATATGGTAAACAAAAAGAGTCTTGTATGTTAGATCTTTACGTCCTAGGGTGCAGCGTAGATTGAAAGTGTCCTGGCGGCGGGGGTTGCGGTAGGGGGATACGCAGCTCCTTGGGTTTGGCAAGGCTGAGGGGTCAGACGATAAGCCAACAACACCACAGTGACGTTATGCCAAAAGGTGTGTTGGCAATGTGGCACATCTCTATTCGCTGGCCAAAGTGTCCTTGATCAAGGCGGCAAACGATCCTTGACGTGCGGTTCGTCCTCGAAGGAGAGCACAGTGATAAGCACAGGACTTTACTCTCTCGCAGACCCCTTCCCCTCCAAATAAAGTGAACATCTGCATCTTTTATGATCATCCAGCAGCATTCTGAAAATATGGATGAAAAGGCACAAAATCTCACAGAGTTGGACAACCCTTCGCCAAAACTGCGCTTTAGAGCCCGGCTGTGGCACTACGCAAACGCAGAAGACTCCACAGAATTCAACAGGCTTCTATCTGTTGCCAGTAAACAGCGTTTGGAACTCCAGGAATGGGATGTTGCCTGCGTAGAGGCGACTGCTCTCGGATGTCATGACCATTACCCGGTCTTCGCTCCCATCGAGGTAGGGTGCTCTGGAATCCAGGCATTTGAGATATAAAATTGCATTCAGTCGCTTATACGGCGGTCATATCTTCAATAGGTTGACTTTATTCACGACCAATATACGTACGACCATCCAAGAGCTGTGCATGCAAGCAAGGCCCTTTGGAAAATTGTCCGCGATGAGGTTGCCTCCACATTCGCTAAGGATTTCCATATAACATTTATTGTCTATGACTTGATTCCCATCAACATTTGCAGAAGGATACACAGCCGCTTTATCACTGTGAGCGTCTGCAATAAGCTGCATTTGCTAGAGGAGATTATTATCTCCCCCAGGCCGCCTTCTAGATTGCAGAGAATAGGGTGTGTCCGTCTAATCTTTCTCTGTGAAGCTAGGCTGACGCAGGGATAACACATTAGGGAAGTTCTCTGTCGCCTTACCGTCACTGCTGCAGCAGGTGCTTTGGCCTACGGGTCGGTCTCAATAGGAGGGCCGACAGGACTTGCTCTTGTTGGTGCTGTAGGAGCCATACGTGTATTCTTGTGACCCGTGGAATATACCTATTAACACCCATTCCAGGCGTACGCTGTACAGGCATACTACCCACGCTATAGCCTATCAGCAGCTTCGGCATCGACGGACCCACTGTTGAAGATCTCACATGCACTTCGTTGCTACCGTGCCCAAAACGCTTCTTGGGAGCAATGTATGCGTCAATGTGGGAAGTGTACGTTTCTGGAAGCCACTACCCCATCCAGCTTCCATCAAATGCTATTTCCAGTTTATTGTAGGCTGACTTTCTTACAGTTAGTTGTCCAAACACTGCGATTCAGACTTTACAGGCTGCCCATAAACTAATCATCGCATTCGGAGAATTTGAGGAAAGCGTGTGTCACTACTTGCCCACTTTGAAGGCTGAGTGGAAATACTCAACTCTGGGTAAGATTTTGCTTTTTGGAGGCCTATGTATTTTAGCTGGTGGTGTGGGTGGGCTCTGCTTTGGTATGTTGGGAGGAAAAGCTGCCCTGGGGACCGTGGTTGGTGGAGGTGTATGCAGTGGCGCAGGGTATTTCGAACGCGATATCACGGCTCAATTATGTCTTTCCAAGGGTGAGTAAGCCTTTCACACTGACTTAACCAAACCACCAAACCCTTCCACCTACCTCCAACCAGCACCTTCCCGCACCCTACGCAGTATAGGTCTTTTCTAATCACCCACTGATAGTGAACCTCGCATTCAAATCGGCAAAACGCTCTGTTCACATCTTATATGTGCGAACTGTTGCATGCTTTTTGAAGGAAACTTTGGGTATCCCGTACGATTGCTTCACCCAAGCAAGAGCTCTGGAGGTTCTGCAAAGTTGCGGGATTGATAATACTATTCTTCATGAGACTGGCTACCAGGAAGCATTGCTAGAGAGAGGAGCTGCACAGTTTCGACATGACCACATTCACCTCATGGAGACTGTGGAAAGCCTATTTGAAAAAACTGGTCACGCAACGACCATCAAACACAAGTCCGAATGATGTGAGGAGGGTTAGGGGATAGCTACCTACACCGGAGGACTTTTAGCTTGGTGGTTCTTTCGTGCCATGTATTAATACTAGACGATCTATTCACTTCTTTTGTAGAATGACTTCATCAATGCAATACTATGTGGATGTTAAAGCCTTTTCTGTACAGTATTTGGCTCTCTGCGACGTCGTATGTAGGAAGGGCGGAAAAGAAATCGAGTTTCCGAAGTATCAACACAGTCGATTGGCTGAACGCCGTTAAAACAGCCTTTAAGCGGGACACCATTTCCCTGTAACAGGCTGATTTGCTGAGTGCTTTACTTTTTAAGAGCGCTCTTCTATATCTGTTTTAGCGGTGATCGTAACAGCCGAGTGGTTCAGCTAGGGCAAACGCAAGCAGCTCACACTGAACAGATTTAGTCTTGCTTGTATTCATTCTCGCTCTCCTCGTTGCCGTAGTTTGAGCCGTCTAGTCCGTTATTCGAGGGAAAATTGGAGCCCACTTTGGAGACCCCTGCATTGTAGGCAATATTAAATGTTTCCTTCTTTACCTGTCATAGTGACTTTGACCCCTCGAAACGACGCATTGGAAAAACATCGGACGTTACTATATAGGTGCATAGATTGTATGCACCACGTCCGATTGTGATCTGCATATGCATCTTGAGAAATATTCTATTCTAGTTATGATGGGGCCGTGAACGCCTCATTTCCACCGCTGGGGGGTAAGAATATGTGGGAAGTAGGATACGAAAAGGAACCGAAAGGAAGGAAAACAGTACAGTCGTAAGCCATCAACGCCATCAACATGGTACTCGTCCATCATGCCGCATAACAAGCCCCGTCTATGATGAGCCACCTTCGTTCATGCATTTGCCTCCTTCTCCTCGGTCTTCTTCTTCCAGAACGCCTCCCGCTCCTGCAGCACCGTCGCAGCCCATTCCTTAACCTCAGGCAGCTGGACGCGACCCGCGACATGGCAAAACTCGGACAGATCGACGGAATTGGCGCGCTCGTACTCCACCATCTGCAGGAGGAGCTCCATCTTGTCGATATCGTGCACGAACTGTGCCTCCAGCGTCTTGTTCTCCTCGTACTCCTGGAACACATTCAGGATCTCCTGGCCGGTCAGCATGCCGCCGGGCACGCCACCGAGCAGGTTCTTCGCGATGTAGTCCATCACGTCGGCCTCGCGCCGCGCCTTCTCGACCTTGGACACCGGGTCGACGGGGGTGATGTCGCCGACGAGCGACTCGGCCATGTCGTGGATGAGGGCCATCTTCATGCAGTGGGGGAGGTTGAGGCGCGCGGCCAGCGTCGGCGGGGCCAGCATCGTCATCACCGACATGCGGTACATGTGATCGGAGATGGATTCACCGCTGGTGATGCCGAAGCGGCGCCATCCTTCGCGCTTGGTGGTCTTCAGGCGTTCGAGGAGGTGGAAGAAGGGGATTGGCGAGGCGGAGTTTTCCTCCGGCGGGTGCGGAAGGGTCGAGAGGACTGTTTGGTCAGCTTGCGGTGGAGTTGAAAGTAATTGAGGGAGGATTACCGGACTGGGTGGTCCAGAGAGCGTTCGCGGGAGTCTCCGAGCCCATGGTGTCTGGTGGAGTGGTGGTTGCGAGGAATGGAGAGAGAAGAGGGGGAGAAGAGGAAGAGGACGCAGGTGCAGGCGGAGAGGAAAGATAAGCGGAATCTTCCCGGACCAAACAACATCTCCGCCTTTGTTGCTCCTCCGCCCCATACAAACAACAACATCAACAATCACACGCACCATGCAGGCCTCCAAACCCCCTCCGCGACCCAGAGCACCGAACTGGGAACCTCCCTCCTCTTTGGCTGTCTTTGTGCGCAATCTGCAACTCCTACAGCTTGACCGCCGCCAGGACTGGCCCGCCATCTCCGTGCGCTCTTTGTCCCCCGCGTCGCATAACCAACGTCAACGTTTGAAGGCCATTGAATGGGCCCTATACCAGCTCGTTGCTCTGTGGGATCCCGAAACTGCTCGCGATGTATGCTGTCACCTGTTCTGGACATTCCAATACCGAAACTGACTGGTCAGAAACTCCGACCCTTCTTCCCACCCCTGGAACCGCTGCAGTCGGTCAACCTCCGCGCCGCCCTCTTTCGCGTTTTGTCCGACTTGAAAAAGAATGGCGACCTGGGTAGAGAAACGATTTTGCGAAAGTCTATGCTGGACGACTGCAGAGGCGACAAATTCGACGAAATTCTGGCTGTCTTCTCCACCGCCGTTCTGCGCAAGACCCTCGCGACGTCTTCGGATGACCGCCTGCGCAATGTCGCTGTCGCCCTGGCCACAGCTCCTGGCTTGACCCGTCAGGAGTATCAGAACGTTGTGCCGCTTATTCTCGCCCATCGCGTGTCCCTGAAGACTATCGGAGACCGCCGCAACCGAGTCCATGCCACCCACGAGAAGTTCGCCCAGCTGCTGGGTGATAAGAAGATGCAGCTGGACGAACGGTCAAAAGAGAACAAGACCCCCATACCCCTAGCCGAAGACTCTGATCTGGATGGCCTAACCCGTGAGGTCCAGGCCAACTGGCTAGGCAGCGCGGAGTGGGCCAACGCCCTCCTCGAAGGTGGTGCGCGCAGCAGCAGCGATGCCTTTTTGGAGCTCCCGTTCTCTACTGCATGGGCCAGGGCCAATGAATCTACTGTGGAGGACCTGACTGTCGGCTCCACGCCAGACCTCCTGGTCGACCTGGAGTCCCGCATTGTGCGACAGCGTGCCCGTCTCCACCGATGGCGGCAGTATCGGAACTCCATGCGCAAGCACGAACGCGTGGAATCGACATCCTCCAACAGCAACGTGCCCCTGGTGTTCCGGGATCATCAGCCCCTGACAGTCGCTAGCGTTTCGAAGGCTGTTCGTGAACCCGTCGAGCGGGTGTCCCTCAAAGCTGACGACCGTGCCCTGCTGTTCTCCATGACAGAGGCGCTAGCCCGCATCAATGGCTCCTCACACACGGCTCGGACTGCCCTGCGCACCCCTGCGGTAGATACACCCCGTCGTGTTACCCCCGAACCAACCAAACCAGCAGGTTCTTCTGAACCCGAGATTCCTCGCATTCGCGAGGACCCTCCGCATGATATAAACATTGACGGCGCTCCCATGGACGACCTACCTCGTTCACCGAGCTCTGGAGGGCGCGACACCCCGGACCAAGATATCCACCAACCCCGTCGCAACCCAGCCGCCCTCGTCGAACGAACCCGCAAATCCATGTCTCTCCTGCCGCCGCCCAACCCCAACCCTCGTCCACCGCGGGAGAGCCTCGGACCCCGTCGTCCTCGCGCCTCCTTCCCGGTGAACCAGTTCGAGACCCCGGAGAAACAGCACCCGCACGCATATGACATCAGCCGTGCATCGACACCCCGGGACGAGCTGTTCGAAGAAGAGGCCGAATACTCCAGCGTCTTCAAGTCGCGGCCGCGTGTAGCGCATAGTCCCCTTGCGTCCCCGGCGGTCCATGTCGATCCCATCGAGGACTTTGGTCTCGATGTTGCAACGGGGTCTCATGACTTGGAGGACGAGATGGTGGATTCGCCACTGGCTAGACGACACAGATAGCTGGTAGATGATGTACATATCCTATATTAGACAGGAGTGTCACGCTTGTGATGATTCTGATTTATTAATACATATCCAGAGCGCCCCGTAAGCATACATTATACTACATAACCTCATTACCGTTCGTTCTATGTAACCGTCCATTGCCCATAACACCGCGAACCCATGTCATTAATCATCTCTTTGTATTCCGCGTACGCCTCCTATTGGATGGAGGATTGTATTCTGAGCCCTGATCAGAATCCGGAGTCTCCGGTATGGACGGATCCTCGCTCATAGCAGAAACGGCGTCATCTTCATCTTCACGCACTGACGGTGTCTGACGTTGGAACGACGGACGCATCCGGTGCTGTCCCTCTACAACCAACCCGCCATCGTCCCCATCATCCTCACCGGGAAGCAGAAACCCACCGCCACGATCAACGGGATCTTCCTCGTCGGATTCCTGCACCGGCGGGTCTGCGGTAGCTGTTGCTGCTTGTGATGGGCCAGCCCTACGGCTCGACGTAAATGGATTCTGCACGTCGCGCTCATGATCTCGCTCATCCGCCCCGTACTCCTCGCGCACGCGCTCAGCAATCCGCAGACCGAAGAGGAACTTACGCCAGGTCTGCAGGATGCGAGCCTCAGCCTTGCGGCGCTCCTTCTCGCGCTTCTCGGCGGCGTCGGCGCGCCAGGCGTCCTTGACGAGGTCTGCATTCTCTTCCGCGACAACAACGCCCTGGATGACGGGGACGGCCATTTTAGATCCGAACTCAAACCCCGTGACCGCCTCGGCGTAGTCGATGCCGAGTTTCTTGCAAAGACGGACGGTCCCGGGCCACGGGATGTGCACGGCGCCGCGCGGGACCATGCTCGGCACGAAGCAGTCGATGTTGCCGTATTCGTTTTTGGGGATGACGCCGTCGCGGATGGGCGGCGGGATGATCCATTCCGTCTGGTAGCGCGCGTATAGGCCCTGTTTGGGTTTCTCGCCCGTCTCGCGCTCCAGCTCGTCGACTTCGCGTTTGCGGAGGAGCGTCACGGCGCGGATGGGGACGCGTTTGAGGGGGGCTTCGCCGCGTTTGATTTGGCGACCTTCTTTGTGCCAGCTTTCGGCTGAGAGACATTTCAGAACGTCGGCTCGTCGGTATACCTTTTCCTGCTTCGCTTTGGCGCCTCTCCCGGTTGTGAAGAGGCGGACGTGCTCTGCGCCGGGTTTAAGGGCTTCTTCGCGACGGAGAAAGCGTTCGAGGACGAACTCGGTTGAGGACCGTAGGCTCTGCAGCGTGTCGCCCTCTTTTGCGGTCTTCTTTTCCGGTTGGTTCGGGATCAGGTCGCGGGCGTCTTCGATGTCGTCGACTGCCGTGCGCTCCTTCTCAGGACGAGCGTAGACTCGGAGAGTCAGTTTGAACCAGTCATATTCGTAGTGTTTGCCGCGCACCCCAGGCACGGGGATCTTCTCGACCGGCAGCCGGAACCCCTTGGTCTTACCTGGCCAAGTCCGGCGACGGAGATACCGCGTGGTGACGTCCTTTGCGGTTTTGTCGGATGAGTAGGCCACGACGTAGCAGATAACCTGTTTCGCCTTCTCGGCCTTTGCGCCTCGCGGTTCGAATGCCGCCTGGAGCTCCGGTGTCGTTGCAACGGGGTGCTGGAGGATGAGCGGGTCGACGGGGATGATCTCGTGTGTGATGGGGGAGGCGACTTCGGTCCAGTAGATTGGGAACGGGAGGTCCTTGTCGTAACCGCGGGGGTTGTTGCGCTGGGACGGCTTGCTCTCAAGGTCGCTGCTGTCCGAATCGAGGTCGAGCACGTCTTCCGTATCCGCCGCATCAGTCGACGGTTCTGGTTCGGACTTGGACTTGGACTTGGGGGTGTACGTCTCTGGCTTGGTCCATCCAAATCCAATCGGCTGCAGACTCGCCACCAGGCGGGCTTCGATGTCCAACGCGCGGAGAAGCGCCGTGAAAAGCTGCGCCCCCAGATCCCGAGAGCCTTCCATGCGTTCGGCCGCCTGGCGGAACTCGCTCCGGTCGCGCACCCTCTCACCATGAATTTCCGGATCGTGGCCATCCTTCTGGAATGACGATATCTCCTGCTCGAGACTGGCCATCGGGCGATAACCCCGCTTGCGCAACCCGGGCGCGGTGATCTTGAACTGTTTCTTCCAGTACGCCGCCAGGATCTTAAGCAGTGGAATGATGGGATCTCCGCGACTCATGTCTGGCTGTCCCGGTTCCAATCGCGACGAGTCCTCGGCCCAGTCGCGCTCGGACTTGCGCCGTTGCTTCCCCTTCTTCTTCTTGGACTTCTCGTCCTCCGGGGGTCTCTCGGGGAGTTCCAGGCCAGACGCGACACGCCATTTCTTGACCTCCTTGTGGAGTGGGGCCGGGAGCTTGCGACGGAGGATATCGTGGACTTCGCCGTCACAGGCCCAGGCATTCCGCAGGGCATTATGCCACAAGAGGAACTGTACGTGAAGACAGTGCGTCTGGATGCGGATCTGCCGTTCGATTTTTGAGGGTGCTTTTTTCCCGTCTATGATGTCGGAGAGATGCACTTCGTTCTTGTCGAGGGTGAGCTCGAGATCTTGGACGTCGGCGGGCGTTGTCCACGGAGTGGTGGCGGGCGCGCTGGGGGTTTTGGATTCGATGGCGTCTTCCCAGTCCACGCCGTCGTCATCGTCGGAGTCGGAATCGCCCGAGGTTTCGGCGGGTCCGGCGTTCACCGCGGGCGTGTTCGCGGTGGACTCGCTAGGGACATCGCTCAGAGGGGAATCGTCATCGTCATCGGAAACGACGACCGGAAGGGAGGGTGTCGCATTTTGGCGTTTGGGGGCACGGGGCGGATCCTCGTCGGAGAGACGCTTGCGCGGAACGAAAGGGGGCATGCGAGAGAGTTGATGGTGTGAATTGGGAATGATGGGGTGGCGTTGGGACGGAGAGTTGAGGTGGAAGAAGGAGAAGTTGTCGGAGGCGGCGATCAGCCGCGGAAGAGACAAAACCTCCCCGCATCGCCCTTCGCCTCCCCACATGACGGTCTCTTCACTCTCTACAACCCCCTTCCAAGTCCTGTGAATATCGCATCCTCTCTCCCACTCTACTACAATATGGAAGCCGTCACTCGATTCTTCTCCTCTCCGCGATTTGCCGTGGCGGGTGCCAGCAATGATGCAAACAAGTTCGGGTACAAGAGTGAGTCGGTCCTCCTGCGATCATTCGCTGAGCTAACGTCTCAGTCCTCGCCTGGTATCATCAGCACTCGCTGCCTGTCACTCCTCTGAATCCCCGGGCACCTGAGATTCAGCTTCCGTCCAAGGCCTACAAGACGGTCGCCTCGCCCAGCGCATTGTCCGGACCGACGCAGACATCCTTGTCGGTGGTGACACCCCCCGCGGTGACGCTGTCTCTGTTGCAAGAGGCGCATTCGGTCGGGATTCCCGCAGTCTGGCTGCAGCCTGGCACCTTCGATGACAAGGTGTTGGACTTTGCCAAGGGCCATTTCGAGGCTGTGGTGGCCGGCGACGGAGGACGGGGTTATGAGGGATGGTGTGTGCTTGTCGATGGGGAGGAGGGATTGGAGTCTGCTGGAGTGCAGTGGACGAGTCAGAAGTTGTAGACATCGCTCTTTGGACTGTCACGCATCAAGATCCTTATGGAGTGCTATTTTTATTGATTATTAGTAGTATACCATGCTCTAAAAAGATCTAAAACCATGCAATATATATCACCGCGGTCCGGCATTCCAGGGTCTATTCTATCGATTTTTGTCCCAAAACCAAGCGCATTTACAGTTGCAAGTTGCATCCTTGAACTATCTGAACGATGGCGCTTTCAGGCCCAGGTTGCTTGTCGTGCGGCCTTCCAAAGGGTGTTCCGGATGTTGATTGGTCGAGCGGCTCCTGTTCGGCTCGCGACACGAATATCGGATACACACCATAGGTGTAGGTAAGCCTTTCTCGTGCATGGGCATGGCGAATACGCAATTAGGCTATGATCAGCCTGCCTTCGGAGTGGTCGACGGCAAAACAGGCTTGGGTTTGGGCGGAGCAATCCAGAAAACAGGATACCGACGCTGGATATTGTTGACGACCAGCGCCACCCCAAGCATCACTGCCGAGGACAGCAAAACGACCGGAAGGAAGTACCACGACAGTTCCCAGATGGCATCCTCGGTCGCTGGGAGGAGTGCAGTTGCTCCGGCTGGGGGGTGAGTGGTCTGGGTGATGCTCATGACGACAATGGCGACAGCCGAGGACAGCGACGCCGCCAACCAGCGCAGGGAGTTGAACTTCTCCTCGTCTGGCATGAGACTGAACAGTTTGGTGATACACAGGCCGGTCAAGGCACTAAAGAAGTGACCGAAGATGAGGGCGCGAGGCTGCGCGAGGGGACTTTCCATGGCCCCGAAGACCAGGACGGCCGATGCTCCCTGTGTGAGTCAGTATCAGGAGTGCGAATGGAGTCGGGGAGTGGAGGTAAAAGTACTGACATAAGAAGCGATGATACCGGGTACGCCTCGCCCAGCGAAGTAGTCCGAGTAGTTGAAGATGGATTGCAACACGCAGAGGCCGCAGAAGCCGGCAATGAAGGACCACAGCCAGATCACATAAGAGGGCAGAGGTTTTGGAGTCTCGGAACGATATCCCAGCCAGTGGCTGACCCACCAGGGCAAACGAGCCAAGAAGTCTTGTTCCGCCATGAGGTTATCAGACTTATCAGATCGAAATCATATCAGACATCAATAAGTACGGGGATTGGACTCACCGACAGGGGTTTTTATGGGGATTTTTGTAGGGCGACGCCGGGCGGAATATGTTGCCAAATTGAATATCTGTTACCTAACTGCTCCACTCCTTAGTAATTCGGGGATTCCGAAGGCCGAAGTACATTTTGTATATCTCTTCCCTCGACGCTCGTAGATCTAAAATCCGATACTTTGTTTCTGGAGACGTATAATGGCAGAAGCTCTTCTGTAGTCCATCTGCTGGAAGCTGTCTTGGTGTACTAGTCTATTGGTATGTTTTAAACCAAAATAATGTCCGAAGTTATCGACTAAAGTTTAAAATGCCTCTATTTAGCAGCCTCATAGTACACTAGTAGGGATCCAGGGAATTCCAACAACCCAACAAAGGTTCACATACTCCATAAGTAGCAAAGAATATTGTCTCCGTAGGCGGCTCTTCGCAAGTTCGCAGCAACATACTTGGACTACCTGAATAAGCCTAGCGCTCCGACAGGCGGGATCCCCCACACATACGGAGAACCTAAGCAGTTTGTATGGAGCCTCTAGATAGTACTACATCTTCAGTCGATCAGCTTGCTGTTACTAGTGTTCCCCGCAAGTTACCCCACAGATTGCGTAGTTCACCATTGCAAATGGATTACTTTTCTAGGGTTTCAAGGTGCTACCGGCAGTTCGGTGAAGGAACCACCTCCCGACAAAACCTTCGGTAGCGTCGCGGGGGTAGGGCGGGTAGATCGGTAGCTAAAGGAGCCATCCTGTCTCTCCCCAGATGGCAATCAGTGGATTTAACCCCAGAAGCATCCTCAATCTCATGTCTTCTGTCCACCTACTTCCTCTTTTCTTCAATCATTCCTCTTGATTCTCTTCTTCCGAATTCCGCACTCTTGACAGCCTGTGAGCCTGACTTGGGAGCTCACATTTCATGTCCTTTGCCAGAACGATGGGACTCACATCTTCACCGAACAATCCGATAATCAGCCCCCAGGTATGAAGACTCATCCCCGCCACAAGTATTTACGTTCCCTCTAAGAGAAGATCACATAGGACTGGCCCCTGTGGTGGCGGATAACCGTGCTGCTCAATGTCAGTGTCTACACTATGTTAGGCAACATGTTTGCTGCCGGCATCACGCCCCTTTTTGCGTTGATAATCGAGGACCTGAAAGTGAGCGTTGTCAAAGTCTCTACGCTATCATCATATGCTCTACTGGCTCTTGGACTATCGGTGAGAGATAATCTGATCCTTGGCCTAGCGAATTAATCTGAGTTGAGGCAGAACCTGTTCGCTGTTGTAGCAGCTAAATACATCGGGAAACGATATGCAATCCTCACCTCACTCGCTGTGTTTACTGCCGCCAACGCTTGGGCCGCGTACACGACTAGCTTTGATTCACTCCTGGCGACAAGATTCGTCGGTGGCCTCGCCGGAGGGTTCATTGAGGCCCTTGGTCCCGAGATGGTTGTGGAGACATTTCAAGAGAAACGCCTTGCTTCGGCCATGGTCGTCTATGTAGCGTTCATGGCGGGAGGGTCCGCTCTTGGACCTGTTCTCGCTGGCCTCATTGGAACGGGGACCGGTGAGTGGCAATGGTACTTCAAGTTTCTGGCGATTTTTTCTGGGGCCACGACGCTGCTTAGCATTTTGATGCTACCTGAGACTACCACGGACTCATTATCCGCCAGTTATGGCGACAGGCCAGAGGCGCCGGTCTCCAAGACGGATGTTGAGATTGTTGAACATTCTGAGACTATCTCAAACCCACAACAAGAGATCATTCTTTGGGACTTATGGGTGTCGCGGTCTTTTAAGGTTCGAAGCTCAGACTGGAACCGAGACCAAAATGCACTTCAGTATCTATACATGCCTTTCTTGACGCTTTCTCAGCCTGCTGTTCTCGTCACCATCGTTGTCTTTGGCCTAACGATCGGGTGGACTGTTGTCTGTTCCATTGTGTTCTCAAATGTCTTCGAAGAGCCGCCCATGTTATGGACAGCAAGAGCTGTCGGCCTTTTCAGCATTGCTCCGCTGATTGGACTGATTGCTGGTCTCCCAATTGGCGGCATCCTAGCGGACAACCTGTCCGCCCGTTCTGCAAAGCGAAACTCCGGGTTCCATGTCCCAGAAAGTCGACTACTTCTAGTCACTATCGGTGGAGTTTTCAGCCCTGCTGGTGCCCTTATGATCGGCCTCACCATGAACTACCACACGCATTGGATCGGACCAGCAATTGGGTGGGCTATGCTGTCACTTGGCTTGACCGCATCTGCGAATATTCTCCTCACCTACGCAGTCGACTCCGATCCCTACAGAGCTGCACATATAGCGTTACTGGTGAATGTCGTCAAAAACCTTCTGGCGTTCGGGGTCTCGTTTCGGTCCATGGACTGGTACTTGCGTGATGGTCCTCTGAAACAGTTTGGTGCCATGGCAGGGGCTCTGTGGGCAAGTTATTTACTCGTGATACCGTTGTATTTCTTCGGTGCAAAGATTCGAGCTCGCTTTTACTCGTGAAGCCCGGGACAGGAAACGATAAAGAAATGGAATGACACTTCGCAGGAAACTCTCCAGCCGGGTTTGCTCTATTTATTGTGCATTCTCAGATCCTATAGCAAAACACCTCTTTAGACGCGACGCAGCGTCTTGATGATTAGTGTACCGGGCTTCCCTGTCAATCTGCTTTGATGTGCCACTTTTTGACCGCCTAGACCACGTCACTTGGTTCTTGGTCTGAGGATACCTCTTGTAGACCATACACGTCAGGCAGCTATCCTGTTCACAGTACCCGGGTGAGACCAGGGCACGCATGTCAACAGATAGAGTTGGACGAATCAATCTGCTTCCCACTGCGAACACTCCTTGCTCGCGGTTTTCAGATCGCCAAGGAAAGTTCACCAACTGCAAGGGGACTAGACCGCTTTGGGATGATGTGAGCTTATACATTACGGAGTAGAGGGGCGGGGAGTCGTCGGAATAAGGTGTGGTCTCGACTCCGTAGAACCCGACGCGAGGCTAGCGTGGAGAAATGCGACCAGAATGGGTCGACCCGGCGGGGATAGAGCGGGTACAGCGGGTAGTGGGGCCCCACCATTAGGTCTTCATGGGCTCACTGCACCTTCATGCAGAATGGCCATGCTTTAGTTGTTAAAGAGCCACTCGGAGTGGTTCTTGGAATCGCTCCCTGGAACTCTTTCATCATCTTGGACCTCCATGCCGTTGTCGCACCTGTCGCCGCTGGTAAAGTCGTAATTTTAAAGGCAAGCGACTTCCTGATCTATGGATACACTGGAACTCTTTTGACTGTTTAGAATGGGCTCCAAATTGAGTCCCAATACGCACTATCTCCTGGCTTCGTTGTTCCAGGAAAGGGGCTTTCCTCCGGATCTTACAGCCCGAGAGATCATTAGAGGCGCCTTTCTCAATGTGAGGCCGATTACCTGGATAGATGTTCGTGAGACCAGGAAGAGCTAAGTGTAGTACCAGAACGGTCAGATCTGGATGCCTTCGGTACAGCAGTGGGGATGGCGATTGATAGACAGAAGAACAGACCCCATCAATGATAGGAGCGGCTAAATATAGATTGTCAAGCTCGATCATTTCCGGATATATGTACCGTGCACTTTAGTTGGCTGGGACGATCAAGGCAGGTGCAGTAAATAACCAACAAATCCTATAGCCAGAAGCTCGGAGTAGATAACAGACATAGAATATATACAAAAATAATACTTGGTCAGCCGTTACGGATGACAGGCCTATGGGCTTCTTCACGACAACACCTAATATATTTAGTAATCCAGGCGGGGTTACTGTATCCCATTGCGAACTCTTTGGGCAATGAGACGAGCCGTCACAGTATGCGCCAATACCAGGAAATCTCAGCCCCTATGCTGAGTGCCTATCTAGTTTTAGCTACCTCCTATATAGACAGGGTTGCGCTTATTTACCCATCTACTTCCCAGCCCAATGTCTCCCGAACTAGTAAACTTCTGATACTCCGACCTGGTAGTTAGGAAGAAGATCGGACATACAATAAAGATCCACAAACCTGCATATACTACTCGATCGAATGGAATGTTACTCTCATCTATAGGACTGTGGCTAAGGACACTGAGCATGATGTTGTTTTGGCCCCTAGATTGTGCTGGAGACTTTTCCTTAAGCCAAAGCTGAACGAGTTGATCTTCAGGAATATTCCACCGTAATGTTGAATCAGATGATGCGTCTGTTATTGTGGATAATATGCATTCTACGTGAGATTGTGCAGTCTGACTAATTACGCGTCACCAAGAACGAAGTCCTGCAATATATTGTACAAGGTTCAATTGATAGTCGTCGACTACTGTTCTGTCTCAGTCACACCTGAAGCTGAGCCGCTGATTGCTCCTTCTTCTGCGTCCCATTTAGCCAACATGTTAGACGAGGAAATGAAATTGGGATGATTATCACCCAGAACGCGCTTCTGACGCTGCACACATTCGCGCATAAGGTGCATAGCTTTCACAGTTCGACCTTGCCCTTTCCATGTGATGGCCAGATAGGACATGTTACTTAGCGTGGAAGGATGGTCGGCTCCCAGCCCCTTTTTCTTTGACTCTATGACTCGCACGAATAGGTCTTCCGCGGCCTCCAAGTGACCTTGTTCCCAAAACGTCGATGCTAGATTAGACATACTAATCAGCGTGGAAGGATGGTCGGCTCCTAGCTTTATATTCTTTGCCCCTATGACTCGCACGAATAGGTATTCCGCAGCCTCCAATCGACCTTGTCGTAATAATGTTGATGCTAGATTAGACATGCTTCCTAGCGTATCTGGATGGTAGGCTCCTTTCACCTCGTTGAGCCTCTCCAAAACTTGCGTATCCAGCTCTTCCGCGGCCTTCCACCGACCTTGATCCCTATAGGTCGACGCCAGATTAGCCATGCTGGACAAAAGCCTCAATGCCAGACGGGCCATGTTAGTCAGCCTGTCTGGTTGGTCCGCTCCTAGCTTCTCCGTGTGAGTCTCTATAACTTGCATAGTCAGCTCTTCCACGGCCAGATTGGCCATGCTGGACAGCGGAGCTATATAGTCCTCTCTTAGCTTGTTCTCGCAAGACTCTATAACTTGCACATCCAGCTCTTCCGCAGCCTCCAACCGGCCTTGAACCCTATAGGTTGATGCTAGATTGGCCATACAATCTAATGTGGAAGGATGATCGGCTCCTTGTGTCTGTTTGAGAGTCTCTATTACTTGCACGAACAGATTTTCCGCGGCCCCCCACCGGCCCTGATTGCAAAATGTCGATGCTAGGGTGGCCATGCAATTCAAGGTGGAAGGATGGTCCGCTCCTAGGTCCTTCCTGTCCGTATCAAGAATCTGTGAAATCGAAGTTTCGGTCTCATCCCACAAACCGTCTTGGTAGAGACACATTGTGTATCGCCGCATAAGGTCCATTCTGGTTTTCCAATCTTTGTCGACTAGACCGGACTGTAATGCGTAGCGACAATGGGTCAGATAAGTTCTCCAAAGACTTCTGTTCTTATGGCTATGATTTGGGAAGACCTCATCTAGTCGCATGATAACTCTCTTTGACCACTTGCTGAGCTGCTCTTCCATGCGGAGCCAGTTCCGAGTTGCAAGATGTACTAGCCGATGGAGGTCGAGGACCATATTGGCTGATCGCCTAGTGACGAAGGAATAAGCATTAAGTGTCCCGATGGCATCTATCTCCTTCTTTCTCGTCGGTCCTGGCGGAAGAAGAGATTGCGGTATGTCCTTTGGCTCCGCACAGGCCATAAAGGATAGATAGTCGGCTGCAAGCGGATCACGCCGCCGGATTTGCTCGAACGAAATTAGCCATGTTGTGGCTACCGGGTTCTTCACATTGCTATATCTCCCATCGTCCTCGAATTCTTCACTGAGTAGGTCGATCACTTCTTCTTCCTGCTCTGCTAAAAGGGAAAGATAGTCTGCGATTGCTATCCCATTTTCGTTGATATACGCCGCTGCCTGGACAATGGCCAGTGGGAGATAAGTGAGCTGCGATAGCATGGCGCTTGTGTCCTCCTGGCTGTCGACGAGCCTTGGATCGACCAGGCACTTTCCCAACAGCTGAGCAGCCGCGCCTTCTTCCATTGCCGGAACTTCCACGACATTCTGTTGTGCAAGTTTGACTGCGAGCTTCCTATCGCGCGTGGTGAACAGAATAGCCCCTTGGTTGCTCTTCGGGAGGTAGTCGATCAAAGGTCGGGATCCTTGCCTAGTCTCTAGCCCAGATTCGGGCTCGGCGATCCACATGTCCCGGTCATCCGCATTGTCGAACACTAGCAGCCACCGACCACTGCTTTCTCTGCCCAGGTGCTCCTGCAGCAGACTCTTCACGTCCTCCTTGTTGTCCTCCCATCGGGGTATGCCAAGCTGCTGCGCAGCATCGAGGTACGCTTGGTGCAGGCTTTCCTTGTTAGTTGCCGGTATCCAGACAACGGAAAGAGTAGGATGCTTTTCTTTTACTCGGAAAAGCAACTCGAGCACGAGGTGTGTCTTCCCAACGCCGCCGAGACCGATGATAGCAATCTTTGCGGTACGATCGTTGGCGGATAGCATTTCTTCTAGCTGGGCAAGCTGAGGCTCACGGGCTGTGAAACGAGGATTCCTCTCAAAAGGCACAACCCAGGGTGTGCGATGGGGCGCTGCGATGAATTAGCTACTGCACGCTGACTCACGGTCTCCTTACCTGACTGCTGTATATTAGCGCGAATGGTATATTCCTGTACACTTTAGCAAGAGACAGGAAGGCTGACTGTGATACACATACATGTACAATAGTGGGAAAAGAAGGCCCAGGCTTGTCTGCAGATATCAGCCAACGCTTCGATCCGCTAGGCAAAGTCCTCAAGATACATACTCTGCTTAAGCCGCATATTCCGAATACAGTCCCGCACTCGGAACTTCTGCTCCATGTGCGTAAGGTAGCCCTCAGTTGCGGCTGCTATCGCTCCCTTCTTGTTGTACTCCTCCATCCCAATCTCTTGCAACCCTTGCTCGACATTAAACCGGAAGTACCGCTTCTTGTCGAAATGCCTTGCCCATCTCTCAATAAACCTCTTCTCCGTGTTCTCTGTCTCGGTTGCAATATGCACCACTGTCTGCCCGAGGAACTTTATCATACTCTTCTCAAATGCCTTCTTCCCGGGATTTCCTGTTCCGATCGAGATAAAGCACTTGACCAGTTTCTTTAGATCTCCCGTCTCATGGCACCATACATTTGAAGCCTCACACTCAATCTCGTCCACTGGATTGTTCGCGCCCAGTCCGCCATCGGCAAAGGAGCGGTCGCCGATGTTAACGGGTTCAAAGAAGGTTGTGGCGGCAGATGTCGCGAGGGCGGCTTGGCATATTGTCGCGTTGATATTTGGCTCGTGAGGAAGGCTGTAGCTTCGGAGGCGGACAATATTCTTGGTGTGACGGTCGGCAGTACAAACGAAACTGGTTCTGTCAGAGATATCACCCTACTCGGTAATTCACTTACGTCCTGCATCCACGTTCAGTGCCGTCGTTGAATAGTTCGTGCTTAGATGCACCGCTGTTCTCGATCACCCTTTGGACCGCACTTTCTAGCTTCGCCGAGTCGAACCGAGCTGAGATATCACCCTTAAAGTTGAAAGGGAGTGATCGTAGTCTTTCTCTGAATACTGATGCTGCGAGATTGCTGTATGCGTCAATGCATTCATCGACATCCATCTCGAGCCGGCCCAGCATGATCGCGATAAGGCTTGATGGCAGTCAGCGCGGCGCACCAAAGATGGCGAGTCCACTCACCCACCAGTGCTCGTGCCCCCGATGAGGTCGAACACTTCGCACGGCTTCACCCGAGGGAGTTTGTCCTGCTCCCGCGCGTGGTTTAGCCTGTCCATGATGCTCTTCAGTATGTAAAGTGACGAGAGGCCTCGGACGCCGCCGCCATCCAAGGACAGCAGACATAGGCCGGTGGAGTCGACTGGGTTCGGCTCGCCGCCGTGCTTGGCTGTGCTTTCTTGCTCCATGATAGTTGAAGTATTTGATCTTGCTCTTATTCACAATCTGTTTCTCTCCTTCGCAAGGTTACAAAGAACAGAGCAGTGACAACATCAGAACACAAGTTACTTTCCTACGGTTGCGCTTCGCTCCAGGGGCTCACTCGTCTGTCAATACAAAAATAGTATGTCAGCTTAGGAGATCCATCTACTTACGATTGGCTGCTAGCAATGGCCCCTGGTAATTCAGGCTGCAATTAGGCATTAGTCACATGGCGAGGGATCTTATAGCCATTAAAGCCGGTTCTACTCTTAACTTGTTGCTCCGAAGGCCTCCGTGGATTTTCTTATAGAAGCTTACTTTTGCGTCGTTGTATGAAGAGTACCTCTTTGCGCGGACAAGTACTTGAAGTGGGCAGGTCGAGAACCAGTGTAATGGACTGCGAGATGAAGGCGCTGCTCCTGGGCGTGATTCAGCTAAATTGGATGCATTAGTACGTGTAACATCAACCGGCCCAATCATGTCACCGTATCTAGCGCCAGGATTGTGGTCTACACTATTGAGCTAGCATCGCGGCCATCCCAGCGAAATATCATTGACCAACCTGATGAACCCTACGATAGCCCAGTCTCTGTGATTTATCTGCAAATACAGCGGTCCTTATGTAGAAGACATCTTAAATACCTATATATATGCTAAGGCCTTGGTAGTGTGTCTTAGAATCAATAAACAGATGTTCTTGGTCAAACTGATTTCGAGCAAGGCTGTACTCTGGGAGTAAATCCACCTGTGTGACCTTCAATAGGTAGCACCTGTTTGAACTAACAGTCACAGCACAATAGAATTCATAATTGTGGTGGTAAGTAGGAGGTTGAAAAGCTTCGATTGTGTTGTTTGACTAAGAATTTCCGTGTCTGAAGCGACTTCCACACACCCCCCACCCCCTTTCTCGGGCTCTTGGCCCTGACCGACAGGGTGGCAATTGTTTGCCATGTTTGATTTTGCGGGTATACATAGGGAGGCACTACTATGTTCTGGCGGGTCTTTCCAAATATCTTCCAGGTGGAAGGGATTCCCCTTAGTTGCACGCGCCTCAGTCACTCCATTTCTCCCGGAGGGAGTTTTTAAATGTGATGGAGGAGGGGGACGGCTCGGCGGACGATGTCGTATCAGAAGTTTCCTAGTTGGTACAAAGGCATCTGGATCTGTATTATCGACTTGTGGGCAGCGAGAGGAGGCATGAGATATTATCAGAGTGTCGAAAGCGTGTGCTTTCTAACTACTACCCCATACACTCACCAAAATCCAGAAAAGGAGATATTTCGAGGAAGCCTATAGACGCCCTCCTCCTTCTCGGCGTGCTTCTTCATCAATTCCTCTCGCAGCTCAAGGGCCTCTGCCAGGTCCATTTGCCTTGCAGACTCAACGCCACCGCCTCGAATCCAATCAGTCTGCTGGGGCAGGACGTTCCGCGTAGAGCAAAGCCGGTAGGTTGGATCGACGAGGGACAAAGTGAGAAAACGGCAGTGTCCGGGCTTGGATCTGTCCTGGAGTTGTATGGGGCCCATGCGGTGTTGGAAGGCGTTGGGGAAGGAAATCAGGCGGCCCGGGAACATCTTGACTGTCCCAAGCTGTTGCCATCCCGGACTACCTTGCATGTCTTCCACTCCGAAAAGCCTTTCTATATACGTGATGTCCCATAAGTTGTTCTTCATATAAGTTTCGTCAGACATATCCTCGTCGTCATCTGAATCCAGGGCACCAATTCGGTCATAAACCCAAGTAGCGGTATCGTGTGTACATCTCTGCCGGAAGCTTATGTGCGGCTGGGACATGTTTTCCAGGTCAAATGCGTAGAGGCTGTTGGCGACTATGCGTTCATTTGCATTGCCTTCGATTTGCCACTCCGTGCCGGGAAAGGATGGTGTCTCAGGATCAAGCTCGATGCTATGGATTCGGACGACCACCTGGAGACCCTTTTCTCGAAACTCATCCTGCAATGCAACCGTGTAGAACTCGTGATCAGCAGGGTCCTCTTCCTTTGGTGCATACATCCATTCGTACGGTTCCAACCAAGGGTTTGCTTCCATGAATTTACGATGTTCATACTCCGGATGGCAAACGTACTCATGATGCGACGGACCGACGATTGCTTTGCCCGTCCGCCCTGCTTTCCAATCCCCGTACGAGTACGCGGTTCCTGGGTCTGAGTGCTCAAAGACGAACGTGTTCGCATACTTGGCCAAGGCTGTGCGCAGCAACCCCCAGCGGGTCTTCCAATCCCGCGGGATCCTTTGCGTTCTGACCCGATTCCAGCGCACCTCATCCGTGGACTCAGGCTCCTGAAGGTATGACTCCACTAGAGCCGACATGGCTTCGTATTCCTCGGCAGAGAGATTGTCCTCGTCCTCTTTGGGGGGCAATTTCTTTGCCCATTCAGGGAACTGAGCTTTCCACTCGACCCCGTACGTGCGGATTCGCATGGGCTCACGAGGACAGTGGCGGCAACGCCCGCCTATCCACTTGTTACGAACCAAGATTTCGTTCCATTGCTTGATACTGCCGGAGATCAAGGTCTCGATTGCTGAGTACATTTCGTGGTTTGTTGGATGGAGATTGTTGATGTAAGACGAAATGTGAACATCTGCAGAGCCAGGGGGGCCAGTGAATTCCACTTCGCAAGGCAGCCACTGGAATTTCGAGGACCAGATGGATCCGCCGGCTTCCCATGTCCAATTTTCGCCGTGTTCTACTACATGTGGCCGATCTGACACAACCTGGTCCTCTTTATTGCATGAGGACCAGGAAATCGCATCCATGCCACAAGACTGTCCTCCGACCAGGATTTTTGTTCTCCCAAAAACCAGAGGGAACAAAGATGGGTCGACGAGGTTCGTCACACCTGCCTCTGGTTTCTGTTGAATGGCCTGGCGAGATAAGTTTTCGACTGAATTTGACAGTTGGGACTCCAGAGCGGAAGAGAGTGTCGTATCGGATTTACAGACACCGCTATCTGTGTTGGAGACTACCAAACGGCCGTCTTTATCGAACCGTCGAGCCTTGTCTTGCAGCTCTTGCAAGCACCAGTCCCAGGTTTTGTCATTGATTAGCGGCGATGATGCCATCGCGTCTTCTCGCCACTGAGCAATCACCTTCTGGTCAAAGATGGCGCAGTTCCAATTCGGTCGGTCGGTGATGGTATTAATTAGATCCATGATGGCTAGTTCCTTGACCGTCAGAATGGGAACTGGCCACCACGATTCACTGACCCCAGTCGCGAACTGATCGTGGGGGAGTAACACATTGACGGGAAGACCATGGAGGCCGGGGACTTGAATCGGCCTAGCCTTATTATCCAAGGGCGTGTGAGAGATGTCGGCCATTGTTCCGTGAAATGGCAGAGAGAAGGGAGGATGAGTATAAGGGAGATAGATAGGTATTAAGGGTGGATATAGGAAAGTTAGTCACGGATTGAAATTAGTTAGTTAGTCCCTTAGGTAAGCTGAACTACAGTAACTAAACTAAGGGCACTTCTTTCGGAACTCGCTAATCGACAAGTTCGCCTCTCGAATGGTCCGCTGGTAGATCTCCAGCTGCATGGCCACCATAATCTTCTTGCTATAGCGCAGGAGCTACGAGTGTAGTTGCTCCTGTGGCGCCGACACCAATGCAGGCAACAGGAATCGGGTTCTGAGCGGCCCAGCTAGCTGCTCATAGTATTTAGTGGCAAGCATTAGAGCCATTGTCAAGTGTAGAGGGTGTGACCTTACCTCAGCGGACAGGGGAGCGGACTTTTCCAGCTCAGATTTGCCATAAGCGCCAACAATCTTACTACCCTCTAGCCCCGCTCGCATGATTCTCGTCTCCCTAGCTAACACCTGGCGAGAGAGCGGTTGAGGTGGCATGGATAGGCTGGTGTAGCTGTTGATCTAATAGCGGATTAACCCCCTTCGTTGCAAATAATCGGCCAAACGAAGTGTTCAAAGAGCGCAGATGTAAAGGCGTTTGTCTCGGGCTTCCAGAAACCGCGTATAGGAGACATTCGCTTGCCTAATTGTATACTGGACTGTTGGGTGGAGAGAACCCCGGCTTTCAACGTGGGCTCTACGTTGTTACAGGGTACTTTGTGGTTGCTGTATGGAGGACAAGCGGAGCCGATTACACCCCATGGCGCAGGCCCAATATGTGACCTTCACTAAGCGCCTGGCTACAGTTGAATGCACGTTCGAACATAGCTGGAACCCATCAGCAGACGACACGTCGTCTCCAACTTTCCTTTTCATACGTGGATCTCGACACATATACAGTCTTCCTGTTCACTTCGGCTAGGTCAGGTCCACCCACCACAGTGCATCAGCTTCGAATCGACATCCTCATCCCTGGGATTTTGGCTCTTTCCACACTCCTCTTGTGGGAAACATTCCAGTAACTAGCATCTATTGTATACGATTTATCTAGCTTCCACTCTTCGCCATGGACGTCCGTGATGTCTCCGCGCTGCCGCAGTACTTTGAGTACCTCCAACGTCATAAGAAAACCCTCCAGAGAGCGCAAGGCCGCAAGGGCATGCGGGCAAGGCCGAGAATGGCTAGGGATGAGCTTATCTCACAGTTTATGTTTCGACACCTGATGAACGCCGGGGAACCTTCCGAGACCGAGGCGAAGATTCGGTCGTCATTTCTCCCACTAGCCTACCCTCCGTGCGTTGCGAGTTTGGATCAGTTAAGCAAGTCCATGATCAAGAACCTTTGCCTCGAAGTCCATCACAGGGGACATTACCTCTTACTGAGGACAGTGACTCCCACCGATACTATGACTGCCGTTATGGCCATTGTGGAAGATGAAGAAGGGGCAGTCCTTATGCTGCAGCTCTACAACCAAGGACAGGAACTGTCAGGTGCACTGGAGCTAATGGAGGGGACCGTGTTAATCGTCAAAGAGCCGTATGTGAAAGTGATGGCAGATGGTAACTACGGCATCAGAGTTGACCACGTCTCCGACGTTATGTTTCTTCCCGAGTGTGACGACCGGATCCCGTTGTCCTGGCGAACGCGGATCGCTCACGATGATGGATCGCCCAGCTTCTGGAAAGAAAGAGGGAATGCCATGTTCAACCAGGGTAATTATCGCGGTGCTCTCCAGTGGTAAAGCTCCCCCGTTGCGACGTGTGAAGAAACCCCCAGTCTGACGAGAATAGCAGCTACTCACGCACACTTGTGACCTCTCCCTCGCCCGAGCTGGCCATGACCACCAGACTGAATCGGGCCCTCACCTTTCTCCGAAGCCACCAGTTTGATGCAGCACTCGCCGAAGCAGAAACAGTCTTGCACGTATCGCCCATTTCCGAGAAGGCTCTCTTCCGCAAATCCCAAGCTCTTTACTATGTGGGAAAATTCCAGCAATCGTACGACACTCACAAGCTAATTGCAGAGCACTACCCGGAAAATGAGATGGCCAAACGTGAATTCGCGCGAACCTCTGCCCGACTCGTGGAACAAGAAACAGGCCGGTATGAGTTCAAGAAAATGCAGCGGGAAGCAAGGAAACTCCGCCCACCGCACCTCCATCGTGGCACTTACATAGGCCCCGTGACGGTGAAATCGACTTCGTCGCACGGAAAGGGCTTGTTTACCACGAAAGCCGTCAAGGCTGGTGATCTGCTGTTTTGCGAAAAGGCTCTGGCCTATGCCTTTCACGACGAGACCGCCCCCAAGGAGTTGAGTCTGCTGCTCAACGCGGAGACGGACAAAGCTACTCTTGGCAAGCAGGGAGAATTGATTGAAGCGATCGTCCAGAGACTGTACAAGAACCCTTCCCTGCTGCCTTCTTTTGTCGATCATCACCACGGCACATACAAACCCGTCAACGTCCAGGAGGCGGATTGTTTGCCGATTATAGATAGGTATTCGCGAACTTTGCAAATATACGATCATATGCTAACCGCCCCTAGCTTCCTCGTCGAACGAATTGTTCAGCTGAACTGTTTTGGATGCCCTCTGCTATCCCGCGACAGTCATATAGACACTGTGTCCAGCAAGGATACAGCTCAAAAGGCCGACAAAGAATTCAATTCCTGTGGGTTCTGGCACATGGCGTCATACATCAATCATTCTTGCTTGAGCAATGCCCGCCGCTCATTCATTGGAGATATGATGGTTGTTCGTGCCACACAAGATCTGACTCCAAACACGGAACTCACTTTCTGGTACGAATCACCATCCGACAATGATTCCAAAGGGCGGCCAGTTGATCTAAAGCACTGGGGCTTCCGTTGCGACTGCAACCTATGTCGAGATGTCCAAAGTCTTGACAAACCCACTCTTTCCACTCGAACACGACTTCAGGCCGATCTGAAGCGATTATTCAAAGCAAAGAAGATGAAATTCCAGACAATCGAAGATACCATCACAAAACTTGAAGGCACCTACTCTCACCCCGCCTCGGAGGTACCTCGCCTTGCAGTTTGGTCGGCCCATCTGTCACTTGCTGCTGCTTACCTGGCCTCCCACAACCCCGAAAAGGCCGTCGCCTCGGGACTACGCACCCTACAGTCGCTTGGGTACGTGGTTGAGGGCGGTGGCATTCCACCTGTCCGCGAAGCCTCGCTCCTAGTGCAGAAGTGGGGATTGATGACTGATGGGGTTGTTGGTTGTTGGATGATTCTCAGCCAGGCGTATCACCAAGTTGCGCCTGCTCTTGAGCCACAAGCCCATGCATACGCCAAATTATCCTACAAGATCTGCGTGGGAGAAGATGAAACCTTCGATGCAACATATGGAAGAGCCTCAGCCCGGGTCGATGGCCTCCTTGCCACTCCCAGATAACGTAATCCATGGGAGAGCCAGGGACATCAAAGCTTCATACAAAAGAAGCATCAATTTTTAGTAAAGCATGTTTCCTTCGGATAAAGAAGATCTTCCCTTGGAGTGCGTGGAAGCCTGAGCATGTGTAAAGATGAAATGCAGATGAAATAAGACGACCGAGACGGCAGAAGGAGTTCGGATAAAGGTCGCTCGCTGAATAGTCGCTATCTATCGTAGGTAGGACTTTTGCGTGGGAGGGTTCTGTCACGCAGTAGTCCGTCTTATATAGATGTATGCTAGACAGAACTAAGTCAAGTATTGTGGGTAGAAGTTTCGGTGTCCTCCTAATGCGATATTGGAGCTAGTCGCTCGTTTGATCTATAGTTTTATTTCAATTTCATATATAATTAGAGAACAGCTTAGAGAACAATAGAAGATAATCCTAACTTACTGAAGTAAAAGGAGGAGATGAGATACAGAACATGGAGGCACGGGCCTAATGCCACAAATAGCTTATATTAGTCTGAGTTGACACGGCATTAAAAGGCTGGAAAGCAGCGAGGAGAGGCAGGCGGGCGAGGAGGCTATCTATCTTATATACTCCGTACAGGATGAGACAGGCATCTAGCCTCGTTAGTTCTCTACTTCTTAACGGCATGCCAAGTCAAAATAAAGTAAGAAATCTTTGCTATTAGACTGATCATTCGCACTCCGCTGAAGGTCTTCGACCTACTGTGCAGGCAAAGCTAAGCTACATTTGATAGTCAGATATCGCTCTGTCCGCTGTTTTGCTAATTATAGATTTCAGCACATCAAGCTTGATCACTAATGACGCACTATGTGATTAAGAAGTTAATGACGTGTCTTCTCGGTTACAGAGTAATGCATTTTGTGGCGGTGGTTCAATAGCTGTAGTGCCCACATGACGGTGTTTGCCTATGGATCGCATTCACAACTGTTAGTACATCTGGATGGTTAACTGGTTAACTAGTTACATATTCAGTTGATGTCAGCCAATCATAAATTATGAAAGCCGATGTCCGACTCAAACCGGAATGGTCGATGTTTGACGACTGCAGATGGGGTAGTACTAGGTATAGTACTGCCTACCTAAGTAGATAAGGATGGTCATGTGGGGGTCGACAAGGCTCTTGGGAAATACAACATCTCCCCCCAGGGTCTGACCTTTACTTGCCCTGGTGAGGAAACCGACAGCACAACTTTCTGCAAAGATATGGATCTTCGTGGAAAAGACTGTACCGAAGCGACTTTGTTCTTCCTCTCTCGAGGAGACAAATATCGGACGGAGAAACCGTATGCCACACGCTACGACCCAGAAGGTCTCTTCCCCCAAACAAACATCGAAGTCGTGGCCCACAAGGTGAGGGTACAAAGTTTGCGTCCTTTCATCGATTGTCCTTCGTATGATAAAACGGGATTCCAAGTGGCACGACTTGACAGCCAGATGAGACATGAGGACTATGCAGATCATGCGAAGATCCGGGATATCCATTTACCGGAGGTAGAGAATCTCGTTCGAAAGCTACTTGGGGCTTGCCAGGTCCATGTTCTGGAGTTTGCGGTGAATTTCCTTCTGCGTGACTGCCACCCAGACCTCTGCATACTTATACCAGAGGCATCGATAGATTCGCCGGCAGCATCCCGAATTCCCTGTCGCGACTGGATATAGATATGATACCCCTCAGCCTACTTCAAGGGTCCACCTTGGTCAGCATGGCCCTGATTTCACACAGCAGAAGACTTACAGGACCCTAACTTTATTAGATTATACTTGCGAGTACGTTTGCAACACCATCCTCCCACTGGTTGACAATTATTCCGCTACTGTCCACCCCCGATGGCAATGTGTGAAGTAAGTGCAGTCGCCCCCCACCAATCCCAAAAACTAGAGAGATCAAGATCTTGACAAGTATACTATATCTTAGCGTCTGGCACCCAATAAATGGCGCCGTAAAAAACTGGCCCCTCGCGCTGTGTGATGCATCTACGATTGACTTTGCAGCCGATACCATGGCGGGTGATATCGTGGAACGCGCGGCAGTATTGGAAAACATGCAGGTGCATTATAACAGCAATCACAGCTGGTATTGGCTCCCAGATCAGCTCCCATCGGAGCTCCTCATATTCAAAAATGCGGATAGCCAATCCGTCAAGAATATAGCCAGCCATGGTAACCATGTCTATCGTACCATTTTCGCTGGCCTTGGATGCTAATTTGATACACAGGGGCTGCGCATGCGGCCTTTGAGATCGCTGATACAAGCACTGTGAATCGCATACGAGAGAGTATCGAGATCCGTCTACTGGTACTGTGGCATGACGAGGATAAGTAGAAATGAAATGTTCTCAGTCTCTTGTTCTTGCACTCGGACAATTGTGAATGATCTTCCTTTCAGTTCGACCGAATTGGTATGCTATAACTCCGTGTTTAGTCTCGGGTTAACCACTTAAACAATATATATATATATATATATATTATAAAATGTCTTACTCTTTGTTGATGCTCCATATCTCTACTTTGGATTTTCTTCAGTAGGTCCTTTTGGTGTGGTGGTGGTCGTCGTCGTCTGCCCCTCGCATGGCTTAGAAGTAAGGCGCACCGTGATGGCGGCTCCGGATGACACCCCCGCTCCATCCAGAATCAAAGTAGCCCCCTTCTTCTCTGCGTACTCGACACCAGCGCTCCTCTCTTGCGCAGGGGGCCAGTAGGCCTTCCAAGGTTGGGATTTCTCCATAGTCATATCGATTCAAGAATAATTTGATTGCGTGCTTGGTTCAACCTGCAGCGTGCCACGTTCGATGTTGTATAGCTGCTTGGTAATGCGTAGATAGGTATGTACCTATGTTGACTTATGGGTGGGGAGGGAAAATGTTAGATCCTAGGGATATGTAGTGGTAAAGGCATCCCTAGGGACGGGAGGAAGGCGCCAGGTTATATACGCGGACAAACAGGTAGAAAGATAGACTATTTCAGCCCTTTTCCATCCTGCCACCGACACGAGCACTTGTATAATTCAAGAGAACGATCTCCTTTGGATACTTTGATAGCAAGGTAGCCCTTGTGGTAAACCTCCTAACTCGACATGGGATGGTATGAAAGCCAATCATCCTCCTCCACGTCTCTGACAGCAGGAAGAATCAGTTTCCCACCACCATCTAGGTAGTACAACACGAATCTAACGGAAAGGAGACGGGTAATTGGGTGCAGCAGACAAGGCTGGGCCCCTCAGTCGGCCAGAACCCCTCATTGAGGTATTTGAGGCTCTGACGATGTGATTACCGGTGGTCACCAGGGAGCCTAAGGTGGGTTCAGTGGTTATTTTCCATATTCTTCCGCTCTCTCTCTTGCTTCAAAGACGAGTTGGTTTCATTGGATTTATAATGGCAAGCGCGGTAACCACGGGTCTCGAAAATTCAGTCTCATCTCTTACGAACAAGACTCCAAGTCTACGAGTTCTAGGAGGGGACTCAAAGATTTCCGATGTTGAGTAAGTTTACTATCCCACAATATCTACTTTGATCGACCCTTCTAATCGTTCCATTAGTATAGTGCTAATCCCAGGAGTCGGAACTCCACCCGTGGAAGAATGGCCATTTGCCTCATCCAAATGGTTGGCTCAATGGGTATCACCACCAGGGCAGGCAATCAATGCCAGGTTACTTGCCTTTGAATATACCTTTGGTCTAGATGACGACTTTACTTGGGGAAATCTCTGGGAGCAGGGGGACCGACTCCTGCGATCATTGGCTCGGGCTCGTAGAAATGATGGAATGGAGGTTGGTTTTGCCATTTATATCGCAGAATTCTTTAGCCCCAGAGACATGATATCCTGCTAACTTGACTTCCTAAGAGTAGACAGACACCCGCCCGATTTTGTTTGTATGCCACAGCTTAGGCGGTTTGATTCTGAAACAGGCTCTATGCATCGCCAAGGAGCAACTGCATCGGTATGAGGCTTTGATCAATGCCGTGTCCGGTGTTGTCTTTCAGGGAACACCGCATTTCAGATCCAATCAGGTAGACAGGGGAATCGATATCCTACAAGCAACGACCAGATCGAAGATAAAGCCTGCCAGCAACTACACCGATGAAAGTTTGATCCTCTCGGACCTATCTGCGAGGTTTGAAGCCACTCGGATCCGGTGCCCAATACTTTCCGTGTATGAGACAAAGGAGACCAAAGTCCCCCAGGGAAGATTCAAGAACAAGAAGATAATAGTAAGCAATTTTCAGTTTCATTCCTTTATCTTTCTCTCATGTGGAGGATATCCCCATCGATACCTCGACCATCTAACAGTAAAATCCGCGCACAGCTGGTCGATAAAGCCACTTGCACTATCCACGCGCCGTTAGAACAATTCCTCCCTGTACAGCTGAACCACATCGAGCTCTGCCAATTCCACAGAAAGAATGATATCAACGGTGTGCAGTCAGCTATTGCAAATTTTGTGGTGTCGGTTCTTCAAAATGCGAAATCTGACATTCTGTCCCGGATGGAAGCCAGTATGTTTCATATATCAAACTCGCGAGAGGTCTACTAACAAGATGGCTCAGTGGAATATCGATACGCAGCTACGACAAATTACTCGCCAACCATAAGCGATGATAGCTTCGTAGAGGTGATAGGAGAAGGTAAATACTCATAAAGCGCGGTTGGCGGTCTGCATCCCAAGTTCATATCCCATTAGGTCCAAGACGACAAGGCGGGCAGGATACACCACTCGATACCGCGGCTGCCACGCACGGCACATTGACAAAGTCCGCCTCCTCGCAGGGACATGAGGTTGCTCCAACCGGGGCCATCTTTGAGCGCCCCGGGGCTCCGGGAAAATTCCCTCGGCTACCCTGCAAAATGCTAGAGGTAGAGGCCCGGAACCCGAGCTTCTTCGGACAGGAAGGGGTTTTGCAAGAAATCGGCCGGGCCCTTCTGCCACCCAAGACGGAATTCATTTCCACGATATCAGAACCGCTCCGGCGGTTTACACTCTGCGGGATGGGGGGACTAGGGAAGACCGAGTTGGCACTTGAATTTGCATTTCGGAATATGGATGCTTTTGATGCGATATTCTTCGTCAGCGCCGATGAAACATCCAAGCTGGATACACAATTCAGTGAAATGGCGGTCCGCTTGGGCCTGGAGACTTCCTCGGAGAGTACTAACCACGTTATCAGCCGAGAGCTGGTCAAAGGATGGCTGTGCAATCCGTGGAAACCCATGGCAATGGACAGCAATGAGCCCGTTACCATTGAACGAGCGTCGTGGCTACTGATCTTTGACAACGCAGACGACCCCTACGTCCTAGCAGATTACTGGCCGATCCAAGGCACTGGTTCCGTCCTCATTACGAGCCGAGATCCCCTGGCTAAATCGATCTTTACAACTATCCCTTCGGGGCTCGATTTAGAGCCACTAAGTGAGACGGAAGGAGGTGAGTTGCTGAAAAGAATCATCAACGACGAAGATAGCGAGGGACTGGCCGGAAAGGTTTCAAGTCTGCTGGGCGGGCTCCCGCTTGCCATTACACAGATGGCTGGGGTGATTTGCCGGCAAGAGTTACGACTCTCTGAGTTTATGGAGATATATAAGGATCACTCTGAGCATCCCCGTCTTTACGAGCTGAACTTTCCCCTGGGCCGCAAGGTGTATCCACATACTATTTCTACGGTATGGGCACTGGAGTCAGTGAAACCCATCACGAAACGCCTACTATATATCTTAGCATTCATGGATCCTGACTGCATCCAAGAAGAGATACTCACTGAGGCCCCGGTCAGGGGAGAGAGAAATCCCGATTCGTTACTGTCTAACTCGAAGGACTTCCGAGACGCACGGACCGAGCTTCTTCAGGTGTCGTTAATCAAACGAAACAAGGTCACAGAGGAGCTACGGATTCATCGGTTAGTGCAGGATATGATCATCGCGCGGATGACACCAGCCACCATCAAGGAGATCTTTTGGGCCATGGTAGATCTTCTATGGTCGCGTTGGCCTACTGCCTTCAGTCCGCCGACGAGGAAAGGCCCAATTGCCACCGAGAATCTCCATCTACTTTCTAGGTGGCCTCGATGTGCTATGCTCTATCCCCATGTGCTTCGACTGAAGGTACTTTATGAAAGCCAGGGTGAGAGCATCCTAGGACCCGCAAAGCTGAAGTTTGTCTCGCTCTTAGCCGATGCTGCATGGTATGTTCCCTCCACCGCCCTCTGCGGATTCCTTTCCTCCAGGTGCATTGCAACTGATAGAATATACGTCGCATAGGTATCAATTCGAGCGAGGCCGAAGTCGCGGGTTTGACGGCTTCTGGGATATCGCATTGCCTGCCTGCGAAAACAGCTCTGAAGAAGGTAAAGAGTCGGTGCTAGTCGACATCAGTTTCTCTATGGGGGCCATTGCAATGGAAACGAACGATCGAGAAAGCTCTCGCTCACACAAACAACGGGCGCTTTCCTTGCAGAAAGAAACCCAACGGAAACTGGACGTCATCGACTTGAGACTTTCCCGGTGCTATAGCGAAATGGCCATCGCACTCATCCAGGATGGCCAGTATGATGCTGGTATCGAACATATCATGCAGAGTATCGATATTGATAAGAAACTCGGAGTATACCCGCGCCACTGGCATGCTGAAGCTAACCTGGGCCTGGCCTACACTCTCAAGGGGGATCTGACGCAAGCCGACGAGGTACTCACGGGGACCTTGGCCAGACGAGAAGCGAAATTTGGGTACATGGACAACAAGGACTACAGGTGAAAATATTTCAAACATCTGCAAGTCGAAGATGCGTATTAACTTGTTTCAAGGCTCGGGCGCGTGCTCCACGCATTTGGCCACCTTCGAGAAGCACAGGGTCGTGTGGAAGAGGCCTTTGAACTTCACACTAGAGCACTTGCCTCGTTCGAAGCCACCGTGGGAAAGAATCACCATAGAGTCGCGGATCTCTCCCACAAGGTGGCCCAGCATCTCACTCGACAGGGTAATCATACAGAGGCATTGTAAGTGTTATATAGGACTGACGCATAGTTGTAACTCCCTGCTCATGGGTCTTTACAGGGAAAAATGTGACCGCGCC
Organism: Aspergillus hortae; assembly: GCA_032158085.1. Lineage (NCBI taxonomy): Eukaryota > Fungi > Ascomycota > Eurotiomycetes > Eurotiales > Aspergillaceae > Aspergillus > Aspergillus hortae. Next base: position 361,158 of record JASVVY010000035.1, on the reverse strand, counting down.
CTGGAAATATGGAACTTCGACAACAGTGTCTATCAACCAGAGATTGCCCGCACGACTTTCTTGAAGCACTCAATTTTAAAAATGCTAGGCAACGATGTGAAGTCTCGGATGCTGTACAAAAAGGCGTCATCCATGCGGCGAGAGCTTTTGGCACCAGAGTCTCCCCCAGAAAGTGAACTTGAACTGTCCGAGAAAGACTTTGATGTGTTGGTTAACTTCTGGGCGAGATGATTGGTGGTCTCAGCTGTCAAATATAGGTACTAGGTAATGTCGCATAATTACGTACAAGAAAGGGTGTGAGCCATTCCCCTAAAAATACATGTTCACGAACTCTCTCCCCCCGTGTAAGCTGACCGCACTTGCGAGATTTTCCTAATGCCAGTCCTGTAGACCTCGGCCATATCATACGCATAGAAAAGATATGACAGGCCCAGAATGGGTGTAGTCACGACGGCAAAAAGCCAGATGGACAGGTCCCCTTGGCCGAATTCTCGAAAGTTCATTCCGAATAACGATGAAGCAAAGGAAAGGGGAATGAAAAAGGACGCTAACATGGTCAGTTTCTTCATCCTCTCTGCTTGTTTGATGGCCTTGTGGGACTCGGAAATCACAGCCCGATTCATCATAATTCCAATACTGTCAGAGCATTGCCGGTCGAGCTCGAGGGCAGTTGTAAGCAAACTTTCATGGTCTTCGACCAGTCGGTTCATCCGTGAAGAGACGGGATTTCCGTTTTCGCGCAGGAGCCAGATCTCATTGCTGGGTGATTTGAGGGTGCGAAGGGCCTCGCGAATATAACCAATACGAGCGTCTAGCACGTTCCGCAGAAAGAGGAGGTTGTCAAGAGGGTGGTCATTCCGGGGCTTGTAGGGGCGAAAACTCCCTCCCACCAGGTCCATTTCCCGCCAGATCTGCCATTCCAAGAGACCGATCACTTGGAGCTCAGAGCATAGTGCGTGTTGAAACAGATTGGTCAAGGCGTAGATGGGATTGTTCTTTGCGATGTCGTCGTCTAGGAACGTGTCAAAGTCGAAGGGCAGAAGAGCCGTGGTCTGGGGGATACGCGCTTGATGTGCATATCCACTCATTGGGTGGTCTGATGAGATTACGCGCTCGATGGTGGTTTGGCGAAGGGTCATTTTTGGATGATATTGGTAGACAGGCAATGGATGCAAGGTCAGTGTATGATCCTTGGCACCAGGGGTCCATGGACCAGCAAAGCCACTGGCGAGATCACGCCCAATATCGGACCAAACAATAGCTGCTTATTGTTTTAGAAAGCAATCCAGGACCACCGTAGCCTGATAACAGACTTACCTATCCAACCTTCATCTTTCCTGTGGAGGAAGATCGAGATCTCTTGTTCGAGGATAGAGAACTCCGAGTCCAAGGTCGCATAATCCCTGACGACGGAGTCGCCACACGAACCCTGAATTGGAAATTGCCGAAGATAGACCTCCATTGCATCCGTCTCGCGCCTCCGTTGCTCTCGAATGTTCTCCTCTCTTCGATGGATTCTGAGGTCGTTCTGATGGAGGATCGTACTGACTCGGAGGCGCATGATAATCTCCGAGAAAGACGGCAAGGTGCGCCGGTTGAAAATCGCCCCTGGAAGGGCACGCGATAAGAAGCGCAAGTGGTGGTTGAAAAACGCCGGGTCGACATGATACCGAGCACCGAGAACGCTCACCCAGTCCGCTGTGAGATGGCCGCGGATAAAGAGAACCTGCCCCGATTTGCTGCTGTCTGGCCGAGGAAGCCGCTGCAGCGCGTGCGGGTCATCACTTGGTAGGTAGAGAGTTCGATCCGGTCCCTGAACGCCCAGCGTATGCAGTACAATCAAGTAATGTGTGTGTTTGATAGTGTGCGGTGGGGTTGGGAGCAGGAGCCATTCTGCCAGGTCGGTGTAGTTCTGGCCCGGGAATGTACAACTTCCGATGGCACGGCGCGAGTGTGCAATGATGGATTTGGTGTAAGTATACGGGCTAACCGAGCGTGTCCGGCGGGTCGTTCGGCTTGAACGCCGGTCTTTATCTCTGTCTTTGTCTTTGTCCCTCTCCCTTGCGTGGAAAGATTCGGTGTCAGACTCGCGTCGATCATCGGGTGTTGTTGTTGGCACTAGGTGAGCCCGCAGTGGAACCGGCTCACGGTCCAACTCCACACGGCTCCTCAGGATCTCCTCGCGCATGATGATGAGTTATGTGGAGTATATAGAGACTGGGGAAGTGAGATATGATGATCGCAAAGACCATCGCAATTGTTCCAAGGCTACCACGCTCGTTCCCCTGTGACACAAGGTAGTTAACTACCACAGCCTTGCTTACATATGTTGTTTGTTGGCGGGGGTTTTGCAGCCTCACCTTTGTTTCCCAGCTCACCATCCCCGGTCTCAACTTCATCACCACTACCTGGTCCGTATTTAACACCCCGTGATGGATTTGAAAGGATCGGGGAGGGCATCTTCGCCCAATCAGTTTCGGAGATCTCGTTTGCGCCCGTCCAGCTCACTCCCTTATGTCTTGTCCTTGCTTTTAATTGTCGTGACCGGCATCGTCCTGCACGAATGGCCGAGAAAGAGCCGGAGTTTCCCTCGCGATGAGCGCCACGGGGATTTCACTATTGACGAGCGTGTCGAGAAAATTCTACGGACCCCGTTGATAGGTATCAACCCTCCCTTGCCCAAAGTGGTCGGTTATTCAGATATTAACCGGGTTTTGGAAGATGGCCACAACGACTTTGCAATCTACCTGAGATACTCTTACAACAACCACCTCTATCAGAAAAATTTCACCGAGCCCTTCCAAAATGGGACACTGGGCCAACATGTGGACCTGTGTCGCCTGAAAAGAGGCAAGGTCGGGGGAACATTCTGGTGTGCTTTCGCATTCTGCCCCTTCGTTGGCGAGAATTATACCTCTGAGTACTTTTTCAACAGTGGGCTTCTTCCTTTCTAGCTCCAATTCCCAACTGGAGAACTCATGTCATTCAAACACAGGTTACCAAACCACCCACAGGGAGATTGATACCCTCCGTCGAATCATCGCAGCATACCCTGATCATTTTTCTCTCCCGCAGGACAGCAGTTCCGTTCAGCACATCGCCGAATCTGGGAAAGTCGCATCGCCCCTGTGCATTGAAGGCCTCCACATGATTGGAGATTCCATCGCGATGCTTCGGAACTTGTATGAACTCGGCGTCCGCTACGCCACCCTCACTCATAACTGCCACAACAGCTATGCGGATGCCGCGATGGTGGACGTAGCATCTGGTGTCTCTGCCGCAGCCGAGCCGTATTGGGGCGGAGTCAGTCCCCTCGGCCGGGCGCTTATCAAGGAGATGAACCGGATGGGGATGATGGTCGATTTGTCACATACGAGCTTCGACACGATGCGCGATACACTGGGAGGTACCCCCGAGAAGGGCTGGGACGGAAGCCTTGCCCCATCGATCTTTAGCCACAGTTCAGCCTACGCGCTGTGTCCTCACCCCAGGAACGTCCCCGATGACGTTTTACATCTGGTGAAAAAGACCAACAGCCTAGTGATGGTCACATTTGCGGCCGATTTCAATAGCTGCCGCGAGCCACCGGATGGAAATCGCAAGAATGGGCTTCCCGAATTCTATGCTCCGAATTCAACCCTGGCGCAGGTCGTCCGACACATCAGATACATTGGCGATCTGATTGGGTATGAACATGTCGGATTGGGGAGCGATTTCGATGGGGTCTTTAATGTTCCGAGAGGGATTGAAGATGTATCGAAATTTCCAGATCTCGTGGCGGAGATGCTACTTCAGGGGGTTAGTGATGATGACGCATCCATGGTGGTGGGAGGAAACATATTACGAGTTTGGCGGGACGTCGAAGCTGTGGCGAAACGACTGCAGGCACAGGGAGCCAATTCGCTAGAGGACGATATTCCCTGGGAAAAGCGACCGAACGAGCCAGAGAACGGGGGTAACATGCGCCAGTAAAGTGAGATGGCTCTCGTGATTCTCAAGGACCAGCTTTGCCAGGGTTTGATTTAAGACTATAAAAAGGGCGCCTTCAGGTCTACCTCACATCTGCTTCCCTCTTCACAACAGAGACCGCCTCAGCTGTGGTGCAAATATCCACCGTTTTATCTTTAACAGTCACCTCAAGGTAGGCTTTCCGCCCTTTCGCTGGGGTCACCTTGGCCACGGCCAATATAAACCGCGGCGCAGCAACCGGTCTCAGATAATCGGTTTTCAGAGACATTGTAAACATGCCCGCCCTCCGTCCAGTCTTGCGTGTACGATCAAATTCCCCGTCACTTCATCCAGGGCCGTCGCGAGGAACCTGCCGTGCGCAATAGTCGGGCCGTATACATTCTTATCTACTTATCTGGAGTACGCACTGTTGTCTTTCCGCCGTCACCGACAATGACTCCGTATACGGTGCCAAGCAGCAGCAAAGCGCTTTCCCCGATTGGGCACGCTATACCGGATGCAGTAATATACTGTCGCCATAGATTCCAGAGGAAAAGATGTATGCTTCCAATGTCATACATATATTTGCTGAGCTGGGAATAAAATTTTACAGTGAGGGCAGACCATCCAATGTTCTATAGTATAGGAGGCGCAGAGTTGTTTAACTAGCACGGTGGCCATATACAAAATACTTCCATCCAGCTCTTATATGATGACATCTTATATTCCATCCCAGTGAGCACGTGAACAACGAATCACTAGCCAACAATACTAGTAATTGAATCAAATGCTTCATCTTTTTCCAAGGTCCTTCTACATATTCAGTACAATGTCGTCAGATACCGACATACCAAGGCTGGAAGGTATATATTCTTCAGCCGACTAAGCGGTGTCTGGTTGAGAAGTATACTCCTGACCAACCACTTGATTTTCTTCCCGCTTCTCCGCCCCGTGTCTTTTCTTCTCCTCATCCAACTTTTACCCTTCCTCTCACCTCTCGCCATCTTCTTTCATCCACTTAGTTTATCCTCAGATATGCCCACCAGCTCCTTTATCCTCGACGCCCCCATACCTCCGCAGCTCGATCTCGCTGGTGCACCTTCTCAGCTTTTCCAGGTGCCACCCACTCCGTCCGCCTCCTCCGCTCTCTATCGCTCCATCGCCGTCCCTTCATCCAGTCGGAAACGATCGCGGGCTTCTCCAGAGAATCGCTCATGGCTCGGAACCCCCGTTGATCGGCGCAGTCCCGCTCCCTGCTTCGTCGCTGCCGATGATCGTCACTTCTCCCCGATGGACGACGAGACCGACATCTACCGTCCCAGTCGCTATCGAAATCCGCCCCCGCTCCATCCTCTCGACGCCAGCGTCGAGTCCCTAAGTAATCTCGGCAGCCTCCGGTGCAAGCGGAGTCGCCGTGACCCGTCCTCCGTGGTGGCCGCATCGCCGGCTGACGAGAAATCCGCCGCCGCCGGCCCCCGTTCCTCCGCACACCTCGGTACCGAACAGCCCGCCCCGGTCCGCTGGAGTCGCGCCGTGCTGAATGTCGTCGGCAAGGTCTGGGATTTCTGTTGGTCGGGGGCGTTCCGCGGATTTTATGCGGGTGGAGGCCAGGGTTACTCGCTGGCCGTGCCGCACGAGAACAACGCTCCTTCATCTCACACCATGGCTGACGAGTCTCGTACGGAAAAGCGGAGGGTCTCTTTCGTGAGCCACTACCGCTCGGAGTCAACCCCCGTCCCAGGCGAGTACCCCGAAGACAGCGACTTGCGCCGGAACTGGGTGATGATCTCCTCGTGGGACGCTGGCGACCGGCTCGACGATACCTACATGGAAGCCAACGATGAAATCATCATTACTCCATCCGCACGCCCCCGGCGAATCGTCCATCGCCGAACTGCGACAACCCCGAGTTATACCCGTCGCCGCACCGCCGCGAAAAAGACCCTCATGTCCCATCCGTCGGCGGGGTCGACCAAGTCCCAGTTCTCGTCGCCGGCCAAGCCGCACGAGAGCCCCGTGTCGGTCGAGACGCAGCGCTACATGGCGCAGAAGCGGCGGATGGAGCGTGAAGAAGACGCCAGTCTGCAACGCCTGAACCGCCAGCTCCAGGCGATGATCCGCGAGGGAAAGCAGGCGCTGGGGACGCGGGTGGAGGTGGATGAGTTCATGGAAGAATGAGTACGCTTCCTTTGTGTTGTTATCTTTTCTCTTTTTGCCTCGGGCCTTGTGGATATCCGACTCCAGTCACTTTCTTTTGCGTGTACCAGCGACGGCCGATTGCATTACTCCATCACGACCGACCATGACACATATGCTTACGATTCTAATCTTACGACGACCTATGATAAATGAAGAATGGATTCTGTATAACAACATCAAGTACACATAAGACCGCCGCATCCATATAAGACTTTGTAAATGCAATATACAATGACAATATTCATAACATCAAACATCATTCTGGCCCAATCCGACCGTGATCCATCAGATTGTCCAGTTTATTCGAAAGCCCAACAATCTGCACGTCCTTCGGGACCTCTTTGATGAGGCCAATCACTCCGCCATGCTGATAAACGAGGTCCAGAAGATTCTTCGCGTTTTGCCGTGGATGGAGATTCTATCGAACAGGTCAGTGGGAATCACCCGGAGAAGCGACGTCGTCGACATACCGTGATGGGCATGGCCACAGCCGAACCGATTGCGAGAGGCAAGAGGGCATGACTGAGCTTCATTGTGGAGCTCTCATGGGGAACTAGGTCTCGTTGTAGGGTGAGTTGATTCGAGATGATGTGATGTTCAAGACAGGGAGGAGAGACAGACAGCCTGTATATGTTTCCCCGCTTCCCGCCACTTCATCCCTTCATACCAGGAGGCATACCGCGTGATAGAGTGCAGTTACACCGCGCGCGTGGCATGGATGGTGTCTCCACTGCCATCGGTCTATGGATTCTATTGTGATTCTGCGAGTCTGATGATGCAGTTAGTCGGGCAAGGGCTCATTTGTAGATTTGGTATGGTTGTGGTGATAGAAGTATAGGGCCGGCATATCAAGGGATGCCGTGGAGGTTTGAGCAAGATGAAAACAACGCGACAGCTCTCAGTTGAGATGACGGTTTGCTTGAGATTCCACAAGGCTTGGCGTGTAAGCTGTCGCCCAATTCGATTCATATGGACAATATCTACTCGTTGTCTGCCTATGATAGGGATGAGGCCGGTCCCTTTCCTGTGACACAATTCTGAATTCCCTACGCAAATCGTTCGCCCTCACTTTATGCAGGCCGAGCCGGCTCAGCATTCATTCTGAGTTCTTGTTCGTGGATCCAACCCAAAGGAATGATCAAAGACTAGAATTACGTGGTGGTCGTTCAATACAACAAACGAATGATAGATTTCGCGTTATCTGATCCATCCCCCAAGCTGAAAGAGGAGAGAGAAGCCGAACCGAGTGCAGGAGAGATTCCGTACCCGCTCGGAGAACAAGCAATCGGAAAGTGCTTCGCATACTCAGGCTCGCTTAATGGTGAGAAGCTTCGAGGACCTCAACGGTACAATCTTCAAAGAATTCACTGCTTCCAGACTGCCCTTTCGGCACACATTGAATATCCCATCGCGCATCTTCCGGTGCAGTGTTGAGGTCGCCCTTTGAGGTGACTGTCCACCTATTATCCTGGTCAGAGACAATGCAAACAGACTGAGAGAGGACCTCCTCAAGACGCCAGAGGACTTTGTGTCGAGAGCCGGTTCTGGGATGAGTGAATTCCAGGCGCGAGACAGGGGCAGACTCCGGCCCAGCAACACTGTGGGCGACATAAGATGTTGCCATCATGTAGGATGAGGCAGCTGGATCCTCGTTCGTCCAGGACCCTTTCTCGATATCGATCTTGCGGAGGTCCTGCTGGACTTTTTGCAAGGTACACTCGTCCCATTGGGACTTGATTCCTTCCTGTAAGTCCTCTGCCATATCTTGAATAGAACGTCCCCGGTCAAGATCACTGACTGAATAGGGCTAAATTAGTATGGGCACAAACGGCTAACCTTATAAGTTTCGCTCACCGATGCTTCTGGCCCATGTATTGAGGATCCTCATCCTCGAAAGATACAGGTACGCCTCGGCTCTCTTATGCCACAGGGTGTCAATGGCGTCTCGTAGTCTCTAGTGTCATCCTTCATGAGCAACCCACTAAGACATCTCAAGGCACGACCATACCTGCCGTTCTATGTCCCCGCTGATGGCAGCCCAGACCAACACGACGACGACCGCAGCCGCGGCAAGGCCACCCACAACCTCAATAGCGGCAAGGGCGACAGCTCCGCTGACGATCCCCACCACCCAGGCCAGCCCGGCGACCACTCCAGTCCCGAGAGACGCAAGAGAAGCGATATCTAGGATAGTCGTCATGGCCTTGTCATTCCTGTCGACGCTGCCCGTCCACGACATTCCAGGTCAGCAGCAGGTCCATCGAAATGGCTCGAGAGGGCTCAATCGCACTTCTTGACAAACTCGTCGTATTTCTTGAGTTCTACATCATCTTTGATGTTTGCTTTGACACGGTCGATCAGCTCCTGTCGAGTCTGTATTCCCTGCGATTTCAACACAGCATCCAGTTTGTCCCTCGCCGTCGCAAACAGGGCGTCCCTGGTGAGCTCACAAGTCAGCTTTTCCAGTGTATCAATCGACTGGCTAGTTCTTTGGGCGAAGACATTGAGCGCACCTCCTTTCCTTCTCCTGGTTGAAATACTGGGCAAAATCGATGATTTGCTGCCGAAGCTCCTGCGCCCTTTTGCGGCGATTGGGATTATCGGGGTAGAAAAGATCACTGACTTGCTGGCCCATGGTGAACGAACAAATATCAATACACAGGTGGCGACTTGAAGTCTTGGGCGATGGTCTAGCCTATGTTGATTGTCGCAGGGTGGATCACTTAGCTGCTATTTAACACCTTGTCGGTCATGGTGATGGACTGCACATTCTCTGACGTGATGGAGGGGAAATGCCTCATACATTCCAAAATGGCGCATGAAGTTCTGATGAGGCCCCGTATTCGACCCATCCTTGAGAAATCGACTGCCTAAGCGAGAATCATACAGAGGCGGAGTTGGTCTGGGTACTCTGGACTGCGCATTACAAACAGACACATCAGATTTCGTGGCGAGCTGAAATATTGCTGTGACATACCGCTGGAAACCGCTTGAGCTGGACGTGGGCCAGTGTGCACACGATTCGACCATGTTCATACGTCGGCGATGCGTGGTTGCCTTGTTGCCAACATGTGAACGGATAAACAAGCACCACATTGGGGATCAGTTAGTCGATTCTCGGTCAGACTAGCATGTTTGGACACATAGTAAACAATTCGGCTACTGGAGTACATAGTACCGGGGTAGTCCGTCCAAGCGATGGTAGATCCGCAACGGAGCTAGCGACGGTGAAGCCAAAGTACCGCACTTTGCACTAATGCATGCGGCTACAGGGCATAGCTGTATCCCCCCTGCCCACATGCGGGGGATGTAGTATTCGGACTGTCTATGCAGTGTTCCGCTGTTTGTATGCTTTTTTCTTTCTTTTTTTGTGGCGAAAAGCCAAGCGGTCCTGTGTTGATATACATTCGTGGACAATCAAATAATGCAGGCCAAGCCCTCCACCAGATATGCTTGTACCCACAGCGTGGATAGGTAGTCAGGACTCAGCTGGACAGAATCACAGCCACTGACGTGCCTGCAGCCAACCTCTCATCCTACGGGCTGAGGAATCAATGATACGGGGGGATGCATCGTCTGGGCGTAGCTGATCCGACAAGTGCACCTGTATCCTGCTCAATGGTCAATTGGGCTGCATCACTGCCTACGTGGGAGTGCATGGCGCGAAGGTGGATACCCATCCGGAGGCTGTGGGATCGCATTATCAGTAGTGTCGATGAGTCGAGCGGACTTTGCGTTTCAGGGAACGAAGCAACAGAATCCACCGGTCAGTAATGGGTGCTAGTGGGAGGGAAACTACTTAAACCCAGACACCTCCGTCGGCAAGGACCATGTCAGGATCAAGGACAATTTCTCTCTTGCTCAGTCCACTGCCTCCGTTCAAACAATTTCGTGCGAAAGTTCCATTCTCTGTTAGTCGAATCCTCCAAAGTTCAATTCACCATGTCTGTTGATATGCTTTATCCCGGTGAGTACATTACGAGAAGACAGTGAAAGGGAAATCGAAAGAGAGACAGGAGAGCGTGGATTTGCTAACCGCGCGTGCTTCGAATCGACAGACAACCGCAACCGCGGCCGCCGTGTGGATCAACTCTGCACCCAGATTGGGGACATCCAGAGCAACGTCAAACTGAACTATAATGGCGGAAAGAGCCAGGAGCAGACTGTCATGAAGAAGGTCGACGTGATCCTCTCACAGCACGACGTCAAGAGCATAGCCGAGCTCAAGAAGAAACTCGAGAAATCCCTGCCCGTGGATGTTCGGGAAAAATACCAGAAAATGGTGCAAAGATACAACGACGATGACAGCGACCTGCAGACCACCATGGATATCATCGGCTGTGTGACCATGGTCGCTGGCGGGGTTGCCGGTGGAGGTAGGTACACGCCTTTGGGACGTGCCAGGGAATGTGTACGCTGATGAACACAGCCAAAATGATCGAGTTCATTGCATGCGGCGATCTAGCTGCTGCCACCGCCAGGGTTGTCAGAGCACTGAGTATCCTGGGAGAAGGTAAGCCTGTCGCCGCAGCCAATCTGATACGGTTCTGACCCAGCCTTTCTATAGACTCGGCCAAGGCCATGCAACTTCTCAGGATGGCGGCGATGGCGCTCAAAGAGTTGACCGGCGGTGTTGAACTGGGTGAAGTTGCCGCGAAAGCTCTAAAGTTCGCGAAACTGGCCGGCACGGTCCTTACTGCGGTTGGCGTCATTCTAGACGGCATTCTTCTGATCGTTGCCGCCATCGAAGGAGCTGAACAAAGGACCCAGCTTCAAAAGTATGTCCGCACAGCCCATCCAGAGGCACCCCCCCCCCAAGAAGATTCTGACATGCAGGAAAAAAAATTCCAGTGCAATCCACGACCTCGTCCATCGTCGTCTGTCTGCGGAAACGGTCAACATAATGTCCAATGCTTATTCGCAGTACATGAGCAATATCTACCGAACCTGTGTTTCAATCAAAAACCACCCGAATGATGAGAAGAGAGTGGCAGATGACATTGATGAAATGGTGTCGGACCTCAAAGATGTAGGGAGTGAACCCCCGTGGAACCCTGTGAGCGAATTGCAGTTATCGCTGATACCCTGCTCTAGGAGCTCGCCAAGATCACCTTTGACAATGTCTGGAAGAGACTGGAGGATCGTGACAAAGACGCGGGCAACAGCTGGACCAACGAAGACCCCTCGAAGGCCACGGTCAAGGAATGGTGGGACAAAGAGGACGACCCGAAGAAGTACAAGGGGGGTGTGGTTTCAAGTCAGAAATAGGCCAGGCGATGACTTTGTCGCAACGGTCTTGAGCCTAAGAAAGATCTGGATAGCTCTTCGCCCCACAGAAGTAGTTTGCTTGGGGAATGCGTGAATCCTACGAAGTCGATTGAAAGCTCAAGATGTAGATAGCATCTCAGGCCATCTTGGCCCTATATCACAACCACCGGCTAACCCCATTATGGCCGGGTAAAAGCGAACCATGCAGGGTATGTAGAGAGGACGGAAAAGAAAATATGCCGGAGAATTGATCAACTTGAGCTTGGAACACGCCTTAGTCTTGGGGTACAACAACCGGAACGAGGTTTCTGCCCAAGGTGCCGATGACTTACTGTATTCGGTAACTCTCCGATGTGAACATGGACACAACTATGGGATATAACATGAATGTCCAGGTGAAACATCGCTGTCTCCGATTGCCTCATTCACCCCCGCCGGAGCCCAGAATGTTTTACAGGATGAACCGCGTCTCGAATACCGCAACGATGTAGAGATCCTGTGGATTCTACTCCTGTGAGATTGAAACTGAATACTTGTACAGCCGAAGGTAGGAGGACTGGTGATCATTGGGGCTTCATAAACACAACCATTTTCTCAAGGATCAGTGCGTATCCATCAGCATTCCTGCACATTACAGGCGCTTGAAGCAATCGACGTCCCTCGGCCAATACCCTGGTTGGGCCATGAGGAAGAGCACATATATCCACGGATCCAAACATAATGGCCGTTATTTTCTGCGGAATCCCTTCGGCAACCCAGAACTGCACCATTTCATCATCGATGGGGCGGTCCAGGACGATGGCAGTGTCTGGCGCTCGATATGGAGAAAAGGCGTGTGGAGCACCTTGTGCTGCCTCTCCGGTATTCTCTGGTCGATGGCTCGTGAGACTATTTTGGGGCGTACACGCCGGGCTCTGCACCGCTTCCATTGCCTGGTCTCTAGGTCCTTGCTCTTCGGCACTGATAGTGGTTCTCAAAATTGGGGGTTGGGTCCGAGGATATGGCCCCAGGGCAGGGAATAAAGAGGGGGAGTGAATGGCATTGCTGGCGCGATTTTGTCCCAGAAACAGTGGGTCTCCGTTATCCGCCGGCCTGTTATGCTCTATGACGTGCGCAGCATACGTGCCATAGGCCCATAGCGTCAGAGACGCGAGAAACAAGGCTGGCGGCTCATAGAACGCCCCTCTGCTATAGCGGCGGATATGCCAGAACAGTGCCCCAGCATGGACAACGGCCAGGCGAGCCCTGAACTGGTCATGTATCAGCCACGCATAGATCTCCCGTTCTGCCACACGGACCGCGTCGGGAACTGATGAGGCGCAGGTGCCATGCGCTGCGATGTAATCGGCCAAAACCCTGATTTGGGCATACGGCACAAGAATAATGATCCGTGCGAGATGCAGGTGAAGAACGGCAGGATGCTCGATGCCGGCATTCTTGGCACAGATAGAATTCGCCTCCCAGTGGAGAGTATCGAAGCAGTCACAGGCAGCGTCGCGCCACTTGCTGAATAGTGGGATCCGCAAGGCCCGGCGTTGAGAGCTTGTTTCGGCGTCGGCAGTGTAGGGTTTCTCCCGACTGGGTGGCCTCGCCGCTGGGGCTGGTCGTTGTGACGAGGGCACCCATGAAGAGAGAGGTCGCTGGAAGTACCGTTGCACGCTCCATGTCTCCTCGAGAACCGCATGCAGGACGAGCACACTGCTGAATTCTCCCAGGTTCTCTATCTTTCGCTCCGTATACAGCCTGGTCACGGCATATTGCATGGATATTCGGTCTACAATGGTTAATCGGGGAAAGATCAGAAATAAGTTAAGCGGGGAGAGGGCCCTACCGTGTATGTTGCATATTCTTTGCCATTTATTCAGATCACTAGCTTCCCAAACAGCCTCATCGCATGGTAGCTGCATTTGCACGTCAGGTAAGAACAGGAGAGGCCTGTTTGCAGACTGATAAGCTATTATACAATCTAAAAGCTATCACCGCGAGTAAGTCTCGTATTCGAAATTGACAACGGGGTGATGCCATACCATTATCGCGTACCCCACGCGGCGCACTGTTTCCATAGAGATCCAATCTGCCCAGGTAGCCCCATTTCTCTCGCAGCTAGCGCGTGGTTGAAAGAAGCAGGCCAACGGTTCCCCTGGAGAGAACAGGTCCGCAAGGTGGGAATGCACCCAACCGACGCCAGATCCAGTTGATCTCTCTCCTGAGGTCAGCGAATGGGCCTCACTCAAGATCATGGACTGGATAAGCCACGTCCGGCTCTGGCAGTCCATTCCGCCTCTCTCTAACTAAGGTACCACCTGTTCAGTGGATCAGGACGTTGAACTGCTGGCACAGGACTCACTTCATAGACTAGGGCTCGTCGGAGATATTCGCCGATAGGGAACCGATGGAGATTCGTCTTCGTCGACCCAACATAGTGGGACCCAACAGCAACAATGGCAAGAACCAGCAGCCAATGGCACTGGTTTGCATTGAATGAAGAGCGGTGTATGATAGGCAAAATAGGGTGGAAATAATGGAAGAATAGCTGCATGGCGAGGCTCAGGTCTTCGACAGGCGGGAATGGCGAGGACTGCAACGGTTTAAATATACTCTGATTGTTTAGACACAACACAGAGTACATTGACTTGAGACTTTCGTGTGTCTGAATTTCAATATGTGGGACTATGCGTGGGACCTTGCATTGGGCACATTGGCTCCTTGCACAGGTTAGCAAGATGTTGCAGTTCTCTTGACCAAAACTACTCACTCTGACTGTTTCAGTAAGAAAAGCTTCGAAGAGAGATTCCCTGATCGGTCTGTCGAGGGTTTCCTTGTATGATCCGAATTCACGTACAAGTCGTAAGACCCAGGCTCGGCCGCGGAACTCTCACTAGGGGCATTCGAGGGACAGGATTCATCCCCTGAATTGGAGGCCTGGCTGCTTGACCTACTATGGATTGTTGATAGGCGATGTGACCTTTCGACGCTGTTCCTTGAGATACCTGGAAGCCTCGAATGCGGCCCGTTCCTGAACCCATATTGAAGGGTGTCGTCTATTCCTGTCGGTTCCAATCGGTCTAAGCTTTCGCCAATATACATGCCTTCGTGCTGCATGCGCCTATCCTCAGATGGGGTTGAATAAATCGAGGGGTCGATCCCAGGGAGGTAAGTCCAGTCGTCAAACAGCGTGGGTGGAGAGTGTAATTCGCGAATTGTCTCCTCCAGCACCGGGTCTATCCGTCCGTCTCGTATGGGGGTTGTGCTCGAGACGGCAGACGTGACAGACGGACCGGAGATCGATGTGGGCAACGTGAACTTAGAGGCTTCGTGACCGGCTCTCATGGCCCCACGACCAGCTCCCGTACGTGCAGCGCGATTCTTTCTTGCCGGGTATTCGCAGCGTAAATTCTGTTTCTGGCAGCGCATGCAAACCTGACCGCCACTACACCGTACTTTGTGCATCGCACATGCAGTACATGCTTTCCGAGCACCTAGAACGTGTCCATTTTCCAGGATTCTGGGGAGCGGAGTTCGGTCATGTATGCGCTTGTGCCGCTGAAGAATGTCCCTGATAATGCAGGGTTAGCCCGCTGTGAGGACCTTTATCATCCTAGGAGACCGGATGGGTCCAGATCAAGTCTCGCAATCCTCGTACGTACCTCCGAGAGAAGGATTTGTCACACTTTGAACAAGAAAAGGACTTCTTTTTGTGAGACCTCTCGTGTTTCTGCCGCTGCTCTGGATTGTCCAAGCCGGTAACGGGAACGCTGCAATTATACGCGGCTGGCTCCGACTGCGCTGGGGACATGTCTGCTTCGAGATTCCCCATGGCGAGCTGACGGACAAGCTGTCATGAAACTAGAAAGAATCTCCGGGAATGCGTTTGCGGGGTTAAGTGAGGGGAAGGAAGGATGTTTCAATTAACCGGATTATCCCGCCACTCTTATTCCACCTTGATATATCCCCATGAGTATCCTTGTTTTCGTATATACAGAGAACATCATCCTCTAAGCGCTAGATACCCCCTCCGGCCACCAGATCTGATCCTAAAAGCCAAATTCAAAAGCATACGCTACGTTCGCATCTGAGAATTCAACCCACCATGTCACCTCGTTGTTGGCGTAAGTATGGGTCACCTGGCCCTTATATGTAGGCGCGTCCACTTCACCATACTGGCCATTCCAGCCAAATTCGTAGGTGGTGATGTCGATGCTCCCAGACGTCGGGAGGCCCAGAGACGAGAGATTGGTCACCGTGATGTTCCAGGTTCCCGTCTGGGCTTTACTTCCGCTGAGAATCTTCAGTGTCGAGTCATCGTGAGTGGCGTAGACGTCAAAGTTGTTGTCCGCCGAGCCGGTGGTACCGACCCGCGTCCCTGTCTGGTTTAGATTGTAGTAACGATATACTTGGAACTCGCCCGTGGGCCAGTACCCAGTCCCCGTGCCGTCGTATGCCGACGTCCCTGCATTGGGCTTTCCAACCAGACCAGCAAGGAAATCATGCAGGGCTGTGGAGGAGGCCCAGTTCCCCCGAAGACCGATCGTCTCGTGGCGTTCCAGGCGGCTGATAAACCACGCGTCGGCACTGGGTACCTGGTAAGCGGCAATGGCATATTCGTTGACATTGTTGGGTCGGAATGGTAGGTCGTATTGGGGGAGCAGTGCCTTGAGCGTGGTATTGCTGCTTTGAGGATCAGACGACTTCCCCTCCTCGTGCCATGTATATTGATCCGGGATTGACGAGTTAGAACGGATGAAAGTGAGATACTGTGACCACCACGAACTGGTAGTCGACGGTGCTTCGGAAAGAGATGGTCCGACGAGGAGGACGTCAGGCCCGAACGCATCCCTAAGGCCATCAGACTATGTGACAGTTTACCATAGATCGGAACTCTTACCGCAGACGATGGTAGGTTCTACCCCAGAGGTTGAGCCACTGGGCTGTTGAACGGCCTCCCCAGAAGTACTCAAGCTCCGGCTCGTTCCATATATCAATGTCCAAGCCCTCTGTTGCCGCGTTTGACCGGATATCATTGATGAGCGCTGTGAGGAATTCATCGTAAGACGTCCAGTCATCGTTGTCGCCCGGGTACGGGGCGCTTGAATTCTGCCCGCCGTCTGCACCCCAGAGGTCGTGGATCAGAAGCTGGAACCGTCCGCCGTATTTTCTTGTAGTGTGATAGTTTGAAAGAAAAGACTGGAAGCGGCCCTGTGGAGAGGAAACTATTTTTTAGTACACCGTGCTAATCGAGAGAAGATTGCTCCCTTACCTCATAGTCAGATGGTCCCCATATCCAACCCCGTTGCCCCTCGTCGTGCAACTGAGCGCCGCCAGCTCGACCGTACCGATAGCCGGACTCGGTGTAGAACCGATCCGGGATCTGGCCCTGGGCATCTGGGATACCGTAAATCCAGCCAGAAGCCAGATGAGCCGGAGTCCCCAGGCTGACCGCGGCGTCAACAGTGGCCGTCTGCCCCAGGGCTCTACCCGGGTGGACGGTCAACGCCGCCAAGATGAATACTATATTGGAAAAGACAGCCATCGTCTCGAACCAACTCAAGATGGGCAATTGAATTCACCAGACCTACTTCGGTTGACTTCTCCGCTTTAATACCCCACGGGGAAATAAACACATTTAAGCTTCTCTCCGCCGGATGTAGACGTCTCGGCTAAAATCCTACGCCGCCACCGCCGGGGAAAGCCTCCGGTTAGGCATATCACCGGCGTTGTTTCAGGACGAGACAGGCAACCCCAGTGCGTACTACCGGGAATACGCATGGATCGGGAGGAGTCACCCGGTCCCGATGGTTTATACAAATGGATGTGCTTGTCGTCTTCGGGTGGAACCTCCCTCAAACCCATCGGAGTACCATCTTCCTCCTTACATAGTCGTATCCCCACAGGATCTGCCGTTCAGCATGGATGTGGAGACTAAGGCCAAAGCCGAAGCAACGGCCAGCCATGTTGAGGGTGGGCATCAGGATGGGGTCAAGGACGTCGTCTACAGTGGCCGGGAAGCCAATGAGGCCGAACACACGATGACTTTTAAACAAGCGATCACCATCTACCGCAAGGCCGTCATGTGGTCGCTCCTCGTGTCTACTTCTATCATTATGGAAGGTTACGATATCGTCCTGGTGACATCTCTCTTCGCACAGCCGGCCTTTGCTCGGGACTTTGGGTCGTACAGCCCTGAGGCTGGGTATCAAATCGCCGGAGCATGGCAGTCTGCTCTGGGAGCGGCGCCGCAGATCGGTGCCATTGCTGGCGCCTTTGCGAATGGCTATCTGACGCACAAGTTCGGATACCGTCCTGTTATGATCTCGTCGCTGGCGTCGATGATGGCATTCATCTTCATCATATTTTTCGCCAACTCGCCGGCAATTATCTTGGTTGGGTTGCTGCTCTGTGGCGTTCCATGGGGCGTCTTCGCTACCATGGGCATGGCCTACGCGTCAGAGGTCTGTCCACTGGCTCTTCGAGGATATCTGACTGTCTACATCAACCTCTGCTGGGCGCTCGGTCAACTGATTGCGGCAGGTGTATTGGAAGGATTTGTCAATCGAACAGATGAGTGGGCTTATCGAATTCCGTTCGCCATCCAGTGGGCGTGGCCGATTCCCCTCCTCGCATCTCTCTGGTTTGCACCCGAGTCTCCTTGGTGGCTGGTGCGGAAGGGGGATCTTGCCGCCGCTGAGCAGGCTCTCCGACGACTGTGTCAGCCATCCATGGTCGATGTGAAACAGACCTTAGCGATGATCATCCACACCAATGCGATGGAGGAGCAGGCGCAAGTGGGCACCAGCTATCTCGATTGCTTCCGCGGCGTGGATCTGCGCCGAACAGAGATCGCGTGTCTGACCTTTGCGGCCCAAATCTGGTCCGGCAGTCCACTGGGCGGGACGCCAGCCTACTTCTTCACCCAGGCCGGGTTATCGTCCGCCAACGCGTTCAAGTTCTCCTGCGGCGGGCTCGGCATTGCGTCGATTGGCACCATTATCGCATGGGGGCTCTTGTCGATCTACGGCCGCCGAACGCTGTATCTGTGGGGTTTGGCCGTCTGCTGTGCTTGCATGCTGATCGTCGGCTCCATTTCCGCCGGCGCCGGCGAGGGTTCGGCCAGCAGCTATGCTCAGGCCAGCTTCGTTCTGCTCTGGCTGTTCGCGTACTATGTCACGATAGGGTCTGTGTGCTATCCGATCATCTCCGAGATCTCAGCAACCCGCCTCCGCAGCAAATCGGTGTGTCTCTCGCGCATATCGTACTACGTCAGCCAGATTATCGGGAATGTCGTGGAGCCGTATCTGATCAATCCACATGAAGGAAACCTGCATGGGAAAGCTGGCTATTTTTGGGCTGGTACGGCGGCTATATTTTTGGTCTGGGCTTACTTCCGTCTTCCAGAGACAAAAGACCGCACGTATGAAGAGTTGGATGTCCTCTTCAACAAGCGAATCGGTGCTCGCCAATTCTCTCGGGTCATAGTGGACGCATACGCTTTGGAAGAGCATGAGCAGGTCAAACAAGAATGATCTTGTTCTGCCTCAGACACTACCTTATGGCTGTAGTACTGAATTGGGTGTTCCATTTGGATGGAGCTTACATTACTGATCCTGAATATGATCCGAATGGCCCTGGTAATTTTATCCTTGTTTGAAGCATAGCTGTACCAAAACATTCCATAAATAGGACGGAGAAATAGAATGGTAGATATGGATAGGGCAGTATTACCTAAGAGGCAAGACTTCGTAGTTATATAGACATCATCCCACATCCCTGTCATACTCCGTGAACATCCCGTAGGTCCAAGGAAAGCATGGCCAAGCGCCTACGTCTCGCCTTCATACCACGTTATCCTACAACGTTCCCTGAACTTATAGACTCTAAAAGCTACAAGAGATTTAAAGGTATGAACGGAACTCGTATCTACCACACAGCTAGGTTACAATATTCTTTAGGTCACCCCTCTTCCGGCGGCTAATAAGGATAGCTGGTTGGCGTAATCGCGTCACGAGACTGGCTATAAAAATAACAGGTAAGAAGCCTCTATTATTATTTCTTCTCTGCTCGACAGACCTCTAGGGACCTCAGGTACATAACTATTTTCAACTTCCACAAGTCGATGGCATTTTATATATACTAATTGAGTGGAAAGCAGTGGACCTACCTATCTCTTCACTTTAAAATGCTCAAGCCCGGCCCCCGCAGGTTGGTCACTGACAACGTTCCTCCGTCTCGTCCTCCAAATGCGTACGTATGCGACCGATGCTGGAATTGTTTTTTTAACACTGAGGCCTTTGAACAGTGCTGTACTTGGCCTCAAAGGACTGCGAATTACAAGCAAACAGGAATTGAAACTACCGCTACTGTCCGTGAAATCAAAAACGCTATTTGCAACTGGTGTGGTTACATCAAAAATCTCATTTCCGACAGTTGGGCGCTAGAAGATAAGATAACCACATATCTTGCGCCAAGTACAAACCCTTCGTGCACACCAATCGGCAACAATACTTTCTATCTGAGCATATCATGCCATTCTGGAACGGGAACATGGAGGGGAGGCGCTGCCCTTTTTCTTCATGCCCTTACAACAGCAGAGGATCCCGCTTCGGACTACGTGACTGCGAGGCCGCTGAGAACAGACCTGAATAGTGAGGCAGCAAAAATTCAAATCAGGACCTGGCTGAGAGAGTGCAGGGGGCATAAGCGCTGCAGCACTCTACATGAGGATAGTCCCCTTCCTACACAAGTCATTGAAGTTAATCCTCTAGGAAGAAGATGCGCGCGAGTTGTAGAGACGAAAGGCCTGCGTGGCCTTTATGCTGCACTTTCCTACTGTTGGGGGAATGACGACTTCCCCACCCTCACCGATTCCAACTATGCACGATGGACGGAAAGATTGGACGAAGAGGCTTTACCTCCCACCATCCGTGACGCGTTTGCAACTACTCGCGACTTGTCCATCCCGTACTTGTGGGTTGACGCTCTCTGCATAAAACAAAACTCCAAAATGGACAAAGCGAAAGAAATTGCACGAATGAAAGAGATATATGCCTCCTCTGCCCTGACGATAGTTGCGGCTGCGGCAGAAAGTGTCTCCAAAGGATTTCTCTATCCCCGTGTGTTCGAAGAAACTCTTTGCACTATCCCTTTCAGACTTCAACCTGACGTCTTTGGCACCATGTCTGTCAATGAACTAGACGCCGTCTGTTATGACGAGCGTTGTGAACCCATTTCTAAAAGAGGGTGGACTATGCAAGAAGAACTTCTGAGCAATCGTGTTATCACTTTTACAAACCGCACTATGATGTGGAGATGTTTGGAAAGCACCAAAAATTTTGGTGATTCCTTATATTTTCCGCATGACCTTGACGCGGGATATAGTGACCACGATGAAAAGTATAGCCTTAATCTGCACTCTTTGCTTCTTAGCCAAGAAGAAGCTTGTGCTCATAAAGACAAGGCTTTGAGTTGCTGGCTACGCCTCGTTACTGCGTATTCAATCCGAATTTCAAGGCTTGAGCGCGACAAATTAAATGCTCTAGCCGGTATCGCCTCTCATCCTTCATTTTCCCACGCGCTCGGGCCTGGCTACTTTGCTGGATTGTGGCAATATAATCTTGCGAGGCAACTCACATGGCGAACATCAGTCTGGCACAGGTCCCTAAGTGAAGATGAAAGCTTCACATTTAAAAGACCAGGGACGTATCAGGCTCCTTCTTGGTCATGGGCAAGTCTCAACGGGGGTATCATACATTTTGATTTCTCCTATGATGAAGATGAGTCCGGCTCTGTAATTATATGTGATGTCGTGGACTGTACAACAACGCCAGCGTTTCCAAGACTGAATCCATATGGGGAAATACTATCGGCACTGCTGAGGCTGAGAGCGCCCACTCGAAAGGCCTGGTTCAAACCTTCCACGTCCAATGTTTTGGTGCTCCCTGAAAACATCTCGGGCACCGAGGATGTGGACCTCATAAATGGATCAATCACTCTTGAGGAAGCCTTACAAACCCATGTGGATGATTTCAGATTGAGACATCCGGACGTGAATATGGCCGAGGAGCCGGACGCCATGCACGGAACGGATTACCGCAATATGTGCGGTACATGTGACGAGACAGCATACCACGATTGCTGCCTAGTCTTATGTGTGGCCATTGCTTTGGACTGTGAAAGGATTGATGGAGTGAAAGGCCTGTTACTTGTCAAGGCTGAAGATGAGGGAAAAAATACTCCCTTCTTTAAGAGACTCGGTGTTTTTGAAAGGGGGAAAAACATTGATTTCAGGAGTGGCAACATTTTAGAGATTTCCATCGTATGAGGATTGGACTGGATTATACATATGATCTCAGGGTATCCATCGGTCTTTTAGTGATTGTCAGTTTCAAAAATGAGCAGTTCGAAATTTGGACTACGCTGATTGTTCCCGCTGAAGCATTTAACGCTTCAATCGAAAGTCGCGCGTACTTGTGCTTTTCTTAATTGGGGCTCGTATGGGGATGATTCTATTTGTCTCATATTTCTATCGTGAAGCTTCAAAATTTTATCCATCTTCCAATTTCAGTTGCTATGCTTCAAAATATGTCGGGGGCGGAAGGGGGGAGGGGGAGGTGTTGTGTAAAATATTGAGCATGCAATAGCGTCGCCGTTGATCCTGGAGTTTCGAGGAGTGTCTTACACTCTAGCTTCTAAGCCGCAGCTCATAGCTGTATATATACATTGAGCCAGACTTAAGCACCGTGACTTAGATCTTGCTCGATCTTATATCTTGCTTATTACAACGATATTAGTTCTACTATGTCTTTTCCGTATCTAACACTCTCTTAAGACTATATAATTCCTGAGGATTGGTTCCTATGCCCCGCCAACTATCTGAGGAAAGTAATAGTAAATAAAGTGGGATGTCTTTGGTAGGGCGGTCACTCGGTCCAGTCAATATCAGAATACAGAGACTTTTAGGTAGGAAGCGACTGGAGCGTAGGAACGTACTACAGGATAGGGACCAACCAGGGAGTAGGAAACTCACCATGGAGCAAGTACCTACCGCGGAGTAGGAATCCACCACAGTGAAGAAGCAAGGGAGCTTAGCAAAGGGACTAAGCTACAGAGAGCGTGCGGCAGCGACCGACAGCACGTGGGGTTAGGCGCCCTTGACTTCCAGCTCTTTCGGACTCCTTGTGTCATCTGGTCATTTACTCTAAAAAGTCGTGAGCCTGAGCTACTGGAACTACGAGGTATAGGCTTCAGGGATAGATAGGAGAGGTCCGCCGTTAAGCCGAGACTTTCGATTGTTCCGACTCTTTCCCCCCGAGGACTTCCCCCCAAGGGACCCTTTCCCATCATATCGTTCCATTTCGATATATCTGCCGTGTTTCTATTCGCCGATTTGAGCCCCAGATGGAATCTAAATCACCCAACCGGCTTCCTGTTCTGTTGGACGCGTCGGAGGCTTTAGGTGGTTTGTAGAAACGCCGATCATGTGGCATGTTTTGAAACGCTGAGAAGGCGGCTGTTTCACTACGCAAGTGACCCGTGGGAGGGCGACAATGTGACACTCAGATCAAATCTGATCAGCTTATCTCAAAAGTGGGCAGACATCATTGGTGGCACTACACCATCTTGTCCACTTGCATACTCTGATGCCGAGTCAAATGAATGGTTGAGACTAACACGCGCACAAGCCGAAGCTAATGAACAATTTAAAGTGTGCCAGGATCTGATTGGTGTCGGCAGTGAGGGTTGGGTGCCTGCGGATCAGTATGAGGCAGCCATGGAACGGAATCTAGCCTTGAAGAAGGATGTTCTCGATGCCGCTGAAGCAGCAGAAGAGAGAGCAAGGATAAAAGAGAATTGGATATTTGATGATTTTTATGAGCATGAGTACATGTGAGAAATAACACTGCGACCCAGTGCGTCATCTTTCTCTCTTTCTGTAGGTTATTGATAACATCACCGCCACAAACATATTATAGTACGTATTCTTAAGCCAGCAAAAATAAGGTAGAACCCAACAGCATAAACAGGACCCGAATACTCGGCTTCAACAGAAGCGGTGCAGCAGACTCTCCTGCACCCGTCTCCTGTGCCCCATGTCCGGTCGTATAACTGGCAGTGGCTGCGGAGGAAAACGTCGCTGAGACATTCGCCGAGGAAACCGTGGTGGCATTCGCTGCCGCCGTGATAGCGTACGTCGATGGGCCAAACGTCCAGGTAAAAGTGCTGCCGCTGATAGGCGTGGTGATGGAAACCCCCGTGTTTGTCAAAGGCCCTGTCCCATTCTCGGGGACGTTATCCGGACTGTAGAAATTCTTTATGTCTCCCGCAGAGTCGGCCCCAAACCCTAAGGTGTTGGCGCAATCGTATTCCCGCAGGGTCGGCCCACAGGTATCCCAATCGTACGGACTGAACAAGGTTTCATTCCAGTAGGAGGCGGTGATAAAATTCGGATCGGTGTCGGGGCAGGTATCCCAGATTCTGGTTGTAATGTAGAAGTTAGATGGCTAGATTACAGGACCTAGAAGGCGGAGGAGGGAAGGGTATGATGGCACGTACGAGGAGATCAGGGCACTCATTGTGCAGCACTGACATCCGCGCAAGTCTTGTTCCAGCTCTGTTTCGGGCAGGCCGCAATCCACGGCATGACTCGTGATGAGGTCTTGTTTCTTTGAAATTTGGCCTATGTTACAGGCACATCCACCGGGGGCGTTGTCCGGGGCGGGGAAGAAGGGGATTTGATCCATATCAACATCAGCGCAGACGGCACGAAGCTCAAGAGCTTGGCGCTGGTATGCGCATGAGTATACCTATCATCGCATTACGGTTAACTTCCCGGTTGCCTGCGATTTGAGCAGCCGATCAAAACCCTAAGAACTCTAGGAACTGGAAATGACCACCAACCTCGTTCCAACAGCTCGTTGCAATACAATTGATCATTTGCTGCGACTCCAGACAGCGACAGTCGTAGTAGCAGTCGTCGTCATTGTCGCCACAATCGTTTCGGCAGTCGACGCCCGAGTCGTAAACACGCTGTGTGCATAACTTGAAGCCGGGTCGATCGACACAGCCGGATGATGTGCCATACCACAGGCCGCGGGCCAGTTCCACTTGAACGGCCGTCGCGGCCAGAGCGACAAGATAAGTGCTCCGCATTATATGAAGATCTTGTCGAAAAGGGATTCTGGCCGGGGGCTGAGGTAGATCACCAAGCAATGACTCTGGGAACGGGCTTTTCTATTTATCTGCGCCGCCTTTTCCGCCCCAGCCCATGGGGCACCACTAGCGCTCGCATAGGGCAACCTGGCCTTGGGTTACATTGCCTCTAACACTAGGCGGCCCCTAAGGAGAAGCTGTCGCTCCTTGGCAGGGCACTTGGTAGCGCCTAGCAGGAACTAGGAACTCGGATGGCGTGGTTTGCATTCAAGCGAGCCTTGCCAAGATGGTGGGTCCACCGCTAGTCGCAAAAGGATCAGGGCGCAATGGACTTGCAATTTTTTCAGGAGAGTCCAGACTGAGAGTGAAAATGAGATGAGTGTGGTTAGTCTTATAGTATGTCCGGAATAGTTGCGTACGGAGTACATGTATAAGCGACATACTCCGTAGGGCTGGGGTACCCCACATCCCCATAGAACCTTAACTAATACACTATAAGTACTCCAGATCAAGGTATTGAGTCTACGAACGGATATAGCACCTAGTGATACTACCTCTGTGCAACTCTTCTTTTATTCTTTCATCTAAACACAAGTGCTTGAACACCGAGTCGCAAAATCACCGTTGAATTGTCCCGTGACAGACCCCAGATAACGTAAGCCACTGCCGCCGATCAACGCGAACCATGACGTCGTGCTTGCTGTCTGTCCTTCCACTCTCCTTCGGTGCTAGATAGCCACACCACACTTTGTCCCTTATACCAAGACAAGATCTCATCATGACAGCAGCAGCAGTGTTCGGATGCACAGGAGCAGTCGGCTCTCAGATCCTCTCAACACTCCTCGCATCGGACGCTTTCTCATCTGTCGCGACAGTCTCGCGCAGACTCCCAACCGCCGAGTCTCCCAAGCTCCAAGCCATCGAGGAAGGCGACACCTCCAAATGGGGCGCCACAATCGCCTCTCTATCCCCCAAGCCATCCGTAGTCTTCAACGCCGTCGGTACCACCCGAGCGGCCGCCGGCGGCATCCAGAACCAGTGGAAGATCGACCACGACCTATGCATTGAAAACGCCAAAGCCGCCAAGGAGGCGGGGGCGAAGACCTACGTCTTTATCTCGAGTGGCGGGACGAGAGGGCTCCTCTCGCGCCATGTGCCCTATTCCAAGATGAAAATCGGTGTCGAGGATGCAATCAAGGAGCTTGGTTTCGAGCATGCGATCATCCTCAGACCGGGGATGATTATCGGGAGGGAGAAATCCAAAGCGCCTCTCTTTGAGGCTATTGTTGGGCATCTTAATAAACTGGGACAGGGGGTCCAGGACCGCATAGGTATGTCAAGCCGTGGATTCTTGACTTCTAGTGTTCTTGCTGATTGGAGCAGGTCAGGACCAACTCATTATTGGGAGGGCGGCTGTCGCAGCTGCTCGGTTGGCGGAGGAGGGCAAAGCGCCGTCGAAATTCTGGGCTGTTGAGATGTCTGATATTGTTAGGCTTGGGAGGGATGAGTGGAAGGAGTGATGACGAGGCGGAGCCCCTACTGAGGGCATAATTAAAACGTAGTATATGGCAAATGTGTTATTATCTAGTATTTACAAGTGTATCTTAGTGATACGTGCTGATTAATGATGCGATTCTTGATCGTGAAAATAACCATCTGACTGTGGAATATCGGGCCCCAAAAACGAACTATGAGCGCTTCCGGAATACTAACTGACATCCATCCTACATTGAATTAGCAGCGTCATGGCCATCATCATCAGCACTTACCATTGGAAACAACGTGGCAAACACCCTTATCTCTTCTGACCGTTCAGTAGCGTGATGTGTCCAATCGAGCTCCAGCGCTGCCTTGCCGATCATCGCTGCCATAGAGAGTGGCACGTATCTCTTCGCGAGACACTCGTGTGCCCCAGCACCGAAAACTAACCAGTTTTTGCCCTTCGATTCGGCATCTCCCGAAATCCAGCGCTCAGGTTCAAAAACGTCAGGGTCAGGATACACAGCCGGATCATGCAGTGCTGGATAGCAGGACGGGATAATCATGGACCCCTTGGGAACAGTGTAGCCGGGTGTGACGGGGAAGTTCTTTGTTGCGAGGTACGGGACGAAGATCACAGGAGGCCTATGGCGGAGGAGCTCCTTGACGACGGCATTGGTATACGTCAGGCCCTCCAGCATGGGGAGATCAAAGGGCTTGGATTTATCACCGCCGCGGGCAGCCAGGTTCTCGTCACGCACTCGATCGAGTACATCGGGTCGCTGCGCGAGGACCTGGAACAGCCAGGTCGTGGCGCTGCTGGAGGCGTCCTGCGATGCGAACAGGAAGGTGAAGAGTGTCTCTCCGATCTCCTCGTTTGTGAATTCGCGGATGAGGTTTGTGGGTTTCTCGACGTTCGCTTCGCCGGCGGCCACTCTCTCGCGGTATCGGTTCGACTCCATCATGTGCAGGACCCAGTGATCGACGATGCATGTGGGCGCCGCGCCGGACGCCATGTTTGCCTTGCATGCAGCTGCGCATCTCGCGAACTCGGCGTGGACGGCGTCGGCCGTGCGCTTGCCGAGCCAGGGCTTCGTGAAGGGCACGTACATTGACAGCGGGATGTTGACTAGCTCCAGGGCGGCGGTCACGAGATAGAAATCGTCGGCGATCTTCTTGACTGCGTCCTGGGAGATGTAGTCGCCGAAGAAGGTGCGGCACGATAGCGCGCAGTTGATCTCTCGGAACATGGTCATGAATTCCATCGGCTGGCCGTTATTTGCTGCACTTGCAGCAACGAATTTGTCGAAGTATGTAGCAAAGACCTTGTCTTGGACGGGGAGGTATGTCGCCAGCGCGTTGTTGGTGAACAGGGGAGTCAGTCCCCGGCGGTATTCGGCGTGGGCTTTACCTTGAAGAAAAACCCATGCTTTGGGACCGAGTATATCTTTGGCGATCGGTACTAGACATGGTTCGGCGTATGATGGGGACTTGAAGACCTTATGCGCTAGGTCTCGATCGGATGCGAGGACGACGAATCTGTAGATGTGAGCTGGGTCTTCGCAATCGGACGATGAGTGGCATACTTGTGAAAGACGGATACACAGCTGAGAGGCCCGCTGGCCCATTGTGCAAGGTATTCCTCGAACTTGGGGTTGATCGCTTGGAGAAAGGGGCCCATCAGGGGGAGCTTGAATGTCGGCCCTGCAATGGATCCTTTTCGCTTGATGTACATCACTATATGGGTTAGAAGGAGGGGTATGGTATAAAGACGAGAGTATATTACCCTGATCATAGAGAATCACACCAAGCAGAATGGTCACGATGTACTGCCAGGCTGACCATCCGCTGAGCGATTCTGATACTTTGCCCTGCGAGTGAGTGGTGACATGCCATATCTGCCGGTCAAGATTGGTGTTGTTGGCCATATCTGCCCGCATCTTGACGTTCCTGATAATTTCTGACGGTCTCCTAAGAACCGACAGGGGTTCATGGCCTTTTATAAGAATTCTGTCCCATCCACAAGATGAAGGACAGGGACAGTGTATACATTACCGAAAAGGGACTAGACTCCGATCGTCGAGAGAACGGAGTCTAGTCCTCTTTGGGCCATCTACAGATCGGCTAAACGGATAAGACGCATGGCATCGCCTGACATCTCAGGCTCTCCACCACCATCTCCTTTAGTTGCTCGATTCAACCCGTAGATTACACCTCCCTCGCAAAATGCGCCAGACCCTTCGCCGGTCGTGTGCTGCGTGTGCTAGAGCCAAACACAGTTGCGATCTCCGCACACCTCGTTGTGCGCGTTGCATCAAACGCAAAATCCATTGCGTTTATGCGAATGCACCCGCAACGGCGCCGGCAGCATCCGGTCAGGAAGAGGGTCAATTAATATGGAGGCCTCTGGAAAAGTTTAACTTGACGGACGGCCGGCTCGGTTCTCTCGATCCTTTCGATTCATACCCGCAGACAAGACTTCCGCGGGAGCGCGTCCAGCGTCTCATTCATAGCTGTATGTTATGTCTTTGAGTACGCTCGTCGACCAAGGTGGAGCTGACAGTTCAGTCATTCACAAAATTGCTTTTCAATACTACCCCCTTGACTTGAATGCAGCCTCGAATCCTTTTCTCGTCTCTTGGTGGCCGCTTGCCCTCGGTGACCCAGCGTTGTTCCATGTCTCACTACAGACGGCTTGTCTAGACGAGGAGTTGCTGGCCCAAAAGGGCTTCCAAGCATCGGAGATCCTTATGGCCGACTCTGTCAGGCTACTACGCCGCAAAATTGAGGATGTGTCGCTGGCGGTACAAGACGGGACGATGGACTCTGTCATCACATTAGCAGCCATCGAAGTGAGTCCCTTATCTTGTTGCTTGCCCATGGTATATTTAATGACTGAAAATTGGATAGTTTGGTAAAGGCAACAGTGACATAAGCAACATGCATGTCGACGGGGTGAAGAAGCTAGTCAAGATGAGAGGTGGCATCAACGCGGTCAGACAGACAAGCCCGCTTACCGCGAGAATGGTCAGCTGGTAAGACTCCCTGCATCGTCCGGATAGAATGAGTCATTAATGGGGGCCAAGGGTCTCGATGCTTGTCACGGGCCGTCCTCAGTTCGAGACGCAAAACGACCTCGGCATTGGCGATGGTATTCCTCCCATTCCGGAATGGCAGAGTGATTCGATCACGCTTCATAACCTGCCCGGATTGGAAAGTATGGATGTCGGATACGAAGTCCTAAACGTCTATCACCGTCTACGAAACGCCTTCCACAGGGCACAGCGAATACCCTTCCCACCTACGCAACTGCACGACCTCACATGCTTTGTCATCCATCGACTTTTACTTTCAGTTCCAGATACTACGTCCTCTCCATCGTCGCCGGTCACGGAATGTCTTCGGTATGGGATTGTGCTCTATATGTTCATTGTCCAGGGGCCGACGTATTTTTCGCATGCGGTCATACTCAATACCATCGTCGTCCGGTTAATGAGCCACATTACTGAGCTTGAGTCGATACACCATGAGTATGTCTTCTTTGATGTTTGGCTCCTTGGAGTGGGAATGGTGGCGTCGGCTGGAACAGCTCACTACTCGTGGTTCGTGGAGCGAGCACGGGCCATGGCTCGCTCTCTCGATTTTGAGAGCTGGGATGAGGTCTTGGTCAACATGAAGAAGATCCTGTGGCTGGAGACGGTGCCGGTAGAGAATACGTTTCGACCTCACTGGGATGGGATGTTCAGTGCTGCGGGTGCCACTGGGGTGTTGGATCTGTCCCAATGTGCGGGACTGGGTGTGTATGAAAATCCGTCTCTGCTGACACTTCAGTATAAGGGGCAAAAAGTGTGAAGGCAGGGATGATTGGTGTGTGTGCAGTTATATGTTTGTAATGACTAATGAGGATTGGGATTTGTGTAGTTCCCGGCATTAATTAGCGAGAAATGAGTTCAAGATATATAGTTGGGTTCATTCGGCGTGATATGTGAATGATGGCATGCATATAGAATCTTAATGGACAGGAATATATAGGGAAAGACCTGCTTTATTATGGCAACATATACTCTAGATACAGACAAGACTTTATTAAGTTTTAGCATGTTCGATTTCGCTCGACTGCAGGGTTCGTAATGAAGCTGGAGATTGATACATTTCCCGAATGGGGATAGACTATCCGATCTTCGATAGGCTTGGCACGGACTAGATAGTGTACTGTAAATATACTGTGCCAAACAATAAGATGCCGTGACTTAAACATAAGTATTCTTTTGTAGTCACTCGTAAAACAACTCGAAATGGGGCATTACGGGGCTATTACGTCTGAATGCCCAAGATCCAGTCGGGTTGGATGGATTGGAAGAGACCCTCAGTATCCAGGGTCTACGCAATCCGGTCATCACGACCCACTACCAACGGAGTGATCGACAAAGGCACAAAGGCCACAAAGATGCGTGGCACATGGCTCAAAGGGAAGAACACAAAAAGGATGCTTCACAAATGTGACTGGACTTGATGACTTGAATCAATATAAGGTTCGAATCGGTCATGTCTCTGCGAACAAAAATAGCAGCCGAGGACCAAGCGCGGGTTGACGACGCCTGTGCGGGACCAAAAGGTTCGCCACCTGCAGGCGCCAAGGCCTTTTGTCGGGTGGGGAGGCCCATTGTCCGGATGCGCGTGCAGCCACTATGGAGTATAGTAGGCACGTTATTATTAGGGCTTCATGGTTACCGTCCTAGGAAAGTCTGTCTGTCTGGGTTGTCCGACGGGGTAGGTTTAAAGGGATCTGCGGGCGTCGCAAGCGAGAGCAGTGATTTGTAGTGTTCTCGGGTGGTTGCCAGGGTGTAGGTTTGTTGGGAGGTAAGGAAGCCACCATGCAAGGCGCCGCGGTTCGCCCATGTAACTTATGAGCTGGTCACCATAGGATGAGTTAGGCACGATGTAGATAGGTATACAGTAGGTACATAGTAGGTAGACAGCACAGATGACTCTTCGTGAGTCCTCCGGATGAATACATTGTGTTCCTGATCGGGATTTCCGTGGGCGGCATTACTGAATGCGGGGTAGTCTGGTGGCGCTAAGCCCGATGCAGGCACCGCGAGTCAGCTGACCCCGCCTGGATTTTCCTTTTCGTTTTTGGAGGCCGCAGCGTCATCCGCGCGCGATTCTTAGTGCAGGGAACAGCGTTTGGTGCTAGCAGCAGCTATCAAGGCACAGACGGTGGTGGTCCATCCACCTGATTTGCCTCTCTCTCTCTCTCTCT
Source organism: Aspergillus hortae (assembly GCA_032158085.1). Lineage (NCBI taxonomy): Eukaryota > Fungi > Ascomycota > Eurotiomycetes > Eurotiales > Aspergillaceae > Aspergillus > Aspergillus hortae. The sequence goes on along the minus strand of JASVVY010000035.1, from coordinate 329,858 downwards.
CTCCATATCTTCTTCGTTCTACGCTCCTTTCTTGCTTTCAATTCCTTTCTTCCTTTCTTCCCTTCTCTCCCTCTCTTTCTCTCTTTCTCTCCATCATCCCCACGTCTTCTTTCTGAAACACTCCATCCTTCTCTTCTTCTCTTTCGCATCGCAGTTAGCGCCAACGGTCTCTTGTCATCGCCAAGGACCTCTGCCGTTCTGATAGAGTTGACCCGAGGGGTGTCCACTAAATCCCCGATCTCACCCGCCTGTGCACTTCTTCATCGTCTTTGCGCATTCTCTCCCTCTGGTCCTCGACCAGGGACGAAAACAAAGGCGTCTGCCCGATCCCGACTCCGGATCCGTTCGATGACCCCCTCGGACCCTCCATCGCCGACCGAGAGGTCAGGGTCAGGACCCTTTGTCAACCATTCCTCCTCCGAGTTACACCAAACCACCTCACCAACGGATTCTAGGGACAATCAACATGCCCGGGCCATCCCTACCGTCTGTCCTGGTCCAGGGACCCTGGACTCTCCAACTCTGTCCCTACCGCCGGGCCACGATCCATCCTATATAATGGCGCACCATGCGACGACCACCCATCCGTCGCTCCCTCCGCTTCACATTCGCACCGATCTCCCGGAGGCATCCTCTCAGTTGAGCCCGCCCAAGGACTGCGACCCCTTTATGCACCATAGCATATCGGCCAGCAGTCTTCCGCACCGTACCCCGAGTCTGCGTGCGCTGGTGGCCGGACCCACGTCCAGCGGTGGTTCGTTATCGCCTGCGTCCGGCTGGCCATCCCCGCAGTTACTGGCCTGGGGCGAAATCACCCCCCTTCCGTCCCCCATCGGAGGCGCATCGCCTTGGAGAGCGCACCGTCGCGGGTCTCAGTCACTCTCGCGGACCCCGTCGATGACGTCAAGAAACGGCTCCAGCCTGAGCCTGCGACTCAGCGATTCATCGCAAGCCCTCGGGCCGGCCGAGTCGCGATCGCGCGGCAAGCAGTATGTCGCAACCGACAAGTCCCCGGAGACCCCCAGCAAAGTTCATACCGACACGAATCCCAAACACGCGCGCAACCGCAGTCTGAGCGAATATGTGCCTCCGGGCCGCAGTGTGCCGGTCAAGCCCCGTCCCATTGCGGTATCGGGGACTGGTGTTGCCCCGGGCATGTCCTCATCTAGCGCCGATTCTAAAGCCAACAACCTGCACCGAGAGCAATACCTGGCAGTTCATCGTGGCATCGCGTTGCCAACGATTCGACCTCCGTCCCCGCCGAGAAGCAGCCGCAGTGGATTCGAAGATGGCGACACCGAGCCGGTCATCACTCACGCCTCCGAACTGGGTGGAATGGACGAAATCTATTCGGTGCGGTCGGTTCGAACACAGCAACCTCGCAAATACCGCAAGATCCGCCAATTGGGCCAGGGGACCTTCAGTCAAGTTTGTCTGGGCGTCCGCATGGAGTCGCACGAAAATGATGCCCAAGGTGCTGTAAATGGGATCAATCCTGCCACTCAGAAATTGGTCGCCGTCAAGGTGATCGAATTCGGTCCTGCAGGTGGCGCCGATGAGGAGCGATTGGAGGTTTCGCTTAAACGAGAGGTCGACATCCTCAAGTCGATCAATCATCCCTCGATCGTCCAATTGAAGGCCTTCGGGAGTGACGAGAAGCGCGCTCTTCTGGTCCTGGATTATTGCCCCGGCGGTGACTTGTTCGATCTCGCATCGTCCAGCCCTAAGCCCATGAGCCCCGAACTCATTCGTCGCATCTTCGCCGAGTTGGTTGGTGCCGTGCGTTACCTCCACGAGAACTATGTGGTCCACCGGGACATCAAGCTGGAGAGTGAGTTATCTCTATTTCCCTCGGCTTTTTGGGCGCAATAACTAACTAAACCCTTTAGACGTCCTTGTCAATCTCCCGAGCGATGCAATGGACAAAGTCAGCGACTGGCGAACGTACGACCGGGCCGTGATCACGCTGAGTGACCTCGGCCTGTCGCGCCGCATCCCCGAACCACCGGAGAGCCCTCTTCTGCAGACGCGTTGTGGCAGTGAGGATTATGCTGCGCCGGAGATTCTCATGGGCCAACCGTATGATGGCCGCTCGACCGATGCCTGGGCTTTGGGAGTTTTGCTCTATGCGATGATGGAGAATCGACTTCCCTTCGATGCGTTGCCGGGCACTCGTGGAGATCCAGCGAAACTCCGGGCTCGGACGCCTCATCGCATCGCCCGGGTCGAATGGGCATGGTATCGATACGCCAACAGCGATGAGGAGTGGGATCCGGATAAGGGCAAGGATCTCGAAGGGGCCCGTGAGTGCGTGGAGGGACTGTTGAAGCGGAACACCAAGCGGAAGAGTCTGGACGAGATTGCGTCTTTGGACTGGGTCCGCGAGGCGATTGATGTGCCCGCGGGACTCAAACGCGGTGATAAAGAGGTCCCCTAGAGCTGGCTCTGGGGACGCGGTTTTCCTTCCTTTCTTTTAATTTTGACTGATCTGATATCATTTGGTTTATAAGGCATGGGTTACGAGGGCACTCAACGACGCCCTAGGTTATGGTTCTTTCTTCCGTTCTTCCTACTATCGTTTTCATATTCTTTTGATTCTTCATGGTTAGACCAGAGGAACATGTTATACCCTTAGAATTGCTGCGCATTCGCTTGTTGTGATGATTGGTTGATGTGCAATAGTTAGATATGATGATGTGTTGATATGTATTAGTGTCTTTGTAATTCTACATACTCCAAGTACTTGTAGATAGTAGGTATGTTATGCACTTCTGCAGTTATACTCCGGATTACATGCAGCTATAAAGTGCTGACAAACGACGGGCGGGGATTGGCGGTCGGGGAGCGGCAGCTCGACTCCGACTTCGGTGTGGAGAGTCACCAGCTCCGACAACCCCGGTCCACATTATTTCTCTTTTTTGTCTCCTTCTCCCTTCCCCTCAATCCCCCTTCGCAGTGGTGTCTCTACGCTGTTGATTTCCTTTCCATCAACTGCGCTCCCTCCTGCGACAATGCTTCTCTCTCAGACCCGGGGCCGCCTGCCCTCCCTGCGGACCCTCAAGCGGTCCATGGCGGTGTAAGATCATGTCCATTGAACCTCCCAATTATCATTCTCAATTCCTTCCCAGCTAACTGTCAATCGCTTGAACCAGCCGTCCGCTCTCTACCACCCTCCCCAAGCACAAGGCCGATGAGAAAGAGCCTGTCCTCAACAAAGTCTCCCGCCATGTCACCCAACCCATCTCCCAGGGTGCGTCCCAGGCCATGCTCTACGCCACCGGTCTCACCGAGGCCGACATGAACAAGGCCCAGGTCGGTATTTCCTCCGTCTGGTACAATGGCAACCCCTGCAACATGCACCTCCTCGACCTCAACAACCGTGTGCGCGAGGGTGTCCAGAAGGCTGGCCTGGTCGGTTTCCAGTTCAACACCGTCGGCGTCAGTGATGCGATCAGCATGGGTACTTCCGGTATGCGCTACTCGCTGCAGAGCCGTGATCTCATCGCCGACTCCATTGAGACCGTCATGGGTGGTCAGTGGTACGACGCCAACATCAGTATCCCCGGTTGCGACAAGAACATGCCCGGTGTCCTGATGGCCATGGGCAGAGTCAACCGTCCCAGTCTGATGGTCTACGGTGGTTCCATTAAGCCCGGCTGCGCTTCGATGCAGAACAACGCCGATATCGATATCGTCTCCGCCTTCCAGGCGTACGGTCAGTTCATTAGCGGAGAGATCACCGAGCCCCAGCGTTTCGACATCATTCGCAACGCCTGCCCCGGAGGTGGCGCATGTGGTGGTATGTACACCGCCAACACCATGGCCACCGCCATTGAGGTCATGGGTATGACCCTTCCCGGTTCTTCCTCCAACCCGGCCGAGTCGGCGGCCAAGAACATCGAGTGTCTGGCGGCCGGTGAGGCCATCAAGAAGCTCCTGGTGGAAGACATTCGTCCCTCCGATATCCTGACTCGCCAGGCCTTTGAGAACGCCATGATTGTTGTGAACATTACCGGTGGCTCCACCAACGCGGTGCTGCATCTCATCGCCATTGCTGATTCGGTCGGCATCAAGCTGGACATTGAGGACTTCCAGAAGGTCTCGGACCGTGTGCCGTTCCTGGCTGACCTCAAGCCTTCCGGCAAGTACGTCATGGCGGACTTGCACAAGATCGGTGGTACTCCTTCTCTGCTCAAGTTCCTGCTTAAGGAGGGCCTGATCGATGGCTCTGGTATGACCGTCACCGGTCAGACCCTGGCCAAGAACCTGGAGAACGTGCCGGACTTCCCCGAGGACCAGAAGATCATCCGTCCTCTGTCTAACCCTATTAAGGAGACCGGTCACATCCAGATTCTCCGTGGTTCTCTGGCCCCTGGCGGTAGTGTCGGTAAGATCACTGGTAAGGAGGGTACCGTTTTCACCGGTAAGGCGCGTGTCTTCGACCACGAGGACGACTTCATCGCTGCGCTCGAGCGCAAGGAGATCAAGAAGGAGGAGAAGACGGTCGTTGTCATCCGTTATACTGGACCCAAGGGTGGTCCGGGTATGCCTGGTACGTGTCCAACCGCCGACCCTGATTGAAAGAACCATTGCTAACAGTGTTGTGAACAGAAATGCTGAAGCCCTCTTCTGCCCTCATGGGTGCCGGTCTGGGCGGCTCCTGCGCTCTGATCACCGATGGACGTTTCTCCGGCGGCTCTCACGGATTCCTGATCGGACACATCGTCCCCGAGGCTGCTGTTGGTGGACCGATCGGTCTGGTCAAGGACGGCGATGTGATCACCATCGACGCTGTCAAGCGTGTGCTGGATCTGGACGTTGACGAGACCACTCTGGCCGAGAGAAGAAAGCAGTGGGAGGCCGACAAGGAGGCTGGTCGCCTCCCTCCTACCGGTCTGACTCTGCGTGGTACTCTGGGCAAGTATGCTAGGTATGTCGTTCCACCCCGTCTTTCAGCGTTACGAATGCTAACGGTGTTGCCTAGAAATGTCAAGGATGCCAGCCACGGCTGCATCACCGATGCTCTTGACTAAACTGTACAGTGGTGTAAGAGATGATTTCTGTATATTGTTTTATAATTACCCTTGTCTTAGGCTGATTGGGAGGATTTATGCTTGCATGGTTGCTCTTGGGAACGGCGATTGAGAACAAAAGCGTTTTAGTTTTGAATAAAGCATGTATTCCATTTCACTTGCTTGTAGCATGTCTCTTTCTTCATTCATCTTGTGGCTGCTCTTGGCAGCGATTCTTCCACGGCTGTTGATGCGGGGAGATAGCGGGGTATGCAAGGTAAGTATATCCCTTTACCGCGCATCACAGCATGTTCTGACGATATTACCTATATCAGTCGTTTGAGATCGTCCGGTAGATTGAGCAATCAACCATGATCAACCAGTTGAGGCTATGCGAGGACTCACTCCGCTGACGTGCTCACCCGGATGAGGCTCTACTCGATGACAACCTCGGCTTACTAGATCTGGATGACTCCAACTCATTGCAACATAATTGGAGAACATAATGAAACTAACAGCAATCGGCTTTCCGGCACAGTTGATTACCAATGTACTGTCGCTGTTTAATTCCGCACATTCGGAATATGAAAACTGGAGGTCTTGTCCGATTCTTTCTTCTCCATCAGCCGCCATGGATGACTCTGAGAGTAAGGAGCTGGGAGTCCCAGACCCGGCCATCCATGTCAAAGAGGGCGGCGTTCGCGGCTGGCTGCAAGTCCTCGGTGCATTTTTCATCTTTTTCAATGTCTGGTAAGTGCTCAGCGCGCATCTTGCAGACCACACCTGACAGCCTAGGGGCCTCACATTTGCTTATGGATCCTTCCAAAGCTTTTACGCCCTCGAATACCTCCCCACTTCGGGAGCGTCCGCCATCGCCTGGATCGGCACAGTGCAGTCGTTCCTGCTCATCGTCTGCGGCGTCGTGAGTGGCCCTCTCTTCGATCTCGGATACTACCGCGCCATGATCGCAGCCGGAAGCACCCTCTCCGTTCTCGGGATCATGATGGTCAGTCTCGCACACGAATACTATGCCATCTTCCTCAGTCACGGCATCTGCATGGGCATCGGTTTCGGCCTGCTGTACATCCCCAGTATTGCGCTGGTCAGCCGCCGCTTCACCCGCCGACGAGCCGTCGCCCTCGGCGTGTCGACCAGCGGCGCCCCCGCCGGTGGCATTATCTACACCCTCATGTTCGAGCAGCTGCTCCCGAAAGTCCACTTCCCCTGGACAGTGCGCATCGTCGGCTTTGTCATGTTGTTCCTCTTTGTCGCCGCCGCCTTCCTCCTGCTGTGGGGCACGGGCACCACACACCAAACACAGGGGCCGCGCCAGCGGACCAAACTCCTCGATCTGCGCGCCTTCAAAGACCCCCCGTTCTGGAGCTTCACGGCCTCCAACTTCCTCCTCTACCTCGGCTACATGACCCCCTTCTACTACATCCCCACCTACGCCGAGACCAAGCTGCACACCACCCGCTCGCTCGGCCTCTACATCTTGATCATCTCGCAGGCCGCCTCGATCATCGGCCGCGTCGCCACCACCACCGTTGCGCACCGCTATGGCTCCATGCTCCCGTGGATCGCCTGCGGGCTGGTCTCGGGCGTCGCGTGTCTGGCCTGGCTGAGCGTCCACAGCCTCGCGGGGTTGATCCTGTATGCCGCGTTTTATGGCGGCATCTCCGGCGCCCTCGTGCCCCTCCCGCCCAGCGTCTTCCCGCATGTCTGTCCTGACCCGCGAGCGCTGGGCACCTGGCTCGGCATGGCGCAGAGTATTAGTAGTGTGTCGACGTTGATCGGGCCGCCTGTGGCCGGGGCGTTGGCGTCGATCGGGTCGAGTGGGAATGCGGATTTGAATTATACGAATATTAAGCTGTTTAGTGGGGTGGTGATGATTTCGGGGTCGTTTCAGCTGATGGGGCTGTGGTATTTGCTGAGGACGATGCGGAATAAGAAGGGCTTGTTCTAGCATATAAGATACTGTCACTCGAAGACTACCCAGTAGATATTCAGGCCAACTTGCAAACCTCCAAGCACACCATCCATCATGTGGACCAACGTGTAGGGAGGTACACATGTAAAACCCATGATACCAAGGTCATTGCTATGTGGGCTAAGTATTGATAGCACTACAGTAGATCGCACTCAAGGTACTATGCAGGTTCAACATTATCTATTGGAACCTCACCTTCGTGTAATATATTTGAAACCTGCAGATAGTCCATGCCTTATTATCTACGATTCATAATACGCTGGATGAATCTATCCTTGTAAGCGCTAGCCCTAATCCAACAGAGCTATCTATGCAGATAGCAAACAGCAGTGGCCTTTTTAGCCGACGAGACTGACATTGGACGAAACCCCATACTTCTCCGTGCACTTCGGCAAGCGAAGCTGCAGAGTCGCAACTATTTAATCAATCCGTCCAACCCGCGTGCATAGGCAGCGGAAAACCCTCCAACATCACCATGTTCTCCTTTTCTACGACCAAACTGGGCACGTTAGTGTTATGTGCACTGACAACTGCTCTAGCCCACATCGACACAAACTACCGCATTGACGTCCATTCCCACCCCATCCCAGACATCTGGCTCGATGCCCTAAAGGAAGCCGGGCACCCAGTGATCAACGGCTCCCTCATCGTCGAAGGGTTCCACGTCCCCGAGTGGTCCCTCGCAGGACATCTCGCGAGTATGGACGACTACGGACTGAACTACTCCATTCTAAGCATCACCGCACCTGGCGTGAACTTCCTCGCCTCAAAACCAAAGAAAGCACAAGCCCTCGCGCGGCAACTCAACCACATCCTATACAACTACACCCAAACCCACCCCACAAAACTCGGCGCCTTGTGTCTCCTCCCGCTGCCGAACGTGAAGCACGCACTGGCTGAAATTAACGTATACTCTATATTTCATACTCTCCCCCAGCGGGACCTTACTGATTACCCATGCAGTACTGTCTCGACGAGCTCCACTTCGCCGGCATAGGCCTCTACACCAACTACAACGGGCTATACCTCGGCGACGAGGTCCTCGACCCCGTGTTCCACGCCTTGAACGAGCGCAATGCCACCGTCTTCGTGCACCCCACAACCCCGGGGTGCCACGCAGCGACGCTGGGGTATGGCGGCCCGTTGACGGAATACCCCTTCGACACCGTTCGCGCGGTCGAGAATATGCTGCTCACCGGACAGCGGCAGCGGTATCCAAATGTGACTATGATCTTCCCGCATGGCGGCGGCGCGATCCCGTATCTTGCGGGGAGGATTGCGGGCGTCGCTACTCTGGATGAGCTGGGTGCGTTGGATCCTGGATATACGGTGGCCCAGTTGAGAGGGTATTATTTTGATACTGCGGCGGCGTACTCGGCCATCCAGCTGCAGGCATTGAGGGCTTTTGGTGGGGTTGGAAGGATTGTCACGGGTACAGACTGTGAGTAGGAGTGCAGGTGCTGGTGATATTCTGCTGACTGTTTAGTTCCTTACGTGCCGGTCAACCAGGCGAAGCCGGGGCTTGCTTCGATTCAGGGGAATGGCGGGTTTAATAGCTCGGAGATGGGGATGATCAATAATGGGAATGCGTTGTCGATATTTCCACGGGTCAGAGACACGCTGGGGCTTTTGGAATAGAGTGAGATGATATTAGCAGGGTGGTACTCAACACTGCATGCATATTGTGTTCTCGAGATGCATTGGGATACATGCGTCTCCAAGAATCACCACCTCGGAGACGGTAGACAAAAGTACATCCTCACTCGCATTCGCCAATCAGTCCCCGCGGGACACGCAATGCACGGCTGCATGAAAGCGGGATGCAGCATCTCCGCATGAAGACAAGCCATCTGCCGCTCAGAGCGAGTGTCTCTTCATCTTTTCATCTCCCTAAAAGCAGAAACCCCCAAGGCATCCAACGATATCAATATTTTGACATGATTTCCAAAGCAACCCTTGCTCTTCTACTCTTGAGCGTCTATCTTCTACGTCTGATAACCAATACGTTCAAGTCCGGCCTTCGTGATATCCCCGGCCCAACCCTCGCTAAATACACCCGCCTCTGGAAGCTATATAGCGTCTGGAAAGGCGACCACCACACGACTGAGATCAGTCTCCATCGGAAGTATGGACCGCTCGTGCGAATTGGGCCCAACCATATCTCCGTGGGCGATCCAGCCGCCATCCCCATCATATACGGCCTCAACCAGGGCTTTACAAAAGTACAACCCCCCATCCCTCAGACCACCACAAGACACTGACCACGCAGACGGGATTCTACCCCATCCAATCCATCTCCTGGGAGAAAAGTCCGCGGATGAACCTCTTCTCCACCCGAGACGAGGCCTTCCACCGCAGCCAAAAGCGCCCCGTCGCAAACGCATACAGCATGACGACCCTGCTGGAGATGGAAGATGCGATCGACTCCTGCACGCATCTCTTCACAGACCGACTGCGCGCGTTCGCCGCGCACAAGCACCCGGTCGACCTGGGCACTTGGCTGCAGTACTACGCCTTCGACGTGATCGGCGAAGTCACCTTTGCGAAGAAACTGGGCTTCCTCGAGGAAGGCCGCGATGTCGACACCATGATGGAATCCATCCAGGGCATCCTGCGCTACGCCAGTCTCTGCGGCCAGGTCCCCGACGCGCACCCATTTCTCCTGGGCAACCCGCTGTTGCCGGTTTTCGTGCCGAGCATGGAGTCGTGGGACCAGGTGCTGCAGTTTACGCTGAAGGTGCTCCATGCGCGGGGGTTGCTGGGCTACGACGACGAAAACATGCAGGAGCAGAGTCCAGAGGGAGGGAGAGATCAGCTGTCTCGGTGGCTGGCCATCCACCGGTCAGACCCAACCAAGCTGTCCAAGCGCGACATCATCGTCCACACGTCGACCAACGTGTTTGCCGGCTCCGACACGACGGCCATCGCCCTGCGCGCCATCTTCTACTTTCTCCTGCGACATCCGGCCGCGCTGGCCAAGGCGCAAAATGAGATCGACGCCGCCGACGCCCAGGGCCTGCTCAGTGACCCCATCTCCTACCGCCAGTCGGTCACGCATCTCCCCTACCTCGCAGCGGTCTTCAAGGAAGCCATGCGTCTGCACCCCTCTGTCGGACTCATCCTCGAGCGCCATGTCCCGCGACAAGGCACATCTATCGCCGGGAAGCATATCCCCGGCGGCACGGTGGTGGGCATCAACGCGTGGGTTCTCCATCACAACCCCGCGGTTTATCCTAACCCAGAGGCGTTTGTCCCCGAGCGCTGGCTGGACAGCTCGCCTGCGGCGCTGAAGGCGATGGAGCAGAGCTTCTTTGCGTTTGGGGCGGGGGCGCGCACCTGCATTGGGAAGAATATTTCGCTTATGGAGATGCATAAGATCGTGCCGCAGATCTTGAGGGAGTTTGACGTAAGATTGTGTACTCCGGAGCTGGAGTGGAAGACTCGAAATGTGTGGTTTGTGCAACAGGAAGGCTTGGTGTGTGAGCTTGTGCCGAGGAGACATTGACTGTTTACTATATGATATGGGTTATGCAGTAAGATTGCAGATGTACCTACGACTATGGAGTAAACACAACATGACCACCCCATCCCGACCGCTCTGCAGCAACCTTGAGAGCATCCTCAGCAGCCGCCAGTCCAAACTCGTCCGTCTGAGAGACACCTGCCTTCTCGCCCAACGGCAGCATCCCCGCTTCCACCATCTTGACCAGCCGCTCGACATGCTCCCGCGAATACATGAACCGACCCTGCAACCGGATACTCTTCAGCATGACCTCTATATACGGCACCTCGATATTCCCCCCGTACCCGCCCATGATAATGCACCGCCCGAACGGCCGCAGCGCACCCACACCCGCAGCCAGCAACGCAGTCGACGTGACCGCCGGCGGCGAAAAATCCAGATACGCATCCGCGCCCTCACCACCCGCCGCCTCGCGGAACAGCTCACTATTCCTCGCAGGATCATCCGTGACCGTCACCGTTCGCAACCGTTGCCCACACGCAGCGTGGATGCTCCGCAGTGCGGCGAGCGCGCCGGTATTCCGCCCCGCCGCGATGACAGTAGCACCCATCGCCAGCGCCATCCCCACCGCAGCACCACCAAAACGCCCTGTAGCAGGCGCCACGATAACGATCTCGCCCGGCCGGATATCCACCTCGGACAGCCCGCCAAACGGCACAAGAAACACGGACATCAGGGCCAGCTCCGCGAAGGTGTACCCCATGCTCCGCACGAGGACGTCCTCGTTGAGCGGGAAGAGATTCTCCAGCGGGAAGCTCGCATATTCCGCGTACGAGGCGTCGCGCCACTCGCCATCCATCAGTTTCTGGGCTGCGGGCGACCCGCCATGCAGGCCGTGCAGGATCGCGGTCGAGGGAGAGTCCCGCGCGCGGATGGTTGAGTCGCAGAGGACGAGCTGGCCGGGCGTCAGGGAGACGGCGTCTGGGCCGACTTCGAAGACGCGGCCGATGGCGCTGTTGCCCGGAGTCATGGGCAGGGAGAGCGGGTAGGGGCGCGTGCCGTCGAGCACTTCGTTCATGTAGGGGACTATGTTGGCGGCGAGGATGCGGACCACGGCTGAGCCGGCTTTGGGGACCGGACGGGGGACCGTCTCTAGGACCAGGGGCTTGCCCCGTTCGTGGAAGATCAGAGCCTTGTGGGTGGCCATTGTGGGTTATGGTATGATGCTCCGGTGGTCTGGTGATGGGGTGTAGGGCTCGGTTCTCGTATTTATATTGTAGAATACGAAGGTATGTCCGCTAAGGCCTAATTCCGAGAAGCTATCGGCTGTAGCAGAGTATATCCGTGCGCCAGGCTTATCAGCAAACGGCCTACTGAGCAAAAGAATACGAGCTTTACGAGCGCCTCGCCGTCTGCTGTTCTGGTTCTCGTAGGTTATTAATGCCGCCCGGGCTATGGAATTTGCTCTGGGATTCCGGATGCATGGCTGACTGATTTACTATTCCATTATAGGGGAGCGTTACCAGTAATATAACAAACGGGTACCCGCTTGTTATTAAATGTGATATGAAGGTGATTCGTGTAAAACCCAACAAAGCGGAGGTGGGCTGAAAAGTCTACGAGAGTATCGCCTCGCAGGGCGGTCTCTGGAACACATCCAACAATACCCAGCAGCATCTGCGCGCAATATTTGCCGGTGTTGCTGCGTACTACCCGGAACGATCCAAGCGCACCGCCATCATCCAGGCCAAGAAAGGCCTAATGAATCGATGCTCAGAAGATCGTGCGTTGACGAAGCCCGCTGACGAATGCGAGCATCCCTACTGATCCCTTTCCCGGCTTCATGGAGGACGCGAGAATGGGCGTGATTGCTTGGGGTTTGCCTTACAAGACCTCTGCGGATCTCGGTTCTAATGGTTGGGATGCGTATGTTGGTGAGGTGCTGTGCCTGGGGATTGACACAGATCAACTTGAAATGCCAATGTCAGGCCATGTGCACTACTCCATGCGGCAATGAGTCAGGCTCTGGCCTATCTCGACGGAAATTCAATTCTACGTAAGAGACGGGTGAACGTCTTATATCTCGCACTTTCCTTTACTGCGCTGGCTTTTATACCATATCTTATAGGATAGTCCCTGCCTCTGAAGCAGCCTTCACCCAAGACTCTCTCTGCTGCAGTCCCCTGAACCACTTCTCCGCGTTCGGATACTTCTTGAAGACTTCTTTCCACCGTCCTGCTATCAAGGCCGCACCGTTGGGCAAGTGAAAGAGATCAGCCAAGGTTAACTCGTTCCCAGCAAGGTATTTCTGGCTGGCCAGAATCTTGTCATAAACGGCGAGGACGGTTTCAAGGTCCTGTTCGGCCTGCGCAACCCTTGCTTCGTCGGGGGGACCAAGGCCTTTCATTCTGCATGGCTATGAGTCAGTGGACTCGAGGAAAGAAAAAGAGGTATCTAGTGTATACTAACGGTTTGATCATGAGCTCAGTTCCGATCGTCTCGGCCGCCGCCGCAAAGTAACTCTGTTCGATTGAACAGGCTTGTTCGAAGCGGCCGTAGGACTCGGCATCGTCCTCGGGAATCAGCTCAGCACCGGAGCGATATTTTCTATCCCATGAACAGATCAGGAGATAAACATGGATCCGAGTTGCTCGCTTTCTTCAGGGAGATCGTAAGAGCTAGACCTACCTGGCAAGGTACTTGCAAATCGCCCTGCTTTCGAAAATGATGAACCCGTCGTCATCCAAGACAGGTACCTTTCCAAAGGGCTGCAGTTTTTTGTAGTGCTCGGTCTTCTGGTCTCCCTTCGCGATGTCAATGAGGATCAGCTCGTACGGTAATTCCTTCTCTAGAATCGTGACCAAGACACGGGAGGTGGACATGGCAGAGCCGTAGAGTTTGAGGACCATGTTACCGGTAGGACGGTTAGGAAAGATGATCAATCGGTGGTAGGGTTGATGGGCAATGATACGAAGTTGCAAGTTGTTGTCAAGATATCCTTGGTCGCACTCGAGGCTAGATTACTTTAGTGCTTACACGAATCTAGAATTACCGCTCACTTATTGGATAAGGTGTCCTGGTGAGTAAGCTGTGGCTTTGTGATTACTGAGCTGTCACTGAGCAGGGGTGAAGAAGACTTTCTATCCTATCAGTGATGATGCCATCTGCGAACTATATGAGAGCCCAATAAGTTAGAAACAAGACTGTCGTTTAGTTCTTTTTTACATCCATCAGCAGATGCCAAGCTCTTTGAATCTACAGCGGGGAACGATCGAACCAGACGAATATACCAACCAACAGGAAAATGCTAGGATAATCTATGCGGGTTTGGACGGGTTTTGGCGAGGCCTGCTTATGGAGCGGAGCACTCACATGCAGCACTTAGTTAACTGCTGTCCCTGATAAGCCGCAGCCCCGTCCGTCCGCCGGAAAATTCAATTATTGCGAAGCTCTTAATGAGCAACGACCTATCTCTTTCGTCTTCTTCTGCAGGTTACTAGATCAATCAGCTAGCCTCAAACCTGCTAATGCATAACAGGAACTGGGACATAAAAGCAAAACAGAATGCCACCAACACTCCTCAGCCTCCCGAGCAAGCTTCTACAGGCTATCGCGGACCACGTCTCCTTCGAGCACGATCTCAATGCTCTCACTCAAAGCCACCCTCGACTTGATGAGATCCTAACTCCCTACGTCAAGGCTCGCAAGGACCGCCAGGAGTGCAGTAAGCTCCTTATCTTCGCCATAAAAAGCTCCAAACCACCCCAGCTGTGTCAGCTGCTGCTCCGAGATGGCGCCGACCCGACAGTAAGAGTGGAAATGGAACAAGGCAAGACGGCCCTTCATTTTGCCGCGGAGACAGGGCAGACCGTAGTTGCGTGCGTCTTACTAGCGCATCAACATAGCCTGCTAGACATCCGTGATAGGATAGGCCGGACCCCTCTCATGTGTGCTGCCGAGGGTGGTCACGAAGCGGTGGTGCGCACACTGCGTTCTACAAAGTATGGGCCTGCAGATGTAACCCTGCGTGACTGCAAGAACCGGAGTGCTCTCTGGTATGCAGCCTATGGTGGCAATGTCACTATTGTGCAGATGTTGCTGGATACAGGAAAGCTTGATCCCAATAGTGCCGATTCTGATGGGCTAACTCCATTTGCATGTGCTGCGCGTGAGGGTGATTGTGAGATGATGCGGTTGTTGCTCTCGGAAGGGGCCGACCCAGACTATCGGGCGCATCTTGGGAAGACACCCTTATACCTGGCTGCGGGAAACGGGAGGGAGGAGGCTGTACAGTACTTGCTGGCCCTCAGTCGGGAGGCCGCGTGGATTCTGACTCAAAAACTGTCAATGGGGAAACGCCGCTACGAGAGGCAGCCAGGGGAGGTCATCCGGGTGTTGTCCAGCAGCTCTTGGGGGTAGAGGGAGTCAATCCCGATCCCGTTGATCGACTACATCGCACTGCGCTGATAGTAGCAGCGCTACATGGGCATGCCGAGGTGGTTCAGCTATTGCTGGCGACAGGCAAGGTGCAGCTTAACGCCAGGGATAAAAGCGGAATGACACCTTTAATGTGGGCGGCGAAATTGCAGCGGACTCCTGTTGTCAAGCTCTTGCTGTCAACTGGCCAGGTGCACGTCGATTTCGATCTAAGAGAGTTGAGGAAAGGGACCTCAATTTTTGGATCAAGAGAAGAACCGGATCTGTCTCTACTTGAGCTTCTCAATGCGTACAAGAGAGACAATCCATAACTAGAACCAGGCCTGCTTCAGGAAGGACGACGTTAATGTTTCTGATTGTTGTTGAAGACGTGGGAAGAAGTCCTGACGGCAGTTGGCCAGACGGAAGTGATGGCTGGATGGACTTCAGTCCAATCCAAGGGATCTGTCGGGTGTCGTCTCACACCCATTATGCCTGGGTTAACCCCCATATCCATGGCAGTGAATGCTCCGTCATAACACTCTGTCAGTATTATGTTGAAGAATGGTTCTCAAATTGGCAAGGCGGCGATACATTGACCCAAATAGTGCAGGGAGATCGAGTGCTTGGGAGTGGAACCCACCTGAACGACTATTCGGGGAGATCCATTATCTTGTTGATATCATCGAAAACTCTTTTAACATTCTTCCAACACGGTCCCTTCTGTAGTACACGCCTCCGGAGAATACAGCTTTGCATCTCTGTCCTCCTTAAGACTAGCTCCCAGCTGCTGCATAACGATGCAAGTAAAAGCAACATCTTTCGAAAAGAGGTAAAGAGCTGTATCCGCATGTTTTACCCTATGGTAAAGCGTGCAAAAATTAACGGACACACGGGATCTAAGATCTAGAATCTAAAGATTTGCCTTTACAATTCCTAGAATCTCTATTCCCGACATTGTGAGGCTCTCGTGGTACTCCTATGCGCTGTAGCTGCTAGCAGTTAGTAAAATGCATCTCCCATGCAGAACACTTCACCTTAACCTATAGGAAAGCGAAAAGCAAAACTGAGCCAGCAGAAGTTGTGGTGGTCATTTAAATGTATCGTTAGTCGTTCATTTCTTTTATAGTGATAGAAGTTGAGCGCTTCGCGTGAAAATCGACACAGCGTTGTACGCCACCAGGCTCACTTGCACTATGAATGAGCGGGGTCATACGTTGCACAGCCACGTTTCCGGAATATCGACTCCTCTCATCCAGGGAAGCGATTTTCTACAGTCATCGTACTGCAGTCAATACAATGACCGCTGTCACTCAGACATACAAAGAGTAGGTATGTTGCTGGAGTTTCTCATGTGATATACTTTCCATAGCCTCCCCACTCAAATGGCTGTAGAGTATGTCGGACCGGTGGAACTATGATATGGTGTAACGTAATGTCATTAATGCAATGTGGGACCATGGCATGAAGTCGGAAACTAACACCAACTGGCACTAGTCCAAAATGATGCGGTCCAGCTTTAGTCCACATTGGAGCTTGACAAAGACGATAATGTGATATGATAATGTGATCGTTTCGAAGCCCTATTGTAAGCGACATCGTAATATCGCAACGAGCCTCATACATACGAAGTTAGGGCTTGATCACCATAGGAGACGAGGTACGGGTTCTTGAACAGACAGTGTCGGCGTGCTTGTGCGGATAATCAGTCATCCGAATGTCATTTCGTAGTTTTACAGTCCAAAACGTACTCTGTAGGGCTCCTGCAGCTATGCAAACAACTAGCTGTAGATCCAAATAGCCCTGACTATGTACCTGTTGGGTGCTGTTTAATGAATCTACCTAAACTCAGTTGAAGAGGAGTCAGTGCTCCTGCTAGGTCATCGGCGAGTAGTTGGATAGAATAACTGTGTACCGCAGATTCATGTTGGACGAAATATACTGGGAGAAAGACAAAAGAAAGTCCGGAAAGGATATGCCACGAGCTTCCTTGTCAACGTTCTATTCTTCAGAGCTTACGGTCGGCACAACTCAAGTAGTAAACATTGACTAGTCTCGACAAACAATCAGTGTACGACCTTGCTACCTCTAATTAAGGCCGTTTCTCGTTCCTCCATAGCATTACCTTCGTAGAAGCTCTGAGAGTCTCTCCGACAACCTTCCAGTGCCCCTAGACCGACGCGCAAGCCATGAAACTAGGTACAGGCAATATTCCCTCTTCCCCCGTCCGTTCCATAGGATCTTCCAAAAAACCGAGGTCAGATATAAAGGCCTTCCATGGATTCTATTCCCAACTCGATTCTGTCAAACATTTCGCGCGATTTTGCAGTCGATTCGTTGTCTTCATGCGCGATTGTGAGCCAAGCAGGACATCGTCCGAGGTCCACTTTTGTGGAGGACCAACTGCTTCGGTAGAGGGATTGTTTCAGACGAGGCAAGAAACTAAGGCTGACTGTTATCTTTATATCGAGCTTAATTACTTCACTTCACAAGAACCACCCCAGCGACAGTCGGAAAGGGGCAAGACATCCATCCAACAATGAAAGTGGATGCTAGATGGGTGAGATGTACAGCTCGATGCCCAGGTAAAGACCCCGAAGAAATTACATATGATTTATGGATGGTGCTATGATAGAGGCTTGCTTGTAAATTATACACTAATGAAGCTTCCAACATGGTGATAAGTGTACTTTCGGGGTTGTCGACACGTCTAATCCTAACCACTATTCAAGACATGATCATCTTGCAAACAACGTCCCTCTAGCTCATAGCATTCCAAACAGACATCAAAGTCCCCTCCGTTGCACACTCCACATCGATAGTAGGTGTTATCGTCAGGGATATCCAGAGTACAAACATCACAGACTCTCCATGGTCGACCGCGGCGTATTGGCCGTCCATCAACATGTTCAGCGCTTCTCATTGGTATTCCTCGCATCCAGGCATAGTCCATCAACATTTTCTCAATATCCGCGTTTCCGCTTCTTTTAGCCCACCAAAACACAGATCGTCCAAAACGATCATGAGAATCATATATGACTATTCCCGTAGCCAGCAATACCCTTACCACATCCACATGAGCATGCCGTACAGCTATTGATAGCGGCGTTGAGCCGTAGTGATCTTTCTGGTCCGGATCAACAGAGTTATCGTTAAGGATTGCTTGTGCAACAGCCTCGTGTCCGTACCAGGCTGCATAGAACAGTGGCGTTCGACCACAATTATCTCTTTCATTGGCGCAATCTTTGTTGGTACTGAGGAAAAGCTTGACGACTACGTCGTGCCCTCCCTCCACTGCCCATGACAGCGGCGTGATTCCATATGTAGAATCTCTGGCATGCAGGGCAGCTCCTCTGTCCACCAGCACGTGCACCACATTCTCATAGCCTCGAAACGAAGCGGCCTGTAGCGCATTGCTATATTCCCCACCTTGAGCGTTGATATCGGCACCTCGATCTAGCAGTACCTGCACCACAGTCTCATGGCCTCCATATGACGCAGCCTGGAGTGCATTACCGAACTGGCCGCCCTGAGCATTGATGTCGGCACCTCGATCCAGCAGTATCTGCACCACAGTCTCATGGCCTCCATATGACGCAGCCTGGAGTGCATTACCGAACTGGCCGCCCTGAGCATTGATGTCGGCACCTCGATCCAGCAGTATCTGCACCACAGTCTCATGGCCTCCATCTGAAGCAGACTGGAGTGCATTGCCATAGTGTCCACCCTGAGCGTTGACATCGGCACCTCGATCCAGCAGCATCTGCACCACATTCTCATGCCCTCCATATGAGGCAGTCTGGAGTGCATTACCGAGCCGCCCACCTTGAGCGTTAATATCGGCACCCTGATCCAGCAGCATCTGGACCACATTCTCATGCCCTCCATATGAGGCAGCCTGGAGTGCATTACCGAGCCGCCCGCCCTGAGCGTTGATGTCGGCACCTCGATCTCCTGTGTCGATCGGTAAGATACTGTTCGAGACCAATTCCAATCCCAGCAATGCTGCATAGTATAGAGGTGACACCGTGTCATTTATGCGCAGGGGGAAATCCCAATTTGTCCTCCAGGGACGATCCATGTCGTGCAACCATCTCCATGTTACAAAAGCCATCTTATCGTCTTTGAAAAGCTTCAAGGCGAGTGCCTCAATGGTCTCCTTCCCTTCTCCAGAATATGTGTAATGATGAAACCAATGCGTAGCCGCAAAGTAAGCAAATAGGAACAGCCTGAGCTTAGTCTCATCTAATGGCCCCCTTGAGAGACCTGGCTCTATAAGGTAAACAAGACATATAAGGGCCATTTTCGTATTTCCCGTTTTACTTTGCATAGCAAACACACGTGAGTTTTGTTACAAGATACAATCCGATTAGAGATATTCTTAAACAGAGAAATACGCTATGCGGACAATTATAATAGGTTGCCCATTGTTGTCTTTGGCGGTCGCGACCTCAATAAGACCAAGACAAATATCGACAAGATCGTCTTGTTCGTACGAACGGCCGTCACGATCGAGACATAGTGGCTCACTCAAATTAACCGCGTGCGCGTCGATCAGCTCATTCACAGTGACCGGTCGGGGAGAGTAGTAAAGCACAGTCAAGACTCTTCGCACATCCTTAACATAGTCGTTATCGATACTGCACAGGATTCGCTCGTATATTTTATCTAGATCACAGGGCAACGCGCGCAGGCATTCATTAAGCTAGTTCCAATTTTTCGCCCGGCGAAGAGCATTGAATTAACATTCGACATATCTGAACCTGTTTGTTCTCGTAGTCAGAGTAGTAAAAACTAATTCTTCGTTGATGAACGCGTACACTCCTTGCGCACCTGCCATTAATTTTGCCTCGATCTCGTGATGGCGGTCTTTCCACTTCTAAAGTTTCGTATTATTCTCGAGCTGGTCGATGACAAAGTTTACTATATCCCTGTTAATTTCCGAATTCCTAAGCGGAAGATCTTCGTCACAAGAAGGACGTAACAATTCGCGGATATCAACAAGGTTGCGACTCGTTACTAAAAGATAGAGACCGGGTATCGACCAATCGCGCATCACTTGGATCGCTCTCAAGACTTGCTCCCTCTTGCAGTCTAGCGGGCTCTCATCGAGCGCGTCAAGTAGAATATAAGTATCGCGGAATCGCTTAAGGAATGACCGAAGGCAGTCTAGCAGCGCCTGCACTGGTGGAGACCCAGATTTGTGCAACGCATACAGTTGCTCTAGATATCTCTCACCGTCCTGTAGCTGTCCGGATAGCTGCAACAGCAACGCACGTAACATACCATTGATATCTTGCTTTGCCTCTTCATCAAAGGAGAAGTAGAAAAACGCGATGCTAATTCCCTGTTTCCGTCTCGTCTCGCGAAACGTATGTTGGATTGCGGTTGAGCACAGAACTGACTTACCGCATCCTACGAAACCATTCAGCCAGAGGAAGGAATTGCGATCCTCGAGCCATGTCCGAAAGTAATAGCCGTTGACGAACCACAGACCTGTGGTTTCAAGGGTTTATTTCGCGCAGGTAGCGTTATAGTTGGCAGATGCATCCGGCGGCATAAGCCAGCAACGAACCGTAAAGGAGACCTAACTAGCATTTATTCGCTCGACCAGTGATTTAATTTCCAATTAGCATTCTTCGATTTGGGTGTGACTCTTAGTCTGTAGAACGTCGAGCGCAAACAATAGGTTTTCACATATATCGCTGACGTCTTCTTCGAGCTTCTGTAGAATGCTTTTCCGAAATAGATAGGCCACGCGACGCCCAGCAACCTTAACGCGATCCATCAAACCAGCAGCTAAATCTCTCTAGAATTTCTCACACTCGCTCTGCAACTCGGTGATAATTTCCTCGCAATCCCGTACCGCGTTCTCTACTTCTCGGAGGAGGTCTTGGGTAGCAGCCTGCGATCGGCGTTCCTTTACCGCATTATCAAGGGCCCCGAAAATGCTTAGGAGACTTTCGAGATTCCGTGTGATTTTTGCCAAATCAGTGTCTCTGTCCTTGTATGTGGCATAAAATTTGACCAAGCCCTGGGTGACTTGGATACCCAGCGAAAGCAGTCCAGCGATCCCTGATGGGATTGCAAGTGATTCAGCCATGGCGGGTGACGGTAGTCGTTGAAGTCAGGGATACAGGCAACTCAGTTGTCAGTTGCAGAGTATTTATTATATGTTGCATCTCAGCCTCGTCGAGTGGGGTTAGATGCCCCTGACGAGGCTGAGCATGGGCTATTTCAACCAACACTGCAACCTGTGCACCGCTGCAGAGGGGATGGACCAAGCTTCTCAAGGTCTTCTTAGATCTGCCGGTAGAGCACTGCTATCTCTACCATACTCAAGTTCGAGATTGGCACTTTTGTCTTGTCTTTTTTTTTAAAAAGAAAAAAGAAAAAAAAAAAAAAAAAACCCCTGCGCCTCGTACCAAGGACAGAGGTGGCTACGTCCTTGGGTACCGAAGACAGCATATTTGCTTATTCTCTAGTCTAGCACTATGGGCTTTTGCCCTGCAACCTCGGTGTTTTGCGATTGGTGGCGCGGGTTGGCCACGGGCTGGTTCAGCCAATGAATTACCCGGTTTGATCATCCCCAAAAGTACAGTATATGGAGTCGGGGACAAAGTACTCACATGAAGTTACGCCTGCCCTCTTAGGGGGTCGGCGCGGCTAAATGTGGCAATATACACCCCTGTGTTCTGAGCCTGATGTCACCATAAAGGTGACATACGTCGATGGATTTCGATATATGTCAGAAATATATCACTGTCACATCCATCCGACCAGAAATGGTACCAACCATATGGCCGTATGGCCACTCCTCACCAGCACAATATCCATCTATTCAGATATGTATGAAGCGCCTCTGCTAATACGCCGTACGGATAATCCTACTTCTCTCGCCCAACTACTCGCCAATGGCCTGATGGTCAAGTTACCTTAAAGGACCACTGGTTCTCTCAAGCCAACAGAACCGAGGAAATGTAACACAATGCGAGGACGGAGGCCATATCGACGTGGCTAGTTTTCTTACCGGATCCTTTGCATGTGCACGTCTTTCCCCCGTCCCCAGTTAGTCACCATCTCTCCTCCGAAGCCAGACCCTTCATTTCTTTCATAATCCCACATATGTCAGACAAGATCAGTCCGACAGTGAGAACTAATCTTGCCGAATCACAGACGGGTAATCCCCCGAGGGCGTTGCGAGGGTCGAGGGCTTACACCATCTCTAGCTGCTCCAGCGGGCCAGTGAATCATCTAATCGCGTCTGTCAGTTAGGAATGTCTCCATAAGACGGTGGTTACAGAGCATATGCCATTACTGGCTGCATAGTTCGTCAGATTGATACTTCGAGGAAATCCTGTCTCATAATTCGCATGACAATTCGCATAAACGAACACTGGTATCATTGCATAATCGCCTATTCAGATCAGATATCAAACATACGAATATAATCCAACCTTAACTACCACGTCCGTCGCATCCTCGTCCACACCCGCACAAACTCCTTCTTCTCGGCCACTCCCAGCCCAACTCGCTTGACTCGTCCCAATCGGGCCAGCGAATCCGCAACCTGGTTCAGCAGCGCCTGCTCGCTGGGTGTTGGGGCGCCCGTCTCCGACGACGACCCATTCGCCTGGTCGCTGTCCAGAATATCCAACAGATTGGTGTCGTATGTGGATCTGCGCGCGGGCTTTGCGGAGGAATCGGTCCCGTTGCGTCCAGTGACAACCGCCTCCGCCACGCGAATCCGCATCCAATGGCACCAGTTGCTCATCAGAGCCCAGGTGAAGCTCAGATAAGTGCCAGGAAGAGGAGTCACGATGTCGACGGGGGTGTAGCGCAGACTGACAGGGAAGATCCGGGTGTTCGGCGGGGCACTCAATAGACAGGGGCTCAGAGGGAGGATGCCGCGCGCGTTGGTGGTCGTGCACTCGGGGAAGGTGACGATGGTGCGGCGGGGGTATTTCCGGATCAAGGTGGCCAGATCCACCAGCTGGGCGCCCGGGGGCGGGTTCACCTGGGGGGCGGAGAACGCGCGGAGAATCGCCTGCAGGAGAGAGATGTGTTCGACCTGGCGCGAATTCGGATACGACGCGGTGAAGATGGGATCGAAGATGAAGGCGAGGTAGATGGCGTCTATCGGGGAGGTAAAGGAGGAGGCGATTACGTCGCCGGGACCGGGCATGGTATCATGGCGTTGTTTGGAGAGGGACCCTTTCCGTACGCCGTCCACCTGAAGGTCGTTCCATATGATGGTCGATGCGCCCAGGATCAGTGCGAGACAGGCTTTCTTGAAGTAAAAGCCGAGTGGAAACCACTGGATGAGGAGGAAGTAGCCGACACATAGGAAGATGAGGATCGGGAGGCGGAAGCAGAAGAGGCAAATGTTGACGGGAAGCCAGAGGCCTTTGGAGGGGGAGGGAATCGGGAGAAAGGGGGCAATCCCGGATCCTGGATGGTAAGCTGATGCTCTGTATGGAAGGGTTTATAGACAACGGAGGGGCATACCTCGATCCCGAAATAGGGTGAATTTCTCCATGCTGAGGTGAGGGTGGAATCAGCGGACTCGACAGGAGGTCATCGTGGGGAGATGTTGAAAAAGTACTCGGTGGCTGTCGCGAGGAATGACAGAACCGACAGAGGTCAGTGTCGGTGTTGGGCGACGCGATGGTGGTGGAGAGGGTGGAATATCGGATTGAGAGAGGAGTGAGGAAAAGAAGATGATTACGAAGATGATGACGATCGACCTTCACATGCCAGTCACATGTCTAGCCGCTTTGGGTTAGCCCAGTTCTATACTATCAACACCAACACTGCTTCATGTACTTCTCATCGTGATAATCAGGGACAATATGCTATATGTGGACCATATGGGTTTAAATACCATCTAATACGCCAGCTAGGTGACAGCACTCGTGGTATATCACGAAGGCCCACGATCCCTTGATCCTGGTAGTGCTGGGAGTTATATATCATCCATGCACTAGTAACCTCTATTCACTGAAAGAAAAGCACACAACCATCCTCGCAGGGTGTGATACGTCGCTCGCATCTTTGCAGCAATTTCTGCCCAGAGCACGTTCTTCCTCGTCATTGTACCCTGTGAGGCCCAAGGAAATTCCTCTGGCACAAATCCCTCTTCCGTAATGCCATTTCCAAAGCTCTCGTACGCATGGTTCTGGAATTGTAGGTCAAAATCTTCCCAGCGTACAATCTCCGTGGCGGCAAAATAATGGAGCACCGTTCCAGGCCACGGGACCATCACTCTGCCGTCCCGGTTTTTATCTATAGCCGTCAGTACCTCCTTCGTCGATGTGGTTCATTATACTCACACCATGAGTTGCAAGACCCGGACCACACCATCGCCGGCATTCTGCTTTGCACCCACTCGTTAAACCTCCGCTGGGCCTCGAACTTGACACAAACGGACCGCAAGCTATCGGTTTGCAAGCGGCTTATTACTCGGACCATATAATTCGCTGCTCGTTCAATACCCGGGATTGCTGATCCGTTGACGGGGCAAATTGGCGGATTGAATGCTACAACAGTGAGCTGATATCTGACAGGGAGAAGAATGTCGTACTGACCGAAGAGGTTGGGAAATCCAGCCACCATGGCTGCCATGTAGCTCTCGCATGGGCCCTTTGGATGCCAACACTCGTTCAATGAATATCCATCCCGCCCTATGACAGGGAACCGTGGCTGGTAGGGCTCGAACCCGGTTGCAAACACTACTATATCGCATGGATACGATTTTCCGGTTTGGGTAATCACGGCATTCTGGGTCAATCGTACAACATTGTCGCGCACAGGAGTGATGTTTGACTCCTGCAATGCGCGGAGATAGTGCCCCCCGGGCGTGAACCGACGGCATCCCGCTTCAAAGTCTGGGATGAGCGCATCTTGTAGAGATGGATCACGGATGCTAGATTCCATGAATGAACGAGCTTGTGCTGTAAATTGAGCTTGGGCTGATGTTCCTTTCCACAGCCCGCGGAAGCCTCCAGCAAGCTTCTGCTCCAGTGCCATTCGATGGTCGTAATACACGCCTGGACGGTGTTTGAAAGATTCTATCTCCGCGCGTGTGTCTTGGGACTTGTCAGCAACGCTGCGCATCCAATTTGAGGGGCACTCACAGTCTCGCTGGATAGAGCCATCCTCCGAAAAGACATGTGGTGTAATCCATGTCGGTCCACGAAAGATATTTACAATACTCTTCACCACTTGTTGAGGTCAGTGTGCGGAGTAGATGGATGCCGGCTTCAACCTACCTGGTTGCAGAGCAGGCACGCACTGCACCGCACTGGCTCCATTTCCCACCACCACAACTGTCTTCCCCCTGACATCTAGGGCTGTAGGCCAGCACGCGGTATGCACTAAATTACCTTGGAACTCATCTATACCGTCTACGTCGGGGAGTCGGTAGTTGTTCAGTCGCCCGACAGCATAGATCAGGATATCCGATACAACCGTCTGCGTCTCTTTCGACCGTACATTTTCAAAGACAGTGGTCCAACGAGCAGTGCTTTCTTCCCACTGTGCCGAAACGCACTTCCAGTTAAGCCAGATGAATCGGCGCAAATTATGCTTCTCTACCGTGGATTCCAGATACTGCTGGATCTCGGGAGCAGGGGCGTACAGCTTGGACCATTTCGGGTTCAAATTCCAGCTGAACTGGTACGTATGTGAAGGCACGTCGCAAGTGCAACTACCAGAGTCAGTGGAGAACTTGTGCATGCAGGGAGACATACCCTGGATATCGATTCTCGTACCAGGTCCCCCCAACACGCGGGTTCTTATCCCTGATTTCTAGGTCGATGTTAGGAAGGCTCGATGTGATTTCATGAGCGATCTGGATTCCAGAAATCCTGATCGAAACTGCTTAGTGTGCGAGACCTGATGCTGACGATTTGGATCGACCCACCCAGCGCCAATAACAACCACTTTCAGTGGACGATGCAGGAAGGCCGTTGGCTTGATATTGGTCATGGTCGAATGTAGAAAGAGTGCCAAAATGGCGGTTGCTCTTCTGTGTTACTAGTCACTCCTATATAACATTCCCTGGAGGCATGGCTTTGATCGGTACTAGGTACTTATTTAGGGTTCGCCAATCTTGTACGCTTATGCAGGTTGACCGATCCGGCCGGCATTTGGCACCAGATGACTCTGATCTGCATGAACCACATGCATCTATGCGTAAGTAATTGGCTTTTAGCGGTCCTCCCAGAGTCTGGGTCGGGGATGGCTGCATGTTGACATCAAACACATCTTGCATCCACGGGTGTTACGCAAAAATGACCCGGTAGATAGTCGATCACCGAGCAGCACCCTGTTTGCACGAACTATTAAAGTATATCTGCGGGTATAACCAGTCATAGCCAACCTTATACTGTCCACAGACCTCTAATGGATGCCAATTACGACCGGATGCATCGTCCAGAGCCAGGTAAGAGAATGTGATGAGTTGGCCAATTCGTCAGGTCCACGTAGCAAATGCATACCGACTTAGCGCTAGCATATCCCGACCCTTAGTGCATATATCTTCTGTCGAATCCTGTACCCCCTCCTGGAGGGTCGAAGCTTGCACATCGATGACCACTTGCAATTCACAAGTACAAACATGGACAACCACTATCGAGACGGGAGATCCATCAGCGAATTCACAGGAGCGATGTCTCGTCCTGGAAAATCAATCATGGAGCAATTCACGGACATCGTCGAGCAACATCCTGACAGCATTGCTCTTGTCTGCACTCACCAACCCCCGGGACTGTATGGTCTCCCCAACGCTGCGTCAGAAGACACGCAGCTATATCTCAGATGGACATACTCCACCCTTGGGGAGGCCGTCAAGCGTCTTGCTAGGGGCCTTGCTCTGAACGGCATAATCGCAGGCACTCCCTTTTTCGTTTTATGCCAGAACCAGGCGGAGTACATTGTTGCGGCCCTGGCAGCCTATTCAATGGGGCTGATCCATATCCCAATCAGCCCTCAGAATTTGTCGAAAGTCAAGGAAATGCAGCACATGGTAGATACGGTCATCGGATATCAGTCCGCAGAGCGGTGTGCGATTCTCGCCGCGACGGACGCGGATGCGTGTAAAGTCGACGAGCACCTGTCTCTCCCTGCGGACTCACTCAAAATACTATGTGATACAAGGGAGGACCAATCGGGATGGGTGCTGTTACCTTCCCTTCTTGATGCCAACCCAAACGGAGATGAACAGCAATGCACCTCCACCGAGTCGGAAGAAATATCAATTCTCTTTACTAGCGGCACCACGTCAGCGCCGAAAGGCTGTATGATAAAGCCCGCTCGATGGCTCAATAACCTCTGCGCTTCACTGAGCCTGGGCTCCGTTTCGCCGTCAGACCGTGTTGCGGTCCCTGTTCCAGCCAACCACGCCTTCGGGTTTATTTGTACGATGCTGCCATTGATTCGAGGCGCTCGTGTCGTATTCCCTGGGGCAAAATTCGAACCAAGAGCCACGGCAGAGGGTCTACACCAAGAGATGTGTACTCATGTGGCCATGGTCCCGACCATGGTCTACGGTCTGGAGGATGCCTTGGAGGCCCCCGAACTCACCATTGAAAGAGTCAAGGTGGCGATCTTTGCCGGAATGACAACTACACCCGAAATATTCAGGCGGTGCCAGAGCTGCCTCAACGACTGCCAAATTGAAAACTACTTCGGCATGACAGAGGGTGTGTTCTTGTGCACCGGTGCGACGAGCGACCTAGCGAACATCATCCAAGACGAAAATGTGGCTATCGGGAGGCCTGTCTGTGGATCCGCCGTTCGAATATGTGCACCGGACGAACAATGTCCTCTTCCCGTTGGGGCATCAGGAGAGCTCCATTATTCCGGGGATTCGCTGATCTCTTCGTATCTCAATGCCGATGGGGAGGAGTTCTACGAGGCAAACGGCAAGACGTGGTTCCGAACTGGGGACAGAGTATTTGCAGACGAGCACGGCCAAGTCTTTTTCCACGGCAGATACAAAGACTTGATTATCCGCGGAGGTGAGAATATCTCGCCTGCAAAGATCGAGTCCGTCCTGTCCGAAGTGCCCGAGTTTCGTTCACTCAACCCTCAGATCATCGCAGCGCCCGATCCTATAGCAGGGGAGACCCCGATGGCTGTAGTCAACGCAGAGATCAGCGATGATTTGATAACGCGCATGTCAGCCATCATCCAGTCATCCCTTGGAGTCTCACATGTTCCAGCTAGCGTTGTATCGCTACAGTCCCTGGGTTTAAGCGATTATCCGAAGACGGCACTAGGAAAGGTCCAAAAATCGAAGCTCAGGGAGATCGTGACTGAGTATAGCCACTCACGTGCGTCCGGAAGTGGAGAGCGCTCAACATCCCAGTCTAGTGTAGAGCATCAACTCAAGAAGGCATGGGCCAGCGTTCTGGGGAAGAAGTTGGATGATATCGATGTGACAGTCCCTGTGTCGCAGTTCGCCGACAGCATCATCCTGCAGAGCGTCCGAGGCGCTGTTCAGAGGGACACGGGACGGCATGTTCCGCTATCGCGATGGCTAGCTGCGTCCAACATTACAGATCAAGTCCAGCTTTTAGAAGCTAGTGATCCACACGGCAAAAAACCCTTGATCCCAACGTTGACAAGTCAGAGCCGTTGCCTCGGGGCCGGCGATATGGTTCATACAGGTGGGAGTGAGCTTGCAGCTGGGGCAACGAGGACCGCAATTGAGAAGACCATTGAGAAATACGATCTTACCTGGGCTGACGTTATAGGGGTTACCCCCTGCATTGATTTCATTCAGACAATCTGCAGAACACAGGTCATCAATACCTGGAATATACGCACCCTGATCATCACGAACAATGCAACTGTTGCAGTGGGTACACTCGAGGGAACTTGAAGTAGCTTGCTGACAAACATAGGAACTTCGTGAAGCGGCTGTCACGACAATAAAAAGCAATCCACTACTCCTCTCTTTTATGATCGTTGATCCCGAGCTCATCGATCCTGAACTGGGCCTGTACGCTATGATCCGCCCCGAGGCAATCCTGGATCAATGCGTTTTGGACTATGGCGCGGTAGACACATTGGAAGATGCTCGAAGGCTCAACATGAATTATCCTTTCCCAGACCATACCCTGCTCCCAGGGCCGTTATTCCGTGCTCTGGTATTCTTTGTTCAGGAAACCCAGTCGGCCGGTCTAATAACGAATAGTGGGTGTCTGTGTCTTTGCCGAAAGAGATATCGACAAGCTAACGATGGAGTAGTCTCTCATTCCATACTAGAAGCCGTGTACCACCGATATTTACATGACTGTATCGATTCCGCGTTGGGCCGGAATCCCCTACCCCAAAGCATCGGCTTCAATGTCTGGGCTGACAGCTACCATGCGTTGCGCAAGTCTCCCAGTGCTGAAACAGCAGTCAATGTGCATGTAGAGTACTTGCGCGACATACACAAACACGTCCATGCACTGTGGCCGTATCCAACACATGAGCTAACAGTCTCGCCCGAGCGTGCCGATCAGGATGGACATATCGTGACCTTCGCAGCGCCTTCCTTTGTCCACCTCCGCGAAAAACACCCGCAGGTCACCCCTCCGGTGATTCTCAAAGCGGCACTTGCGCTCCTGGCGATATCTCACACGAACCATACGCATGCTTTGTTCTTGAACCTGGAGGCAAACCGCTCCACATTCCCGTTTCTCCCGCCCTCAGTAGCAGCGCAGACGGGGCTGGAAGCGGCAAATGTCGCAGGGCCAACATTTAGTGGCGTGTTGAATCTGATTCCCTTCCAGCCAGAGCAGACGGTCCTCGATTATCTTATACACATCCAGCAGGTCCAGTCCATGCTATCCGCGCACGCAAACGTGCCATGGTACGAGGTTTTCCGGAGACTCGGGCTTCCCGCCCACGAGATACTACCCCAGGTTGCAGAGTCGCTTATATTCAACTGGATGCCGGGCCTGGGCTCCGCTGTGTTCGGTGAGAACCCGTTCCGGAATATGAAGGTAGCGCAGACTCATATCCGCACCAAACTCGGGCTGTTGGCTAGTGCAGGCGCCGGGGGTCCGGATGGGAGTAATATTGTGCTGTTCTTGCAGGGCGCAATCGCCAACTGTTCGTCGGTCTGGGTTGAGAAAGTAGCAGATGAGTGGAAGAAGATTGCACTGTGGCTGGCGGCGGAGGAGTCATGGGCCTTGCCAGTTGCTCGCTTTGCGGATTGCCTAGCCTAGCTGGAGTGTCCAGATGTCGGCGGAGTGTTCCATGGTTCTTTAGATGGATATCTCGCTTGATCTTGGCATAGATCGGACACCCCATCCGGTTAGTCCCGCTGCCCGAAGTATAAAATCCTACCCTCCCTTCAACATCTTGGACCCTTCCCCGGCCCATCTACACCTCTCTGCTACCCACCACCATGTCTCCAAGCACACAAAACATCTACGACAACAACGACTTCTTCAAGTCATACGCCACCCTGCAACGCTCGCAACAGGGCCTCGCCGGCGCCAAAGAATGGCCGATCGTCCGCGACATGGTCCTCGGCCCGCAGCGCAGCATCAAAGACTACAAAGTCCTCGACCTAGGCTGCGGATATGGCTGGTTTGCGCGGTGGGCGCGCGATGCCGGCGCAGCGTACATCACCGCTGTCGACGTCTCCAAGAACATGATCCAGAAAGCGCGAGACTTCGAGACACAATCCCCCGCGCCAGAGACACCAATCTCATATGGCATTGCCGATCTTGAAACCATCACGCTCGACAGCGAGTCAATGCAGTACGACCTGGTGTACAGCTCCCTCACCTTCCATTACATCCACGACCTTGGTAGGCTCTTCCGCCAGATCCGCGGCTGCATCCGGCCCGGTGGACGGCTGGTCTTTTCTGTCGAGCATCCCATCTGCACGGCGCCTGTTGAGCCGGGACCGGCGTTTCAGCGTTCCACGAAGACGAAGGACGGTGCAGAGGCTGATGGCGCGTTCTGGCCGCTCAACTCGTACTACGAAGAAGGGCCGCGATATACCAGTTGGCTCGGAACGGACGGGGTGCGGAAATACCATCGCACGCTGGAGTCGTATCTTGCGCTCTTGCGGGACTGTGGGTTTGCGCTGGCGGAGTTGAAAGAGTGGACGGTTTCCCGCGAGGATGTGGTGCAAGAGCCGGAGTATGCGGTCGAGCGACATCGGCCGTATTTCCTTCTGGTGGCAGCTGAGGCTGTATAATTCCCTGCCGGGATCTCAGGATTTTTCAAAAGTCTAAGTCTATGGAAGATAAATATATACAAGAAATAAACACAGGTTCAGATTTCACACTCTTCTTTCTCGGCATCGTCCCCCGTCGACGGCAGCCGAAACATCCAGATGGCCACGCCCACCAGCACAAACGCCGTGCTGGTCATCATCCACGCCAGCCCAATCCACACCCCGCCCAGCTCGAGCCCGATCTGGAAGACGGCCGTGATGGCCAGACTGGCGATGACGTTGCCGACGGACTGCAGCACCTCGATGATGGTGAACAGCCGCGCCGTCTCTTCGCGCTCGACGAGCGTCGTGATCAGCGACCGTGTGAGGTACACGAAGCCCGAGCCGGCTGTCTGCAGTATGAGACTGGGGACGAGGGCGGCGATGGAGGGCGACAGGCCGATGCCGAGCGTGCCGGCCGCGAGGAAGATGATGCTGGCGCGGGCCAGCTGCAGGTCCTTCTTGTTTGTGGGCATGGTGCGCAGCAGGTAGCGCGAGATGGCGGGGAGGACGATCAGGAACAGCGGAATGGTCAGGGCCGGCTTGAAGGACATGAGGAAGTTGGCCTGCGCCAGAGACCAGTCGTAGCGCACGGAGATGTACTGGATCAGGAACCACGACGAGCCGCGGCTGAGGCGGTAGACGAGGAAGGCGGTAAGCAGCAGGGTGATGCGTTTGTTTTTGATGATGAAGGCGTACGGGGAGAGGTAGGTGCGGGATTGCGTCTTGAGGGAGTGCAGAATGGAGGATTTCGAGAAGCGGCTGGACTGGTAGGCATCGCTGTCGATGTTGAAGCTGTTCCGGTCGTATTCTTTGCTGAGGGCGCCTTTTCGCCCGTCGCTGGCCAGCGAGAGTCGGGCCATTTCGAGATTAGTCCCCTTCTCCGATGGTCGTGGCGGAAAGGCATGCATCGTCTCGGGCAGCGTGAGGGCAAAGAGCATGCCCACAAAGACCACCGCCCATCCGATCAGCAGCGGAATCCACGGGTCAAAGTCCATGAGCCAGGAACTGGCGGCCGTGGAGGCGAAATCAGCCCCCATACTGGCGACGCCGAATTTGAAGAACATGGCGGCCCTAAACTGTCAGCATACATCCCATCCTCCCATTTTATGGACGTATCATACCTCTCTTCTTCGGTGGTCACGTCCGACATCATGGTCCAGATGATGGCAAACGCCACGACCGGGCCACCACCGAACAGCCAGGCCAGACACGACACCCAGACAGCCCGCAGCGGAAACACGTCCGAGTACCACATGACCACAAACATGATGATGCAGTTCAGGGCGAAGCCGGGGATGCTGAGACAGAGTGTGGGCTTGCGGCCGCGACGGTCCGCGAGGAGCCCGTACGGGATAGCCAGAAAGATACCTGTAACATTGGTCAGCATATGTCTTTACATCCAACAAGATGCACTCGGCATGCGCCATATGGTGCATCCGTTGATCACCACCTACTGAGTAAGCCATCAAAAAACTCCATGTACCCCTTGACGGCGGCCAGCTCGGTCTGGACCTCCTTGATCTTGCAGAGACTCTCGCTGACCTCGCCGTTGGCTCCGATCTGGCGCGGATCGTTGGCGGCAAAGTACTCGCGACAGGCGATGGATTCATAGATGCGCGTCATGGGGCCGCCGGCCATGACGACGCCGACTTCGACGGCGAGAATCATGGCGAATAGCGTGACCATCAGGCGGAAGCGGAGTTTGGGGTCGATCACCCTGGGCGTCTCTGTCTCTGCGCCATGTTTCTCGTCTAGCTCCGGCTCATCGTGGTGCTTGGGGGTGTGGCTGCTGGAGGGGAGAAACGGGGCGTCTTCCCGGTCAAAGTCGCTTGGTTCAGGGGGCATGGCTGCGATGGACCATTCCCCGGTAGAAAGTGATGGCTATAGAGAGAGGCTAGTTGAATGGGTTTACATATGGACGGCAGTGAGCATGGAGAAGAGAGAGGAGATGTTAAAGGGGAGACTGAAGTTGGGTTGTTTGGAGGTACCTCGGGGTGCTCCGGATGGCCCAAAAGGACAGTCTGATGAATTATTGAAGCCGCAGGATCCACTGCACAGCCCAGAGTGAGTTAGTGGTTTGAGATGGTAGCCTGGAATAAGAATAGAAATTAGAGAGTCTGACAGGAGGCAGTGTTTGATCTACGGCTTCTGGCTTATGTCTATCTTGTGTGATTATAGCGTCCGTATACTTCCTACAGCAGTCCATGGTAAAGAACAATGTCGTTCATTCATCGAAGTCTTTATTCTGCTTTATTCTTTATTCTTTTCTTGCTGCTGCTGACGTACACCAGACAGCCCCCCTGATTGGCACACAGAGACAATTCGATAGTCTGTATCGCCATCACCCACCAATCAGACGCTGCAAACGACCCACACTACGCGGCCGAAGTCAGGGGAACCCTGTCAATATGCCGCCTCTTATTGGTTGACAGCCTCCCCTTTGCTGCCCTGCCAAATCGGGCAATCAACTACTCCGTCGCCCAAATGGCTCAAACGGCAAGATGGCCGCAATAATCGCCATCACGATGTACAGTGCTGCGCAGATATAGATCGGCACCGACGTGGTGGTCTGCAAGAGTCAGTACATCAACCGGAACAGGTACACAGGACTAACATCAGCCGCATCTCCCACCACCGCACTCACGATTCCCATCACGCGGTTCAGCGCAATCGCAACGCCGTTTCCAGTGCCTCGATGCGCCGAGGGGAACACCTACACTGTCAGTTACGTCGCTTCCTGATAACAAGGCCATTAAGGTGGAGCGAGGTACCTCTGGGGTATACGCATACAGCGTCCCATAGTACACGTTCAGGCAGAAATTGATCGTACACGTGAATCCCACATTCTGACTGGCCGTGCGCACCTGCGTATAGCAGAAGAAAAAGACCATCGTCACCAACGCCCCGATGATCATTGTCCCGCGACGGCCCCAGAACCACCGCGAACGGCACATGAACCCCGCCAGCACCGGACCCCAGATACTGCACATGTTGGTGATCGCGTAGTTGCGCCACGTGATGTACGGGCTATCCTGCCCGAACTCGGCGCCGCGCGACTGCAGATACACCGGGAGGAAGACGTTGAAGAGCGGGTAGGCGAGTCCGATGAGCAGCCATGACAGCCACACGAGGCTGGTTGAGAGCGCCATCTTCCGCGTCGCGTACAGCCCCTTGAGGTGGAAGCGCACCTCGCGGAGAGAGACCAGGCGCTGGGTGAGTGCCATCGTGCTGGTGTCGCGCGGGACGCTTGGTTCGCAGGCTTGGAGCCGTTCGAGGGTGAGGCTGCAGGGCCGGTTGTAGCGCGTGGCGATCGTCTGCAGCACGCGCACCACCTGCTCGTCTTTGCCTTCGGATAGGAGGAATTTGGGGGTCTCTTCCAGTCGGACGACGGTCACCCGCAGAATGGACAGCACGAATACAAACGCCCCGGACGCGAACCAGACGTAGCGCCA
This sequence comes from Aspergillus hortae, assembly GCA_032158085.1. Lineage (NCBI taxonomy): Eukaryota > Fungi > Ascomycota > Eurotiomycetes > Eurotiales > Aspergillaceae > Aspergillus > Aspergillus hortae. The sequence continues at coordinate 295,294 of JASVVY010000035.1, read as the reverse complement.
GCCTTGGTTATTCTCCCGGGTGCAGGGGCCATCTTCTGGACAGGAGAAGTTGGGTAGAAAAGCCCAGGCGAACAGACCGGCAATCAGCTGGCCGACTCCTAGACAGTCGCGCAGTTAGCTGGGAGCGGCAGATGTTGTATGCAGGCGAAGCCGTACCCCACCAGGCGGCCATCAGCGTCAACAGCCATTGCTCCTTGCTGGGGAGATACTCGAGAAAGACGGTAGTATCCAGCACGAGATTCCCCCCAGCTCCAAACGCACTCAGGCATGTAAACAATCCCAGGACAATCCAGTTCGGCGCCGCGCCGGCGACGATCGTGAAGACACTCGAAATGAACAGCGACACGTTGAAAGCGAAGCGCCGACCGATGATATCGGCAGAGAACCCCCAGAACAGGGCGCCCACCAGCATACCCGTATACACGGCAATCGTCAGGCCGGTCTCGTATCCCGGGTGAAACTCCTTCACCGCCTGGCCGGCGATGATGGACTGGAGCAGGAGAATGAGCGAGTCGACGGCGTATCCGAAGCCATTGAGGCAGAACAGCTTCCACTGGTGGCGGGTGAATCCGATCTCATCGATGGTCTAGGGATCGTGGAGATTCGTTTAATTCCATCTTCATAGCATCACAACACGGCATGGGGAGGAAGGCTAGATCCGTCTCCTGATATCACTCACGTCGTTGACCAGGGCCATTTTGGCAGCCAGCACCTCGTCCACCTTTTCCCCGTGGAGCAGGTCGTTTCCGCCATGCGCGATCGAGTTTTCCTCCGAGGGGAGACTTAGAGGGCGTTTGTCGTGCTGGTCTGCGCTGGCCTTTGCGGCGGCCGAGCTACCAGCATAGTGTTCAGTATCCATGTCTATCGACAGACCGGAGCGATTCAAGCGATTCCATGTGAGATCGAAGAAAAAAAGAGGGGCATGAGGGGAGCGGAAAGATTTTAATTACGCCCTGCATCTGCTTTTCTTTTTCAGCGAAGACCCTGTTTTCTTTGACGCCGCGGTTCTGTGCATCCAATTTGCCGATGGCCGGCTTCATCATTCGCGATTCCTGTCACGCCTTGCAGCCAAGCAGGCTAACAGGCGCACGCGTGGTGATGTCCGACATGGCATTGGATAGAATCGAATACGACCTCAATCGCGCGATGATCGGCCTGGAGAATGTCCGGACAGGGGGATAGCGCGAGATAAGACTCTTGTCTAGCGCACGTTAGCGCGAGTGGGGGGATCGAGTGGCAGAACTGTCCGGCATGGTCCATGCAGCGAGATGTGATGCATCGTGGGGTTGAATAGATGAGTAACGGTTGATATATAGGAAGTATGTAGTCGTAGACACTTGCTAGACAGGATATAGAGGAGGTTGATGCTGTCGAGGGTTTAGGGCTGGGGGTCACTTGACCAGCGGAGGGCCTAATGCAGCCCTCTCTTATTCCACCCCAGGGCTTGTTTTGTTGATTCAACACGGAGCATGCTTCTTCCTCCAGACTTCGATCTGTTCTTCATGATGGTTGAACAGGGTCCCATTGTCCATATTTTACAGTAATCAGCAGCCAGAAGAGATCAGTCCATTGAAGCGGTACCGGAGCTGATGGTTGACACGGTACATGCCACTATATGACACGTATCATGAGTCTTCAGTGAATATCCGACAATTATAGGTACTCTGTATAATTCTTCATAGATTGCCGCCTCTTGTGTATTCTCTTGGCTGATGGAAATATAGGTCTGTTAGGTTGAATTTGTCCGTCCTGCCTGTCCCCAGAAGAGATGACAATGGTGAACGACAACGAATGTTCTGATAATACCAAAAAAGACAGTCAACAGGTGTATTCAGAGGTTCATGTCCATCCCTAGACCGCCAGGTCATCCGGGAGACGAATCTCCAAAGATCATGCAAGTGTTCGCGATTCAGGGCAAAGTTACGGACACCAGCCAGACCACCACCAGGTACCACCATGTGAGTGGTTCTCCACTGTCCGACTGGTTGAACTATACTGACGGAGCTTCAGACCTCCTGAAGATCATCCCATCATCATGGACTACTAGTGATCGATCAACCGTGGCGTAAACCGGCCTTAGAGTCAGGAACCAGAAAGCCAAGGGCCAAGGAAGCTTCTTCATCGACTCATTCACTACTCAACCCTATGATACTGCATATATTCCGCGCATCGAACATCCGAATGCAGGCAACACGGAATCACATTCAACTCTGCAAGTGATCAAACCAGCCGAGGATGAAGGTGGATCGACACCGACGATCTTTGGCATCGCCCTGCGGGGTTCCCCAGTCATTTCCCCAGAATCCTCATTCTTCACCTATCCCGGCTGCATCGGCATCCTGGTTGCTACGAGTCCCATGACGATCGAATCCTAGTCGACCCCATAAACACCCAACTGCAGAAAGCAATCCGGAGTACGCCCGAGGCCAATCCGCGGCCCCGAACTACACCGTATACCGTCGTATCCAGTCCAAGCAACCCGGCTCATCCGGCTCGTGCCCTAGAAGCTGTGGAGTATAGTGTTCTGATCAGCAAAACCTCGGTAGCATGCGATGATCCACGGAGGATCATGAAGTCCATATCTAGGCGGCTGTCCCTGGGCCGTCCCAAGACTGCCTTCCCGGCAAGCTGGTGCCAATCTCCCAGACCTTCATCATGGTCGCTCCCTCCCAGTCCCTGGTGCGTCTCGCACAGCTGGCTCTCGTGAGCCTGACTGTCTCCCTCGTCTCAGCCCGTCCCACGACCTGGTCGATGGCCCGGGGCCTGCCTGAAGCCCCGCCCGACGACCCATTCTATCAACCGCCAGCGGGCTTCGAAAACGAAGCCCCCGGCACGATCCTGCGCAACCGCAGCATCGTCGCCTCCTTCTTTGGGCTGATCCCCAACCCGGTCGAGGCACACCAGCTGCTCTACCGCACCACCGCCGTCAACGGCTCGGCCATCAGCACCGTGACCACCATCTTCAAGCCCCTCGGCGCCAAAACAGACCGCTTCGTCTCCTTCCACACCGCCTACGACAGCTCCTCCATCAACTGCACCCCCAGCTACCAGTACCAGCTCGGCACCCCGCAGACCAGCCTCATCGCCTCCGTCGAGATGCTCATCATCGAGGCCTACCTGCTGATGGGGTACATCGTCGCGTCGCCGGACTACGAGGGCCCCGACGCGGCGTTCGGCCCGGGGCATTTAGAGGGCATGGGCGTGCTGGATGGCATGCGCGCCGTGTCCAACTTCCACAGCTCCCTGGACCTGGACGACGAGGACCCCATGATCGTCGGCGTAGGCTACTCCGGCGGCGCCATCGCCACGGGCTGGGCCGCCTCGCTGCAGAGCGGGTATGCGCCCGACCTCAACGTCAAGGGCTGGGTGGCCGGCGGCACGCCAGCGAATCTCACGGGCACACTGCTGCTGCTCGACGATAGCGCGTTCAGCGGGTTCATTCCTGCCGCGATCGTCGGGCTGTCTGCGCCGAGTGCGTATGGGGCGCAGCTGGACCCGGTGGTTGATCGGATCATCACGGACGAGGGCCGTGAGAAGCTTGAAGCCGCGGCGACGCAGTGTGCCGTGGCGGACCTGGCAAGCTTTTTCGAGCAGTCGCTGTTTGACACGAGCATTCAGACGCTTGGTCGCGGGATCTTGGACGAACCAACCATCAAGCAGGTGCTGGCGCAGAACACTATGGGCGTGAAGAAAAGCGAGACTCCCACCGCTCCTATGTTCGTCTACCACGCCACAGCGGATGAGGTCATTCCGTATGCGAATGCCTCTGCGGCGGTTGACGCGTGGTGTGGCTATGGCGCGGATGTCAAGTTCACGACGTTCGGGAGCGGTGGACACGCGACTACCGAGGTGATTGCCTTGCCGGACGCGATCGAGTTCGTCGAGGCGGCTTTCGGGGGGACCACGGAGAGTGGATGTTCAAGGAATACGGAGTTGGCTAGTAAGCTGAATCCTCTTGCGCTGGGGTTGGATTTGGAGCCGATCCTCGTGCAGCTGGTCAATGCTTTGAGCAAGCTGGGTGAGGGTGATTCGAATGTGAAGCAGAATATTAGTGTGTTGAAGCAGACCGTTCCCTCGTGATGGAGACGGTAGTGTTTGTATATAATGCGGTGGATATATAGTCTTGTGCCTGGCACTCGACCTTGGTATATATTTGTCATGAGCGACTATACTAGCTCTGTGAACCAGGTTCACATATTGGACCATTACTTCGTATCCTCGAGCCGACGAAGCTGGGATTTATTCAAACTATATCTACCAGAGTGCTCCCGCCGACATCTGGCCGAATCCGTTATCTCTACCACAGGTATAAGGGCGAAGACCATTACATATGGTGCAGGGGGTGTTCTATTAGTAAGTGCCACAAATCTGGTGCTGTATCACCAGAGAAGACAGTATGTACATCAAGAATGAAAGGTATGTTCGTGATCTTTAATCAAAAGAACAATCACCCCCCAGTCCCACTTCTCTCCTTCAATAAAATTACTCATACTGCGGATCGTAAATCCCCGTCCTGTAAGCCGGAGTCTTCCTGTACACACATCATCCACCCCGCTCAGGACGGATAATGCACCTCAGTACACGCAGGTTCAGGGTCTTTGATCGTCGACGGAAACGACCCCTTGGTCGAACCCCTGCGTGAACCCTCGGTGAAATCCTCACCGTCGAGGAACCCCGCCCCATCCCGAATAATACTCGTCTGGCTCTCGCGGTGTTCCCGATCCCTCGTTCGGTCGAGATGCGACTGATTATGCGTCCGCCGCGACATCTCCAGCGCATCGGACGGATCCGTCGGCGCCGAATTCGAGTGCGACATAACCGACATGTGGACCAGTTTGCCCAGGATGGCGTACTCCAGCTTCAGCTTGACGCTGTACACCACGGCCTTGAAGGAGACATGCACGTGGAAGAGCCCCGCGTATTGGAAGCTGACGATGGCGGCGTCCATCAGGATGAAGAGGACGTTCACGATAACCAGCTGGACCAGCGTCGAGCGGTACTGCCGTCGCGGACGCAGTTTCAGGAGTCGCAGCGCCGCCTTGGTGTAGATGACGGAGAGGATGATTTCTTGGATGGAGAAGCCGATGAGCTGGACGCGCTCGAAAATCCCAAAGGCGGGCGTGAACCATCCCGTCGACGGGGACTGGGCGCCCATTTCGAAGACCCAGCCGATGGTGTGCAGGATGACTCCGTCGATGATGATCATGGCCAGTGTGCCGCGCAGGACCTTGCGCGAGTAGACGACGAGATGGAGCCGCGACCAGAGGACGAGGGATTGTCCGGTGACCATGGCGCACCAGCCTACGTCTGCGAGCGAGACGGCGAAATAGCCCGGGTAGACATTGAAGATGAGGAGGATATAGCCGACGCCGAAGGGGAGGATGCCGATCGAGGAGACGAGGAGGGCCCAGAAGTAGAAACCGCCATATTTCTTGAAGGTGGTGAAGCAGAGGACGACGAGCTCGAGGGCATTGTACCAGGAGACGGCGATGAGGGAGGCAATGACGAAGTCTTCGACGAGGTTAGTGGTGGTATGAGTGCTTCGGATGGAGGACATTGGGCATAGTTCCTCCGGCTGGGGGAGGGGGGGCAGGGAGTTGCTGGAGCATCAATGGCATGACCGGTAGGTACGTAGTATTAAGGATGGGTTCGGTTGGATATAAAGCCAACGGTAAGCCGCTACCCTGTCGTATTATGGACAGGGACCAACCAAAGAGACTTTGCACTAGGGCACGGTTCCTGCGACAGAGTTGGGACTAGAGATAGCAGATAAGCCTCACCTGTGATCTCTACAGTAATATCCCCGATATCAAGCTTTGAATACTAGCCGGTTCGCTCATCTTTGCCAGTCGGGGACTGGTACGACCCAGTCTGATCGCGTGCTTAAGGGTGCACGTATCTATTCCAGAGTTTAAAGGATGATTGTACACGAAATCTGAGACACACGATCCGATCTCGGGGCTGGATTAATCTCCGACCAGGTGGCAGAAGGTACTTAAAATCCTATTTGAACCTAGTTAAACGAGAGAAGTGGCATGATTGGCGGTACCTTCCGGTTCGCTAAGATTAGGTTGTTACGAAGTTGAACCTTGTGTCCTCCCGTCCAATCATTGTATAGTTGGACCCTTGGTGGGTTCAACAGCCACCCGAGGTGACTCCCTATTGGTCGAGAAGACCGGTTACTTTTCAGAAGCCTTTCTAGAAACCTTCTATAGTAGGTCTAGTTACCTCCTACATATCTACCTCGAACGCCCAATGCATGGATGGTTCCGTACGGAGTACAGAGTACCACGTATTATGATTGAACAGGCTTCGGTCAGCGCCGCTTTTCGCTGTGGGTCAATAGGGGTTCTTTAAGTGTTTTTCTGCGGGGGTAAGATTTTTCTCGTTTTCCCCTTAAACACTGTGTTCAAAGTATAACATATACGATAAGGAGCTTCAAACGGTCTACTCTAGCAGATAAGCCATTCACAGAGGTTGATCCATCAAATGGAATTGGCAGATTTAACCAAAGAAAATGTACAGGGCAGGGACCTAATAGGCAGTATTAGCCTTGCCTACGACTAGTATTACGCTTGCACCTGTAAATAGTACCTCGATGGGCTATCCTACGGCTGACGCATGTGGGGGAAGTTAGACAAGTTACATGTGACTATGCTCTGGAGCAGAATCAGAACCAGTAAGACTATACTGCTTACATTTTATAAATTAGATATGCCTTAAGGCTCATGAGTGTTCCTGGCGTCGAGTAATCTGCACTATAACGGCTGTTGACGAAAGTTGTTCTTGAAGTTCTTCGCATTAGCCACTTATAGTGGATTTCGGCGTATGAAATGCATAATATAACATAGTTACCTCGTGAATAGGTCCCTTATGCAGCCTTACCCGGGGCACACGCTCAGCCGAGACGCAATCCTATCTATCAATTTCAAGGCTATCTGGCTGGGTCTAAAGCCATCTCGGAGCCTTGACGTATATTTATATTTGAAAGGATCGCTTTTTGCTCAAACGAGAACGCTGTATAACTACTTATCCCCTAGGTTAATATTTGATCTCTCATGAGCCGTGCCTCCTTGTATGCTGCAGCGATTTGCTCGGCTCGTTTGGGAGAGCGTGCACTAACGTCGAATTCAAAGAAATTAGGCTGCACGTTAAATCCCGGGCAATAGTCATAGAGGGGAAGCGGCATGAGATGCCCATCTGCATCTTTCTTGCGGCTCAGAGTCGCCGCCCAGGCAATGCGCGCAGTTAGGATGTTCAACGATCGCTCTGCGATGCTCTGACCAGGACAAATCCGACGCCCAAATCCAAAACACGAGTAATTATGCATATTCGGGAATTGGGTCAGCGGTTCGTGGTAGGTCGGGAAGCTGGGGTCGAGCCAACGCTCAGGGCGGAAGTTCTCAGGGTCGGGATAAAGCTCGGGATCACGATGGATTGCCCACTGGTTTGCATGGAAAACGGTGCCTTTCGGAAAGAAGTGGCCTTGGTACGTATCGTCCTGGGTAAGCTGGTGCGGGACGTTGCCCGCTGTCACCGGCCTCCATCTCAGGACTTCCTTGATCACGGCACGGACAGTTGGAAGGTTTGGAATATCCCTAAACTCGGGCATCCGGTCGCCAACCTGGCGGTCTAGCTCGGCTTGCATCTTTGTTTGCCATTCAGGGTGGTGACACATGGCGAGGCAGAAGGACATCATGGCTGCAGCGGTGGTGCCTGTGCCCGCTTCAAAGAGGGTTCCGATCACATAAGCTGCTTCATCATCGGAAAGTCGAAAAGCTTTTTGGTTTTCCAGAAACGTCCGAGTGAACGATTTGACCGAGTCTCCTCTTTCGAGTGCCTCGCGGACGTCCTGTTGTAATTTTCTGAAGAGGCTCAACTCCTCCGCGTGCAACCGAGCGCCCTCGCGTTTAAACGGGGCGAGAGGTAAAGGCAGGTTCATCAGGAATGGGAATGAGTCGACCAAATATTGTCCTGGAGAAGCCACGCGCTCAACTTCTTTGCCCACACGGACGATCCGTCTAAAATCGGTCTCTTGACCAGTCTCGATCCAACGGCCAAACCCGAGGCGATAGACGACCCCGCAGGCGTACCGCTCAAACCATTTCTCGTAGTCCCGGGGTGCTTTTAGAAACGAAGCGAGGAGCCTTTTCGACTCGTAATCCTGAACGGGCTCGTAGCTGGTCACCACAGTCGTTGTTGTGAGCTGATGCATCAATTTCCTTCCGCGCCGCCAGCGATCTGCGGTAGGAGACATTAGTTAGGGATGTACCGGGAAACATTGGAGATGAGAAGCAGACCATTATATGGAAGTAGCAGTGGTCTGAGGTTGTCCGAAAGTAACCCCGAGGCAAACGGCAAGTACTCTCGCGAAGAGTAGAGGGATCCTCGCTCCCTTAGGAGATCGTTGGCAATCTTCTCTTGAGAGATAACAACATGCTTGCGGCCGGCAATGTTGAGCTGAAAGATCGGCCCATATTCATCTGCCCATTCTTTAAACCTAAGCCACGAATGCACCTTGGGTATGTCCAGCAAATTGCCGACGAACGGCTTCCCTGAAAACATGTCAGTCATTGGCGACCTCAGGAGCAAGAGTTGGACACCGACCTGGAGGACCTGGGAGAGGTCTTTCTGAATGTGATTTGGTATTCTGTTTCTGTTTCCAGAGCACGGTGGCCCCGACACCGAGGACGATCATGTACAGGTACAACAGCATCACGGTGGCCGGACACGTGAGTTAGCTACCGGGACTGATGCCTGGACACGATGGAGCTTTGCAGCAGGAGCTGTCCTCCGTTTATACTGCCCAATTAACCCCACAGTCTTGTGGGGCTTCGGCATGATCATCCAGCGCCCGGGCGGGGTTGCGGATGTGTCAAACCAGATATTATTACGAATAGTTATATGGGGCCCCATTAGAGTGTTCATACATATGCCGTATCTTCTTCGAGCTTATATAGAGTCTTGCTGTGTATATCCTTTTAGCTGCTAATTTCATAGGAATCCCTGAAAGTTAGTGATTTAGTTAGTAGATTAGGCTTAAGGTACTTTTAACTGTTTAGATCACAACCCAAACCCAGTTTAGACTTGGTTTGAACCCAGTCTTGCATGAAATCTTAGTTATGGCATTCACAATTCCAACATTTATTACCCAAAGGTTAAACATGACCATGCCCTAAGATAAAAAGTACTCCAAACGCGGTATATATCTCTGGCGATACTATCCACCAGCACGCATCGTTCAGTCATAAATAAATTATGTTCCCCGACTTTACTCCTACAGCTTTATTATAATTCAACTCCAATATTGCTCACGTGCTGAACCTCATTGGAAACAGGCCAAGATGTCACCAGAATGGCGCAGGAACTCATCCTGTCGAAGGTGGAAAACACCCATGAAAACACTATATTCGCAGAAAAGGTCCAGAAGATCTGTACTGGGGTTCGTATTCCTCAGAAATGAAAACTCCCCAGGTGGTTCATGATGTTATCAAGGACATCCCAGAGCAGGCCATTGTCCAGGTACGTTCTTGCTGTATCAACTTTGGACCTTGCTCTAACTGCTGGTCGCTCGAAGGATACGGATCGTCTTGACTCCATCGGAGCGGCAGGATTGGCCGTGCCTTCACTTTCAGCGGAGCGAAGAACCGCGATATGCAGGATTCGCGGAATCTCTTTTCCCGCAAGCTAGTGAAACTGGAGGGCTTGATGAAAACAGAGGCGGGAAGAAAGATTGCTCACGAGAGAATTCAGCGGCTTCTGACTTTTCAGACATGGTGGGATGAAGAGATTACCGTGGTGACGAACTGGGACTATGCATCTTCGCTACGAGGTTGTAGGTAAGAAAGGAGTTTATGTCCATGGGCATTGTATTCATAAAGACAACCGAGGTAGCCTCTTATCTACTCATACTCCGGATTGTAAATCCTCGCCTTGTAAAACTCGGCATCACTCCATCCCCGCTGATCTGTCGCCGTCCCCGGGTCCTTCTCACGGCTAAACGACACATACTGCCCCATATCGTTCTTCTCCCCACGGATCCAGATATACTCGCCATCCTCCGTCTGCGCCAGCGACTTCAGCTTGGTCTGACCAATGAGCTGCTCGAAATCCCCACTAGTCGTGTTGAACGCAAACGCCGCCCGCGTATGCGTCAGCAGCAGGATATCATCGTACTTGTAGCTCTTCTGCAGGTCATGCCCGTTCAAGTTGCCCGTGTAGTCGTCGTCCTTCCTCGGCGGCAGCTTGTACGTCTTCTCCTTGACGAGCTTCAGGTCCATCCCCGCGCCGGCAACACTATACCGCACCAGCACGTTCCGCCCCAGCGCCCACAGCGAGCCCGCGCCCGCCGGGTCCCACAGCACGCCGTGCGCAAAGTCCACCGTGTACGTCGTGTCCGACTTCTTGATCTTGCTCAGGTTGTTCACGTCGTTCGCGTCCTCCGGCACGTACACCGTCAGCCGGTTCGTCGCCGAGCTGGCCACCACAAACGCGCCCTTGTACGGGATCCGCTCGATCGAGTGCGGGTTGCCCTCCGGCGACGCCTGCCACACCACGTCGTCGATGTTGGTCGACCGCTTCGATGTTATGTCGATCATGCCGACTTTGCCGGCGGACGTCGCGACGAGGGCGACCCAGCCGCGGTCCGCCGTCTTGCGGATCTTGACTTCCGAGATGTCGGCCCAGGAGCGGTCGGTCCATGGCCAGGGGCCGCCGTCTGCCGTCCAGGACCAGTAGATTGCGTCTTTGTTCCAGGAGGCGGCGTCGCGGGGGAACACGCGGACGGTCTTGGAGTTTTGGTCTGTTACTGCGACATGGTAGGCTCCTGTGAGGGAGGCCAGGAGGGTTGGGAGGAGGAGGGATTTGAGATGCATTGTGATAGTTGTTGGAGCTGTGTGACTGTTTTGATGGGATGGATGGTGTAGACGGCGGTATTTATATCCCATTGAGGCATGCCTCTCTCTATGCAATGTCCTTGGTGACGAGAAGCAAGATGTGATGGCTGTATAGATCAAATACGAGCGACTAGCCCTGCCAGGACAAGATCTACAAGGCTTTACGAGCTAATTTCCCTTAGCCACGCGACTTCCTACCGTATTAGGTCGGCCTATTTTTGGACCCGTGTCTCGTATACCGTCAAGATTTGATGAGTGTATATGGTGCGATATATGTGTGGCTTCATCTCGCAGCGGATATGCCAAGGCGCTCTCGGTGATTGCTACGGTTTTGAGCATGGCTCTTCTTGGACAGGAGTGTACATCTATAATTATCATGGATCCTGGTCTAGACAGGATTACTCGGCATAGGTCCTGCCAGATGGGACACGGCGGTGCCTGGTGCCCTTGGTCTTGTCGTTAGGATGTTATTTGGAATTGAGATCTGGACTATTCGCATACGGCAATGAGAGTAGTGAAAGACTAGTCGATGGACCAGAGTGACTTGGACTAGTTGTCGAGGTACAACAACGTTGATGAAGCAGAGCCTAGATGAGCAGAATCTATAGACTCCCAGAACTATGATCAAAAACAGCCACCATAACCAGATACTCTATATCGACTACATCTCACAGAACAACTCCATGTTCTATACCCAGCATACACGATACACCCAAGCCGAAGGCCACTCCGCTAAGCCACACTACGCAACACACCCGAATACGAGCTCCTCAACCTCAGTCCATCACACCCCTTCAACACCTACCTACACTCCCAGCATCTACCGCCTCATCCAAATCAACATGTCGCACGAAAAGTCCGCCTCGCGTAGTGGCTCATCGAGCCAGCTCCCCCCGGAGCTCTCCGACGTCCAGTGTACGTCCAGCATCCTACCTACCTACCCACCTCAACCCAGAACCATACTAAACGATCCAGGCTTCACCGACACCAAAGGCGTCATCACAACAACCATGTTTGACGTCCCCGGCTACCGCGTCACCAAAGTCTTCGGCACCGTCTACGGCATCACCGTGCGCTCGCGCAACTGGGCCGCTGGCCTGGGGATGGTGCTGAAGAGTATTGCGGGGGGCGAGCTGCGGTGGTTTACGAATATGGTCTGTCCTCCCCCCTCTGGATTCGGGTCTAGGTCTATGTCTACGTATGAATGCATTGGCTGGGCTAATGTGGACTAGTTGTATAATGCGCGCAACGACGCTGTTAGTCGGCTGGTGGATGAGTGTCGCAAGCGCGGCGGCAACGCGATCATTGCGCTGCGGTTCGATCAGGGGGATCTGGGTGGATTTGCGCAGGTTTGTGCGTATGGCACCGCTTGTCTTGTGGAGAAGATTGAGCAGGATGAGGAGTTGCCGTTGTATCCGCAGTTGTTTCCTCATTGAATCTATCTGTATCCTGGGGACATACTATATGTCCTGGTGTCGATTCTTGGCTGTCACCATGACAAGAGTGTATTGAGCTTCCTTTACGTCCAAGTCACTGGAGGTATATCTATAAACAGCATTCATGTAGGATCCGGCCTACATCTTAATACATACATCATCAAATCGCTAGCTTAGACTCCCCTCCACCCCCGGATACCCTGCCTCCCCAAAGATCGTCCCCCGTGCCTGCACCATGGCCGCAATCTCCAGCAGAAACTCGTACAAGATCACCACGTTGGTGAGGACATGGCCCAGCGTGGCCGACCGCGGTTCCTCGTCCATCACGGCGCTGCTACCCTCCTCGGCTGGAGCCTCCGTCGCGTCGTTCGCTTCGTCTTCCGTGGTGGACTTGCGTACGGCCGCGGCCGTCTCGACGAACGGCTTGGCAAGGCGTTTGCGCAGCTCTTCCGCCGCCGCCGCGGCTCGTGAGGTGGACGAGTCGCGCGACTTGGTCGACTGCACCGAAGGCTCGCGGAGAGGGGACCCCACCGAAGATCGTTGCGGGGATGAGGTAAGGGCTTGTAGGTCCAGTGGGCGGGATTTTCGGCCGCGTGGCGATCCAATGTCAGCTTCCCGTGGTGTCTTTCTCGGTGGACGCTCGGATGAGGTCCGGGTGGGAGTGCCGGACGACGAACCGGCACGACTATATCGCGCGGGATTGTCTTCCTGGTGTAGGAGGTCGCGTCGGGCTGCAACAAGAATATCAAAGTCGGGCACTTCTCGACGCCATTGTTGGATGCGCTCGACGAGTTGCTGCAGGACTGCCGTCAGGCTCGGGGTGTCGCGTTTAGACCACGAAGGTTCCTGGTGCGCCAGCTGGATCTGCTCTAGCATCGTGGAGGCCGAGGTGGAATCGAAGCCAGAGTAGTCGTACTTGGACGGATCAACCAGTAGCCATCCGTCAAGGGAAATCAGATGAGACGAGGCTATACTCATGAGGACCTCTGTCAACGCCAAGTTCACGATCACGCTGTTGGTGAAGAAATCCTCTAGACAATGCAGGAGTTCCTGGGTAATAGGGGCCTCCTGTCGGATCTGCAGTGGGCAGTCTTCATCATCCTCGTCCGGTGGGATGTACAACCGAGACTCAACCACCCACGTCGCATCTTTAAGGTAGTTCTCGAAAGACTTTTCTAACGTTGGGTCGTCTACAATCGACGTCGCCATGCCGACAAGCACCTGCAGCTCGGCATTCAATGCACCTACCGTCCGCTGCTTGGCCGGCTGGCCAGGGATGGTCCGAATCAGCGATCGCGCGAACGTGTGATGCCGTTGGAGGACAACGGCCATGAGTCGCAGGGTCGCAAGCACAGTCTGCCGGTTCGCCGACTCCAGACCGACCAGCGTCAGATCCCGGAGATTGAAGAGCGACGGAGACGGTCGAGCGGCCTCTTCTGAGAATGCTGCTAGGACATCCAGCGACTTCCGCCGACTCAAAGACATATCCACATTTGTCTGGGCTTTGGTCTCGGCCGCCGAAGGCGACGCGAGCAAGAAGTGGAGAATGCGATGGACGAGGTCGCGCTGATCGATGGAGCTCAGGATACGACAGAGATAGGTGAGAACTGCGGCGGTGGATCCGCCTTCTACATCCGAAGATTCAAGTAACGACGGATATCTATACTGTCAGTAAGTGTAGAAGAAAACAGGCACAATCACTCACAGGAGCTGTTCCAAGAACAAGACCTGGAAATGGTCTAGTAGAGTCCCGTTGACTTCGGCCGATTTGCAGTGGTCGATTGTATCCTGCCAGAATAAGAGATACGACATGAACGAGTCCATTGTGATCCCAAGAGAAGGCGGAAGCGCAGTCTCCTGCTTGGCGTGGTCCGAGAGAGCGATGATGTGGGGGATTTTCTCTTCTTCCGTGTCTGCGAAAGAAAGACTGCGAGCGTGAGCATAGTCCATTGAACAGTGCATGTCGACCTACCTTCCGAGTTGACTGTAAAGAGCACCCAGCCCCGTGGCCATCAGAGTCGCCAGATCACTCTCGATCAGCCACCTCTCCAGGTCCTTGGATCGGGACGCGGTCTCGATGAGATACAGCAGACCGGTTCGCGCAAAATCACCCGCGCGGCCTGCGTGATGCACATATTCGACCAGCAGGTAAAATAGGGGGAAATCGTCCTTTCTCATCGCACCGGCAAATTCCGCCCCCGTGTTCTGTTGGTCGCGTTCTTGATCGTCGGAGCGGGGAGCGAACCACGCGGGAAGTATCGTCGGCTGCAGACGGATATTGTTGGCGACGCCGAACAAAAGCTCCACCAATCTGCCTTCTACATCCTCGGAGTGCTTGTCGGCGCGTCGAACCAGATCCACCAAAGCCCGCGCAAACAACCGGTTGTCCACGACACCATCGACCTCGGAGTCAATCAGAGTGTTGAAGAAGATGGTGGCCGAACGGAGCGTCGCGTCATCGTAGGAAGATAGGGCCAGCTTGGTCACCGTGACGAAAATCTGAGAGGAGGCGGCATATGCGAGACAGGGGTGCGGAGCAGGACCGCGGGATTCATCGCTCAGCACGGAGTTCAGCCGCTCGATACAATTGCGCGCGTGGATGGTGGCGGACTGCTCGCCGGATGGGGCAGTGGACGAACGCCATATTTGCTGTGACGACTTAGTTGGGTTCAAATCACCATGCAGGAAGATCCCACCTGGAGAGTATTGCAGGTTCGTTTGAACGTGGCCAGCCGCTCCGTAGGGGACGCTGAGCGAAAGCCCTTGGAGGACAGGGAACGCGAGCCGCCGATTAGCCGAGACCACTGGAGAGGTTAGTGATGAATCAACAGAATAAAAATGAATCAACACGTACAAAGTCCATTCTGAAGCCGGCATGATAGAGATGCTCGAAGAGACCGCATGGCGGAGAAGATCGAGGAGAAACCCCCGTCGGAGCCTCAGGACAACACCCAGCCCGATCGGGACTAGCGCGCATGTGGTCCCCAGAAACCGGCCCCATCGGGTTTAGCGCAGGTACCTCCAGTTATCTACACGTGATGACAATACTTCTACGATAGAATATTAATAGCCATAGAATAACCCTCTGTAGTGGTCGGAGACGTCTTCCAAATTCCAGAATCGATTCATCCGGTCCAGAAAAAATACAATCAAGCTACCAAAAGCCTATTCACATCGCGAGATGCCAAGCCGTGAACCATGCCCACCATCACAACGCCAGAAGAGTATGCGCCCGCTCTCCATCCAGTCTAAAGCCATAACAAGAAAAGAAAAAAGTATTCGAAGGCGAAAAGAAACCGCCCGAGTCGGGATGTCCGACCCAGCGTTAGTCACTTTCATCCTTGGGTCGCCGCCCACCACGCTTCCGTTTGGGTTGATCGTTCTGATCGCTGCCGTCATCTTCATGTTTGCGACTGGTGGGTTGATCGGGCACTTTAGCGATGATATCGGCCAGGAAGTCGAGCACATCGTCTTTTGCCACGGCCTGTTTGAGATGCGACGCGGTGACGCGTTTGGAGTTGCGGTCCTTGGCCTCCTTGGCGGCCTTGGTGACGAGGGAGATCATAAAGAGTTCCAATGCTTTGGCTGTGGGGAGAGTTTACGTTAGTATCGCGTCGCGCATAGAATGCCAGGAGGGGGATGCTTACAGACTGCGATGGGAGTGACCTGGGCCACTTTGCCCACATCTTCATCGGCCTGCATGATGCGCTTGATGCGCGCCACGGGGAATTTCGTCTTAACTTCGACTGCGGCGACGGGATGAGGCAGCGATGGCTCCTCGGGCAGCGCGACATGCGCTGGAGCCGGAGCTGGGGCGGGTACAGGCTCCATGAATTGCGGCTCGGGCATGGGGGGTGCGGGAGCAACGGGGGCCATGTCGGCGGCGCGCGCGAGACGCGACGATCGGCGCGCCATGTCGGAATCGAAGCTGAAGCTGGGGAAGGGAGGCGGAACGTATTGTTGGGGCACCCGGGGGAGCGGGGCGGGCGCGGAGGCCTGTTGATGATATTGCGGGGTGAAGAAGGGCGAGGCGTCGTAGGAGGCGCGATGAGCCAGGGGATTGGCGAACTGGTAGGACTGGGTGACGGAGGGGGAGAAGGGGGAGTGGAGGGCGGAAAGATCGGGCGATTGCGGGCGATAGTTGTCTTGATCTGTCATTGCTTGGGGGAGATGAGTATCGCGTCGAGTAAGAGTATAGGGTATGGAGTATATAGAGAGTGGATGTACCTTGTGAGGAGAAATGATTAAATCATTAAAGGGAGGGGTGGGAGGAAGGCATTCCCAGAGTATGAGGCGGATGGATCATATATAGAGCAGAAGAAGTAGGTAGAAGTAAGTAGTAGGAGTGAAGAGAGACAATACTATCGCGGAGAGGATAATCGGAATAAAAATATGGAAATAATAAAAATAATGAGACGCGACGGGGGGCGGTTAGTCAGCCGAGGGTGGGTGGACGGAAGGGAAGTTCTTTTTTTACTCCGGGCAGCAGCACAGCCCTTTTATCCCTTTGAACTCTGCGGCCTCGTCGGACTCGCACTAAAAAATACTTTCTTTTTTCTTTCTCTGTTTTCTGGTTCTCTACCTACTCTACCTTGTTTGATCTCTACGGAGGATACAGATTATTAGTATTATGATTGTTTTTATTATTCTGTATCTTTTCATTTCTGTTTCTTCATCTCTTATACTACCTACACAATACACGTCATTCCTTAGTATACCCCCCTACTCCTTATGTACTGAATCTCATCATCATCATCATCACTACCTAACCCTCTCAGCTAGCTCATCGCCACACCGCACCCGTCGACCCTCCCGCTCTGATTGGATCCCGAGCAGAGATTATTCATCATCATGATGACTCTGACGAAGTCACCTGATCGTCCCGATGAAGATAGCTGAGCTCCCGAGATGCACAGAGCTGAAACCGTGATAGACTACTTAACCCAAGTAGTCTATCATAGGTATCGCTTATACTTATATACGATGCATCGATGTGGACGATTACTTGATCTAATCTGAGGGACCGATCTATACCTACTTCGTCACCTATCATCACATTCCATTGTCCTTCTGTAGAATATGAATATATAGAATGATCTTAGTATGTACTGAACATAGGTACCTGTAGATAACCTCAAATAAGATAATTCATACTATCGCTACTATCCCAATCACACTGCCAGGATACATTCACTGAGCGAATCAGGACAGCCAAAAGACAAAAAAGAAAATCTGCGGGACAGGGTTCTTCCGTTCCGGCTCCGACAGCCAAATTCGGTCCTCTCCATCCATGTCAACCTCGTTCAATCATCCAATTCATTCATTCATTCAATCCCTTCTTCCTCTCCCTTTTCCCTCTTCTTCGCCTCTCGGTCCTCTCCTTGTCGCCCCCAGCGATGGCCTCCGCCGGTCACTAATGCCGATCTAAAGTCATGCCGTCTGCACCTCTTCTCCCCTCATCTGCACCCGTCTGACTCTGTCATCTTCCCCTCCTCCACCTTTCTTTCCTCCTCCTCCTTCTTCCTCCCCATGGCGACGGCTGATCAGCCTTCGGGCTTGATGGACATCGCGAGGTACGTTGATACGCTTTTCAACGTCGTCTTTCTCCCCAACGACCGACTGACTGACCCGTATCAGTTCCCTCTCGCAAGATGAAATTCCCTTCAAGCTGCGATGCGCAATCTGCAACAAACTCGCCTTGAACGCCTTCCGCCTTCCCTGCTGCGAACAGGCCATTTGCGAAACCTGTACGTTGTCGCTCACTTCCGGCTTTTAATTTCACCTCCTAACGCTCGCTCAGGTCAGGCATCACTTCCCGAGACGTGCCCCGTCTGCGCGCATACGCCGATCTCCTCCGATCTTTGCAAGCCAAATAAAGCTCTGCGCACCACCCTCAAAGCTTTCCTCCGCACCGAAGAGAAAAAGCGCGAAAAAGAACGACAGTCGGCCACTCCCATTGTCAATGGTGTCCACCCCGTCGACGAGGCGACCCCATCTCAGGAAATTACCCCGGTATCCAATACCCCCGAAGTCAAGACAACGGAAGAGACTGTCGGAGCGACCCCGGCAGCAGACGTCTCTCAGGAGCCTCCAGTGGAAACCACTCTCCCCGAAACCACCGCCGAACATGCTCCTGAACCCGAACAACAACTCCCCTCGGAGTCACAGCCTGAGGTTCGATACCTTAAGGACTTATACGCCTGCGTGGGTGTACTGACTGATCTTTCTCAGATCACACACGATGAATCCATTCCCGCCGAGACAGTCGAAGGCATCGACGGCGCAGAGCAACCCGCCGAACAACCCAACGAGGATGATGAAACGGGCGTGGCCCAATCCACCGAACAAGACGAGTCCCAAACCCCCGCGATGGGCGCCGTGCCTCCCAATGGCATGGGCATGACGCCAGGCATGTTCCCCAACATGGGATGGAACGGCAATGGGGACTTTAACCCCATGTCCCAATTCATGGGCAACGGCATGTTCAACTTCCCGAATCCTATGGGTACGTCGTTTTTCTCCCTTCGCATCGCCCTGGCCCAATACTGACTTCGTCTAGCAATGTCCGGCATGATGGGCCCGATGACCGCGAATCCGGGAATGTTTGGGGGCTACGGGATGAACATGAATGGCATGAACAATGGCATGAATATGGGGATGAATTACAACGCTGGTCAAGGCATGTATGGCGGATGGGACGGCTCACAGAACAATATGTGGAATGGAGGCCAAGATAAATTCAATCCAAATGCTTTCGCAAATGGTATGGGCCCGCAGTATGGGCCCTCCTCCTCTGGATTCGGCGGCTATAATCCCAACGGCGTTCCGCAACAGCAGCAGCAAGACTTCCAGAATGGCTATTATGGCCCCGGGTTTGGTCGCGGCAACTTCCGGGGCCGTGGTCGTGGCTTTGGCCCTGGCGGCGCTGGTCGCGGCCACGCGTTCGCAGGAGCCAACTATCCTAATGCTAATCAGGCAGCGTTTCAATCTCCTAATTCGCCCGCTGTCCCTTCGGACATGGCGTCTCAGGCGCCGGAAGACCAGGAGGCCCATCAAGAGGGCCCCAATGAGACCAGCGAGCCGGCACCCGGTCAGGATCAGCCTGCACAAGATGCCAATGGTGATCCTTCAGGAGAACCGGCAGAGTCCACTCCGGGTAGGCAGCAAGAATCAGACGAGTCGCAGCTGCGCGGCATTCCAACGATTGACAGTTTGGATCAGGCCAACGCCCAGATGATGCCCGGCGGACCCATGGGCATGATGGGCCACATGGGGCCGGGCTTCGGACGCGGCGGCTACATGCGCGGACCCTACGGCGGTCGTGGAGGCTTTGGCGGCCCGTTCGGGCATGGGGGTAACGTGCACGGCGCTAACATGCAGATGCCTCGAGGACCAGGAGTTGAAGGCGCCCCCGCTGCGCCGCGCGCAATGCGAGAAGGCCTCCCCAATACCAGCATCTTGCGACAGCGCCACTTCCAGGGTCCCGGATCCGCACGGTCGTCAGTGCCTTCCATGAGACCCTCGGAACCGCCCCAAAGGTGAGTCAATATTGATCCTGGTATCAAAGCCGGCTCGTTCTGTAGTCTAACATGCACTGTTCTCTAGTGTGACTCCAGCTCCAGCGACGGAGGATCAACCGCCCCCTTCACAATCCAGATCCAAGTCCCGCGGTCGATCTGCGTCCCAAGCCCGGAGCAGGTCGCGATCTCCCGCCCGTCACTATCGCCAGCGTTCAGCCAGCCGCGCCGACAACACCAATAACAACCATGAAGAATCCGACCGCCGGTCTGACCGTCCCCGGCGCCCGCGCCATCGCGACGATCAGTATGACGACAGACACGAGACAGGCGACCCCCGTCGCACACGCTCCCCATCCGTGGACTCACATCGCTCGTCGCGTCGCAGAGACAGAGACCGCGAACGCGAACGAGATCGTCGCAGCGGCCGACGTTCCCACCGCTCGCACCGCTACCGCAGCACCAGCCGCGACGCCGACTCCCGGGATGGCGATCGACTCGCCCTGATCCCAGAAGAAAATGGCACCTCTCCCCGCGGCAAGACCCCCGAGCCCACCGAAAGCTCCAGCCGCAGCTATCGCTCGTCCAAGGACCGGCCAACCCGACGGGAGGAAGAGCGCGAACGAGACCGTGACGCTCGGCGTCGGGACCGCGATCGTGACAGACATCGCGAGCGAGATCGAGACCGCGAACGAGACCGCGACAGAGACCGGGATCGATACCGAGACCGCGACCGCGACCGCGACAGGAAACGCTCTCGCCGCGATCGCTCCGAGTCCCCCGCCGACAGCGAGTACTCCTCGCGCCACCATTCACGCCGCGTCAAACGCACCCGCGACGACGACGTCCGTAGCAGCGGCGACCGCGACCGTCCGCCCAAGGAGAAACCGGCGCGCACCGCGGAGCCCGAAAAAGACCCGCACACGCTCGAGCGCGAAGCCCGCAACCGCGAACGCATGCTCAAGGAACAGCAGCGGCGCGAGGCGATGCAGGCCGACCGTGACGGCGGCAGCAGCAAGTCCAGTCGCCGCCAGGATAATCGCCCGGAGCGCAGTCTTGCCGGCGGGCGGCGCGTTAGCTACAAATATGAAGACGAGGAGAATGACGCGGCTCGCGCGGCGCGTGTCGAGAGCGAGCGCGAGGCGAGTCGCTGGGCATGAATGCAGTACGAGTACATACCTTTATCTACCGATCTTGTCTATCTGATTGTTTCCATTTCAAAAGCGCATATAGATGGATGGGATTTGGCATTGTCCTGGTTATTGCATGCATGGAAGAAAGTGTGGGCATATGTGCATTGTAGATATGATGCTCTTGTGTAATGCAAGATATGTCGATTATTTATTTACTTGGTAGACTGGTTCATCGGTCCATTCCCATAATGTGCAAGCTGCTCGCCATTCTAGCAGGCTTTAGGCGTGAGTGCACGCGTGAAGATATATATCCGACTCAACAGTCTCCTCTATGAACGTCGCTCATAACAAGTCATAGCACGCAGCTGGTATTTCCATTGACATTGCAATCATGCTGCCAGGCATATAACAGAAAAGAATATAAAACACGAAATAACACAGGCTATACAACAACAGCAACGAGGATTTTTTTACGACTGGATGATAAAATAATCACATCCATCCAATACAATACACACGGCTTAATTACAGACAAAGTCGGCTAGCCCAGCTTGGCCTTGAGGGATTCAATCTCCGCGGTCAGGTTCTGCATTTGCTGCGCCTGCTCAGCGATCGTCTTCGTCTGCTGGTTGAGCAGGTCTTTGATGGCGCCCAGCTCGCGTCCGACAGCATCGGCGACAGTATTGGCGGTGGCGGTGGTGGAGCTGGCCGGGGGCGTGCTGGCGGCAGGAGTGCTAGGGGCAGGGGAGCGCTCGGCAGTAGTCTGGAGTACAGGTTAGGTCATTGCTTAACATAAATCTCCAAAAGAGGATGCTTCTTACCGGAGTAGTGGCCTGCGACTTCGGCTCTTCCTTCTTATGCCACGGGCTGGTCTTCACGGACGGGGAGGCCGTCTCGGCAGACCGAGTGGGCCGCTCAGCCGGCTTCGGGACCTCGTCGAAGCTCGAGTCCTGCTCAGTAGGCTCGGGTTCCTCGTCCTCCTTGTCGGCGAACTTGTTCACCATGGCGGCCATGGAGGCGCCCTGCTCCTTCATAGAGGGAGCAGGCTTGACCATCGGGGTGGGCTCGGGAGTCGGCTCAGGGGCTTTCTTCGCCGGAGTCGGCTCGGCTGCCTTCGGCTCGGGTTCCGGCTTGGGTTCGGCGGCGCTTATCGTCGAGGTCGGCTTGTCCTGCACGCCAGTCACCTCCTTTAAGCCCTCCCCTTCGAAGAGGCTTGCCATCGAGATCTTCGGAGGAATAGCTTCCTTGCCCTCAAGCCACTCGGTAGGACCCATGGCCGCCTTCAGACCAGTTGTCGGAGGGTAGATATCGTCCTGGAAGTTCTCGGAGCGACGGGGCACGATGAAAGAAATCGGCTCAATGTAGGTGTCGTTGACGGTCTTGTAGGCCCGGGCAACCTCGTTCTCATGGATGTTCACGCCGCGCTTGGGCATGAATCCAATGCCACGCTGGGGGTCGGCAGACTTGTACTCGGCGAGGTACTCGAACTTGTCATTTTCGAGTTCGAAGTAGCGGATGTTGCCGTCACTAAGGTATGGTTAGCTGGAGCCTTGTATTGATATATCGCTGTTGCGGCTTACCCTCGGCCAGCCAGGTACAGGCATTGAGTGCCCTCATCCCAGAAAGGCATGCAGACACCAGAGATCGAATCAAGCACCTTGAAACCGTTGATGGGCTCGCGAGGGGCACGGATATCCCAGAGAGCGAGCTGACGGTCACTCATCTTGGAGAAACCGGTGGTTGCGATGCGGTCCCGCTCACCCAGCCAGACAGCGCGGCTGTTCTTGGCTCCCGAATGGCCCTGTGTCTCATGCGCCGGACGTTCCTGACGCACATCCCAAATCCGGAGCTTTTTATCGCGAGAGGTGGTGACGAGGAGGGAGCCGTTCGCGCTCCACGATTGCGATTGAACGATATCCCCCAGCTTCAGGGTCAACTTGGGCGCGCCGGCTTCGATATCCCAGATCTTGACAGTAAAATCACCCGAGGCGGTGGCTAGGATGTTCTCGGCAGCGGGGTTGAAGAGCACGTGGCCGATCTTCCTGCGGCGCCGTTAGATTGACCTGTAAGGGAACAGTGGGGACACGAGGAGGCTGACTTGGGATGGCCGCTCAGCTTGCCTACAGGGGAGACATCGCGGATGTCGTCGGAGGGGACGTCGGGGACAACACTGAAGTCCTCCGGAACCCGCCAGAGGAACACCTAAACTCGCAAAGTCAGAGTGACAGACAGCGGTGACCGAATTCGAGGATCGTACCTTGCCATCGTCGGAGCCGGAAGCAATCAGATCATCGTTGAAGGGATTCCTAAACCAGGTTGGTTGCTGCTTATACGACTCAAGTGGTGTCCTTCGAGGCAACTCACCAGTCGGTGTCAAGGACCGCAGCGGTGTGGCCGCGGAAGAGGGGGATTCTCTCGGGGAGCTTTCCGCGCTCGTTGAGGGGCAAGACAGCAAAGGCGCCGCCACCGCCAGCTTCCCAGTTCACAGACAGGTATTTCGGGTTGACCTAAGTCAGGACGGAGCCGTGTTAGGCGCATTGTTTGTCGATTGGCCGGACTGGCGGGCAGGGGGTGTTTCAGGGGGAGGGCGCGGACGGACCTTGACCAGGTTGGTATCCCAGGCATTGTTCGAGATATGGAGGTTGTCATAGCATTGATCCTGAAGAGCTGGTCAGAATCAACTATCATGAGAAGCAGAGCGCACTCGAGGGTACCTTTCTCGTCGAGCGTCCGAAGACGTGACCTGATTAGATGCAATTGATACCTGTCAGATTGAAGGCTGCGGACTAGGAGCTCGAGGGAGAGGTCTCACGGTATTTGGAAGAACGGACGAAACGACCGGACATGGCGAGAAGATCGCGAGAGCACAAGAAGGGGGTGAGGGAGGAGAAGAGGAGAGTAAGGAGGAGAGGAACGAGTCTGGAGTCGAAAGAAAGCGACGGGATGATCGTAAAGGGAAACGAAGGCGGAGGGTGGAAAAGGAGATACGAAAGTTACACCGCACTGGAGGTGGCGGGGTGGTAAGTTACGGTACGGTCCGGTCAGTATCTCCATCAGGTTAGCGGCTCCCCCACGGCTGAGTCAGCGGGGTTTGTTTACTCGCTGTCGTCACTCCAGAAACCGGCGCAGCTTTGTATTTCTCCATCTGCAACTCCATCGTCGTCTTCATATCGACCCGCATATCAGCCAGTCCCTTCTCCATGCCGTCATCCATCTCGTTTCCTTGAGCGTTACACTACTCTATTGTCCACCCAGCTCCCATTGACTGCGACAGTTTTCACCCTCCGTGGTCCTCGTGATCCACCCCTGTGAAGCTCAGCTCCCTTTCTCTTTGGATGCGGTGGATACGACCCCTTTGACTTCGTCATGGATTCGGAAAACACGGTATTGATGGCGCCATTCAGCATTGTGCTCCCCTCGGCTGACCTCAACAGATGATACAGAGATCGCCCACACGGTCGCGCATCCCGACAGCCGGCCTGCGCGAGATGAACTCTTCCAACACAAACGCCCGTTCGGGGATCGCCCCGCCAGGATTCATCGCGAACAAACAACCCGGGTTGGGCCGTATGACTATAACTATCTCTAGCCACTCCAGGACCCTCGCTGACGGTATCAGAATCCACGCGCACGAGGAGCACCACCCAGGCCGACACCACTCGACCAACGGCCGCGACAGCTTCGACCTCTCGGACCGGAACGACCTCTGGCAAGGTGCATAGCCGCGCCAATTCTTACGCGTCTTCGACCTTGACCCGATCCGCTTCCACAGCGTCCCGCACGACAAAAGGAGCGTTCTCCTCCACCATCGGTCCCGGTGGCCGACCCCCATCCAGCGTTTCTCGCCCACACACCTCCCTCGCCGGCACCCGTCGAGCCAATGGCACCGCAGTTCCCCGCCCCGCGACGTCTCTGGACACCCATATGGAGGAGGATTCAAGTATCTTGGGCAAAAGAAAGGGTAGGCCACAATTTCCCAGTTTTACTCCCCCTTCTCCCGTCCCGGTGAGCGTCAGTGGGTGGTTCCCCGACCGTACATCTGTGGACACCATGGAAGATGGTCCCGATTCGATAAGGGTCAACCCTTTGAGGAGCGCCTCCTGGCGTACCGATCGTGAGGCATCCCTGTCAAATGCTCTTGGGAATCTTTCATTGAATCCCCTCTCTCATGGCCCCCTGGAACCCAAACCCCCGTCGTCGGAAAGCTGGAAGTTTTCGACGACAACCACTCCGGTCAAACCCCTGACGGAGAGACCCCGTTCACCTCTCAAACATTCCCCACGCAGAAGGCCCCCTCTACCACAGTTTCTCACCAAGGAGTCCTCGACCACCCTATTTAACTATTCTACAGGCGCCGAATGGGACCGCGAGACGCGCGAGAGGTCCATGGAAGAAATGTTCAACACCTTCATATCGCGAGTCAGTCAAGCCGGACAGGAAAGCTACGGCTTGAAAGAGACCGTCGAGTTGTACAAATCGAGAGGTGAGATGCACTCTGGAGGAGTTGAAACTACCAGTGCTTATGATTATGTGTAGTCAATGAACTCGAAAACTCCCGGAAGGAACTCACCGACAGCAACGTGTCTTTGCGTGTCGAACTCGAATCGATAAAAACACAACTGGCGACTTCGGAGATGGCTCTGAAGGATGCCCACAGAGACCACGAAATCGCCATTGAGGATCTCAGCAAGCGTCAGCGGATCGATATGGATACTATTCGCCAGGAAGGGAAGAAAGAGCTGGATGCTCTACTCGCGCGCCAGGAAGACGAAATCCGTGAACTAAAGCGACGCCATGAAGATGAGCTCGACAACGAGAAAGCCGCACGGCTGCGGGAACTTAACCAAATTACCTCGCAGACCGCACTCGATACCCAGAAAGCGCATATAGAATTGGAACGAAAGGACCGAGAGATTGCTTCGCTGCAGAGCACCATCGACACCCTGCGACAAGAACTGGAACGCGAGCGCAAGTCCAAGGAGGATCTTCGGCAGAACCTCGATACCGCAAGCACCAACAGCGTGACTTTAGAGTCTTCCATCCGGGCGCTCAAGGCGAGAATCGAGTTTTTGGAGTCCGGCCGGGAGGAGCAGTCCCAAGCTTTTGAGCGTTTGAACCAGCGAATGATGGATGCCCTGGCGGAGACCGACGCGACCAAGGACAAGCTGAGGAAGGAGGAAACCCTCCGGCGAAAACTGCACAACCAGGTGCAAGAGTTGAAGGGGAATATCCGTGTTTTCTGTCGCGTCCGCCCATCTCTGAAGAACGAGAGTGAGACAGATATCGCCCAGATCCAATACCCGGACCAGTCGGAAGATTGCAAGGAGATCAACATCGTTGGACCCGAAGAGAGAACCGCGCTGGGAACCGTCAACAGGAAGAACAGCAATTTCTCGTTCGACCGCGTTTTTGGGCCATCGACACAGAATGCAGAGGTCTTTGACGAGATCAGTCAGTTGGTCCAGAGCGCTTTGGATGGATACAATGTGTGCATTTTCTGCTACGGTCAAACTGGTAGCGGTAAGACCTACACGATGTCTTCCCTGGATGGCATGATTCCCCGTGCAGTGCACCAGATCTACGAGACCGCTACTGGCTTGGAAGAGAAGGGATGGAGATATACTATGGAGGGCAACTTCGTCGAAGTGTACAACGAGAACCTGAATGACCTCCTCGGCAAGGCAGAAGAACTGGACAAGAAGAAGCATGAGATCCGCCACGATATGCAGCGCGGCAAGACGATCATCACGGATGTCACTACTGTACGCCTGGACTCGCCTGAAATGGTGGAGTCTCTCCTCAAACGCGCTGCGGCCAATCGGTCAGTCGCGGCGACCAAGGCCAACGAGCGTTCTTCCCGGTCGCACTCGGTATTTATCCTCAAGCTCATCGGCGAGAACAGCATCACTGGGGAGCGTAGCGAGGGCACCCTGAACCTGGTGGATCTGGCGGGTAGTGAGCGCCTGAGCCACAGTGGAGCGACGGGAGAGCGCCTGAAGGAGACTCAGAGCATCAACCGCAGTCTGAGCTGCCTGGGCGATGTCATCGCTGCTCTTGGACAGGGCAAGGAGGGAGGCCACATCCCTTATCGCAACAGCAAGGTATGTCGAGGGACCTTACATTTCGTTGTATGCAGCTCACTAATTCCCACCAGCTTACCTATCTCCTCCAATTCTCGCTCGGCGGCAATTCCAAGACCCTGATGTTTGTCATGGTCAGCCCGCTGCAGGCCCATCTCTCTGAGACCTTGACCAGTCTCAAGTTCGCGACCAAGGTGCACAACACGCACATTGGAACGGCGAAGCGCCAGGCGCGTGTTCGTGATTCTTGAATGATACCTTTTTGTTTCTGGAAGTTGGCGGGTCTTCATGAACCAGACCTTGATGGGTGTATGGAGTTTTGTGATTGGCGATAACCCTTGCGTGGACATAGTTTTCTGGACTGATTAGCTGGATCAATGATAGGATTGCACATAGTCACCATGGATGACTGGTCGTAGGCTCTTCCAAGAATGCAACGATATCGTGCATAGTCCTGTCCTTCTGCTCAATCCATGGGAAATGACCGCAGCGATCATACACGAGGACTCGCGCGTCGGAGATACCCAGCCTGGTGCGCTCAGCGATCCGCACTCCACAGATCAGATCATCCGCCCCAAAGATCATAAGCGTCCTCGCGCGCACCGCACCCAACCTCTCCACCATCTGCTGTGGCCGCTCAAGCTTCGCATCACTCCCATACACCCCGTGATAGCACCACAGCGACATGCGCGAGCGCGCCACAGGCCCAATCGCCGCCCGCAGCTCCCCCACATACCGCCCCGGATCATAAAAGTACACCGGCCACAGCGCATCCACCGACCGCGCAAACTCCTCATCCGTGTTGCGCGACGCGTACTCCCGCCGCGCCGTCTCCAGCGCCCCGCGATACCGCTCGTCGCGCCGCGCCACGGCCTCCAGATCCGCGCGGTCCTCGAACCCGATCAGCTGGTGGTTCAGCAGGATGAGCCGCTGCACTCGGCAAGGGTACATCACCGCGTAGCCGAGAGCGATTGCCCCGCCGTTCGAGTGGCTCAGGAGTGCTGGGAAGCTGTCGAGTCCTAGGTGGAGACGCAGATCTTCGAGGTCGGAGGCGAGATGCGGCATGCTGGTCATTTCGTGCTGGTGTGCGGGCCGCGTGCTGTGGCCTGTTCCGCGGGGGTGGAAGAAGAGACAGATGTGTTTGTGGGTTGTGTATAATGGGCGCAGGCCGTGCTGGAGGTATTGCGATCCGAGGCCCCAGGCGGGACATTGGATGGTGATTAGGGAGGAAGGGGAAAGAGAGGGGGAAGAGGGGGCGTGGACGATGTATTCGAAGGTGAGGTTTTTTAGGGGAGAGAAGAACTGGTGGCGGCCTGGTGAAAGGGCATGAGCGGTGGCCATGCTGATGTTGATGTTGATGTTGTGATGATGGTAATGATGATGGGATGCTGTACATAAAAGACATGGTATTAGTAATGGGGCAGCTGCACAAATAATCCATACACCGCACTTTGAAGACTCCTTTGTTTTGGCCAACTCGACTTCACTTCTGTTGACTACTGCAAGATGAATTTCCGGTGAGGACTACAGTGGTTGAAAGATCTGGTTGCGATCTATGCGCTAACAGAGGATAGCAAGCCTTCCCCCCCGATTGACTGTCCGTTTCGAAACTAGACTCGGATACCTATCAGATGGGCTCCATGTTTCTATGCAAAAAGGCCACCGGCAGTATTCCCAAGGCTGCAGTAGCCACCTGGAGAGATAATGATGATGGGCAGTACTCCCTCATCAAGGCTACCAGCGCCAACTCGCCAGAAAAGGCAGCTGACGGCCTCGTTTACCACGCTGGCTTTTCATTCGCCGTCTGGGAGATAGGGCATGCCATCTGCAAGGTCAAGACATGGTCCGATGGGATGGAGAGAGAAAGCGATACGCTTGCATTTGTTGCGTCCAGGTTCCCGCATATCCCTATTCCTGAGGTGATCTATTCGTGGGTTGATGAGCGACTCGGCAGGTCATACCTGATACTGCGACGGATCCATGGGCAAATGCTGGCGAGTGCCTGGCCGTCTCTAACTCCAGAACAAAAGAATGATATCGCTACTACTGTCGCACAATACTGCCGCGACCTTGCTGAGGCAACCTCTTAGAGACTCCAATCTGCGACAGGCTGCGGTGTCCTCGAGCCTTTCTTAACTGTCCATGCAGAACCGTCACATCCGACTTGGAACCCCCGACTGTTAGGGCCGTTATCTTGCACCGTAGCTGAGACGTACTTCCAGCGAATATCTACTCTGCCGTTACCGTCTCTCGGAGAGAGATTTCACTTCTATCATGCCGATCTAGGTCCAACCAATATTCTCCTCTCAGACAAGAGCGTTTTTATTGTAGACTGGGAGTCAGCTGGGTACTATCCGAAATTCTGGATTCCTCTCAAGCCGTATCACAGTGGAGGGTTCAGTCTTGAAGCTGCAGACGATTCGCGCTACGATTTGGTCGACCTTCTGGAATTAAAACTCTCTGATTTAGGCTTTGGGCTTGACTATGAGGATGTCAAGTGGCACAAGTGTTTGGATTTTAGCTTCTTCGATCTGAACGAGTTCCTTGATGCTCTTGATGATTGAGTAGATTGGATAAGGGCTTGCCGTTTCCTTATGTTGTGGTCTCGATCGAACAATATCGGTCATAGAGATGGTATAGAACTCTAGTTTTGTGCTAATCTTGTGCCTGTTGCTCATCAGGTTCAACTTTGGGTCATGTTTGAAGCGAAGATAGCCATTGGAGTATAGCAGATTCAGTGCCCGCTAAAGGAATGTATCTAAATAGATATAGATTTATGAATCGTTGTATTAAGGGCGCATATTGGAGACACCACCTTGAAACATTTATAAATCCCCAAAGTACCTCTGGCTCAAGTCCCCCAGCTTCTCCGATTTCTGTCGGATATCATCCTCAGACATTACGCCCTCCTCGCAGACAAAGGCGTCCACCATGTCCAGCGGCACCCACTCGAAATAGATATTCTGCACCTCGACAGTAGCTCTCTCGCTTATATCCTTCAGTGTCTCTACACCCTTGATCGCGTCGTGCTTCCAAGTACCGACAATCTCCATGGGATCGTTGTCCTCCGCGTGGTCGTCACGGACCACACCCCCGGTGCCATTGATCTTTTCCACCTCGCTCAACACAACAATCTTGACACCTGGCGAGATATGCTTCGCGCTGAGCGCCAGTGGAAGCGACCCTGTCTTGTTGCTGACGCCCTTGGTAGCGGAAATCTGGTCCGCTCCCAGAAGCACGATATCCACGTCCTGGGATGCCACAGCCGCCGATGCGTCGGTGTACACTTTGACGCGGAGGTGTTTGTCTGGCGACGACTGGAACTGAGACTGGAACTGCGACAAGACAGACGCGGCGAGAGTAGCTCCTTCGAAGAGCGGTCGCGACTCGAGAACCCGTAGTTCCAGGGTATCGAGATCCAGCGCAGCGTACGCGTTCAACAGGCTGTCCCGGATCGTCGAGCTTGCCGACATCGTCAGCACAGTCAGCTTCTCCCTCTTACCGGACGCGAGAAACGTAGACTGCAGATACTGGACAAACGACTCGCGAAGCCGTGTCGCGCGCGACGATCGGCTCTGCAGCTGGGAGTCAATCACCGCCAGCACGCGCTCCCACTTCGTTTGCACAGACTCCGTCTGCACCCGCAAAATGCTCTCCATCTCCGACAGAACACCAAGCACAGCGCTCAGCGTCGCGGCTCCCATACTCTCACGACCGTTCTTGACAAGATGCCATGCGGCCATCCGCACGCGCCGCCACCATTCATCATCCAACGCATCCCCCTCCGCACGCAACTGTGCAATGAAATCCCCAAAAACACGAATCGCAATCGCCGTCAACTCGCGCGAGCCACTCGCATGGTCCGTCCGGAGTCGCTCCAACCCCGTCGCGAGCGTCCGTCCCGCGCGCTCGCCGATCTCGCCCTCAAACCACACCCGCCGCAGACTATCCGTCAGCCTCGGCACCCCGTGCGCACCGCCGATCTCGTCAATCACCCGCTGCGGATCATACCACCCCCACGACTCGTGTTCCCAGTCCGTGTGGATGGCGGCCGCCGCGTCGTCGGTCTTCAGCCGAAAGGCGAACGGGTGCACGGTCCATTCGCGGCTGATCGAGGCGTCGCTGAAGGTGAAGGGTTTTCCGGTACGCCAGAGGGCGAGCGAGGCCGGGGTTAGGGTGGTTTCTTCGTGGAGTTCGCGCCATGCGGCGGCTAGGGGGTCTTTGTCGGTGCGTTCGATGCTGCCGGAGATCGGGGCGAGGTGGTGTCTGATGGTGAGATTTGTCTGGAGGACGGGATGGAAGGGAGGGAGTGGACTTACTGGTAGGTGCGGACTTTGTCGCTGCGCTTGAACAGGGCGACGTCTGGGTTTGTTTGGCCGCGTGGGAAGCGGAAGATCAAGGAGGACACGACGGCGCGTTTTTCCAGCGATGAGGCCATGGTTGTTGTTGGAGTTGGTTACCCCGCGGATCAGGGAGGAAATCGGGGGAGACGGCGTTGGGTCATCATCACATCATTCATGTTGATGGGCTGATGTGTCGACGTGATGATGATGGTGGTGGTTTATTATTGGGTGTTTGGGGGGAAGATGACGATGACGTCAGGATCAGTATATTATCTTCTTCGTATACAACATGGTATAGACAAACAACAACCACAACTGCAACGATTACAAGCAAAATGCCCGTCTATACAGGATCCTGCTACTGTCGCAACATCCAATACGAACTGTCGCTATCCTCTCCGGACGACGCGCGAACTTCGCTCTGCCATTGTCGGAGTTGCAAGGTATATATTCAATATATTCCTCTGACGGATAATCCAGACACTGACACGGATGCCATGTAGAAAGCCTTTGGCACCAACTACGGCCTCACTGCCAAAATCCCCAAAGACGCCATCCGTCTCACTCACGGCCAGACCAAAGAGCATGTCGGCGACAACGGGTCGGGGGCTGTGATCCATCGCGAGTTTTGTGCGGATTGCGGGAGTTATATTCTTGAGTATGGAGTGAGTCGCCTCGATCGATCATTCCCACGATAAATAATGCTAACATGAGGATGTCAGGACGCGGTAAAGGACCAGTTTCGATATGTCTGCGTGGGGTCGCTGGATGACCCCGATGCGCTGCCGCCCAAGGGCGAATTCTTCTGCAGCTCTCGGGCGAGCTGGATGCCGGAGGTGCCTGGTATGTCTGTCGCTGCGATGTGATGTCCTTTCTAACGGGAACAGGTGTGTTTCATAAACAACAGATCAAGGAATAACCGTGGTCGTCTATAGTGGGGTATAGTTCGAGCTCGGTTGTATGTAGTATATATAGGACGATAATGCACTAGGCCTGCACCGGCTGTTGTCTCGGCTTCCGTCTCGATTTCGTAGCTCTCAGCGGCGGCGCGACGTAGAAACACAGGATCTGCTGGTCTAGACAATGGGCACAGCGCGGTTGTTGACGATCACAGGTCACTCCCCACGCTTGGCATGCTTTGCACGGGTACGCACTACGGGCCACCTCTTCCGCGGCGGGCAGCTCGGGGGCGCATCCGGCAGACTCGGGCAGGGCGGCGTGAGCGGTCGATGAGCTGACGGTCCAGGTCGATGTGAGCCACTGCGCACATCGGCGCAGAATACATGTCTGTCCCATGTGTCCCGTGGTGTCTCGCACGCAGACGTATTGTCCTGGGCTGTCGATGTCTGGGACTGGGGTGGAGACCATATTCAGGGAGCAGGAATGCAAGATGGAGGCTGTGATCAACACGAACAGATGCAGGGACATGGCGGGATTTATACCACCAACAAATGACGGATACAAAGTGCCAACGCATCCTGCCGAGACATCGTGTTTGTTGCCTTACGTCAATCCTCAGGCACAGTTCCCTGCATGAGGGCTCACATAATACTAGACGCTATGCCGCTAGTCGACACGAGATGACACTTTTCAACATCATGTATCCACAACGGCCCACAGATTCATTCCTCGAGACAACCCCTTTGGCTGAGACAGTGCATACAACAGCCTCTCGATCTATCCCAGTCACAGTTAGCGAAAGTAAGATGCGAACAATGTGACACCCACCCTTTGGACCGATTCGTGGAATCCTCCCGGTTTTGCTCGCCGTCGCACAGCCCATCCGACTGCCCTCCTCCACGGACTCCCATCTCCCTGCGAGTGCCACGAGAGTGCTCTCTTGTATCGAAGCGCCATCGATCATGCCGATGCGCTCTATCATACACCCCATAAGACGGTCAGATGGCAGCTCGCGTGCACTGTCGAGAACTTACTCCGGATAGGCTTCTCGCATCGCTTCAATCCGTGCCCGGATGGAGGAGGCGATGTGGTTCTCGTCGCCCGAGTAGGACATGTTATTTAGATACACTTGGAGTCAGTCGTAGCTGGGTTTTCCAACAGATGTCGCCGTCGTCTCCGATCGCAGCGGCGGTCCTGACATATTATACCCAGCGGACAGCACGTCGATATCATTCTGGCTAAACAAACGCACCATCTGATCTCTTTCCATCGTGTTCGGGATGCAGCTCTTCGTTCTAGACCATTCGGACACGACGGATCAGTGCTCTGGTAGCTGGGATCTTTTTTCCGAGCCCCTCACGTTACATCATCACATTACACCAACAATAGGAGGAGCAGTAACAGTGCCAGGAGTAACATTAACCCGTCTTACCCTAGATAAGGATAGGTTGAATGCATGTCTAGGAAGGTGCTAAGGTGTGGGTGGCTATTTATTAAATCAAAGACGAGCCCTAAGCATGACCACGGAGACTCAGAGTGCCTCATAAGACCGCTTAAAGCCGTCGGAGATACCCTTATTTTGCCGTATGATATAGGCCTGGAGGGAGTACCTGGCATGATGCTGGAGTGTCATTCATAATCCCCGAGCTTATCCACCTCTTTTGATGCATAGACTCATCGAGGTCGGTTATCTTGCCATAGATATGTGATGGTACAACTCTATTAAACAGATGGTTCGGCCTTGCGTGTTCTGCTCATATCACTGTCTGATACTAGTTGCAAGAACAGAGATCCTATGCCACCGTCCAGCAATAACTAACAATGAGACAGATTTATACTAGTAGACAGGCGATAGGTGCATACCCCGAAACGAGAAAAATGAGAGACAAGACCATAGACACCAGATGGCGTAGCTTATTTCGAGTAGAAATAGGCCTACCACTCAAGGTACCTTACGCCTCGATGTCATCGAACCTACAACGCTTCTGACCATACTTCCGGGAGGATCACCGTCCAGACATTGGATATGAATACGCGCTGGCATCGATACAACAGGTTTTGCACGCCATTAACTTTACCTTTGACGTCAAGAAGCAGTCTAAGAACGGATCCGATAAGATCGAATTCCATAGAAGGGCTCAAGGTTTCAATTATCCTGCGTCGCTCGGTGATATCTCGGTATGCAACAGAATTCCTGTACAGAGCGCCCGGACGTACATCAATCACTGTCAAGAACCACCGATCACTGCATTTTCCATTACGTCGACTGATAAGGGAAAGTATTCTCAAGCTCGCCGTTGTCAGCCACTGATGAAAGATTGGAGTTGGGGGAACTATATAAACATCGGATGTTTCCTTCCACCAGCCAGAATCTTTCTCTTCTCCAGATACACTTGGTCAATCGGCCAATTCGATGCACAGCACTTCCACCAGTCATCGCTCATCATGTCGACTTACTCCGATACCCCTAAGGTGATGAATGCCTTCAATGAGACGGCGGACCACGGTCTCCCTCTGAACATCACTCCGAACATTGCCTACCTTCCGAGATACAAGAAAGCTGATCGGGTTTCCAACAAGGCCAAAGCTGAAGGTATGACCATAGACGATGCATCCCAGCTCAGGGTCTGACTACAGCATACAGTCGTCGAGACCTCCACTACCCCAGCGACACTGGTGCAAGATGACGCTGGATCTATCGTATACTACTTGGACTTTGATGCAAACTTCCAAGGTATGTTGGTGCATAGACATGCTACTTCTGTCCTCTGACCGCCTGCACGCAGAACTAGCAACGACGCGCTTGATGATCTTCTGATATACTTCCACCAAATTGACCGGGGAGGGTTGTAATGTTGGGACTTTGGGCCCGAATCCCAAAAGTACTGCTTTGACAATGTCTTGTGCTTGAGTTGGTGCCGAGACGGACCAAAGTGAATAATAGAAGTAAATATGAAATAGATGCATTAAACATGAAATAGAATGCATTATACCAAGATCTTCAAGCAAAAACCATCTACTCAAAATCCTTCCAGGCGTTCAGAAGAAACTCCTTCACCTTAACCGGCCGGAGATCCGGGAATCTAGAGTTCATGCGCTGATCGCTAGGCAGGTCAAAAACCCCAGCGACTGTCAACCGACTGACCAAAACGGTCATCTCACGGAGCTCGTCCGCAGAATACGGCACCCCCGAGGGCATCGGGGGAACGGTAACCTGGCCTTGCTTGACGTTTTCCACACTGTCGTAAGTGACCTGGAACTTTTTGCCTGTTTCTGTCAGCCAGGAGTAACGAGTAAGCATCTGCGGACGCGTCTTACCTCGCACTTCCTCGGCGAGCCGGAGAAGCTCATTATACGTGATGTCGTCGCCGACAAAAATACTAAACTCGGGCCATTCCTCGAGCTCCAGAAGCTTGACTATGAACTCGGCCATGTCGTAGGTATATGTCATCCCGATCACGTCGTTTCCGTCGCCGGGGATGGCTGCCTGACAGCTGACCATGTCGATTCCAAAGGTGACGGGTTGGAGATGCGTGCGGACGGAGGGCATGCCCCAGTAGTCCATGAAAAAGCCGGGAATGACTCTGGTATATTGCAAAGAGCTTTTCTTCAGCGAGTCGGCGGCATTCAACCAGTGTTGAATGCTGGGATCGACGGAAAGGAGCCTGCAGTGTGTTAGCGCCGTCGTAGGCAAGGTCGGAACCGTACTCTTTGGTTTGGATGAATGAGTATTCACTGGGAATGAACCGCTTAGTTGTCTTGGACTGATCCGCCGCCTGGATGAGGTTCAGCTGGGACTGGCTTGTTGCGTCGTCGAAGAGTCCAATGGCGGAAATGATGGTGTGAACAGCGTATTGTTCCAGGATTTGCACCAGGCCGGTGATACTATTGTAGTCCACCTGTACCTGGTTTACATGGCCGGCAGTATCGGATTCATTCCTCTAGTAAGCTGTCAGTTATGACTACCGCCTGATCAGACAGCACATACATGGCGAGTCAAGACAACGACTTGATACGTGGGTTGCTTGGCCAGGACCTCGACTATCGTTTTCCCCACGCCGCCGGTACCACCGGCCACAGCGATGACTGACATGATGAGGGTTGGAGTTGATAATATCAAGAACAGTATTGAGGAGTGGGAGGAGTTATTTGAAGAGGGGCATAGTCGGGGCGATGAATGCATAGATTAGTCATTATCCATTCTTCTCTACCATCTGTTGGAGAATTGTTTATATTCTCTACATCCCGTCGAAAGGTGTCCGATTAATTGTGAATTAGATATATTATCTGCTCAATCTAGAACATCGTACCCTCGTCCCGTTTATCTACCTAAGCTCCTCGTTTCCAATGGTACACCGCATCCCTGCAACTTCCTGGTGGCTGACTGGGACTCATTTAGCCTCGCTGTGCACCCTGCTGTGGCATTCTGCCAATGGCTGTTGAACCTCGTACACCATTAGATATGGCTGGCTCGTAAGCCCTGCGCGAGCGACATAAATCCATAACTTCGGCCATTTGGTCTCGAACCTGACAACCTTCGCCATGACCGAGAGAAAGGAATATCTCAATGCGAAAGACTTCGAAGCCGGTAAGTTATTCAGAGTCGCATGTTCCTACAGGAGAGCACAGTCCGCTGAGGAATACGAACTAATTATCACTCGAAGGGCTGGCAGAGCTCGATCGTGAAATGAGCCGTTCCGAATGGCTGGTTGCCTTCGCTCCCATTCGCATCCTCACCACGGGCGGCTTCCTCGCGGTATCCTATTTCAAGAGTCGCGAGAGCACGGGGGATCTCGATTACCTGATTCACCCGGAGTTTGCGGGAGACGAAGACGTCCAAGGTGCCTTCAGAGACGCCATCCTCAATGTCTCGCATCGACTACAGTATAACACCCGATGGGCCAACGAAGAAATCGCCATCTTCATCACCAAAAAGTCCCGCCAGGCCTTATTTGAACGGGCCGAGAAACAGGACATCGTGCTTTTCAAGGGAGAGAACGTGGAGGTTCTCGCAGCCCCTATCGAATGGGCTCTCGAGCGGAAATTAAGGAGAATCCAAGCAGCAAATCGCGGCCGAAAGGCAGAACTGGATATGGCGGATGCAGTCGCCTTCTTGAAGCACCTGCGTACGCAGCATAATGGGCCGCTGGATATGAGATCAATTCGGACGATGAATGTCAACATGTTCGAAGTGCTTCCTGACCACATGACAATGCAACGAGTGGCCAACGCGTACCGCGAGAAGTACAACGAGGAGATTTTCACCGAGGCCTAGATAGTGTACAACCAGCCTGTATTTGTGATGATATTGCGCCGGGCAAAATTAGGCCCTGTACCATTTTCCTCGAGCACCAGATTCCCTTCTGCATCCAGCGACTCGGGCGGTACTGACGCGCGCAGAAGGTCCTTGTCAATAGGTGGGACCATCTTCGTCCAGTCAGGTAGATCCTCTGGAGTGAAAGGCGGCCATGGGTCATCGTCGTCTTCGCGATACAGATGCTGTCGATTCCTCCGTAATCCCAGGCTTAATCTCCAATTCACTGCCTCGTGTACCTCCTCTACAATAGAAGCGATGACCGCATAGCGGAGAGGATCGGGATCCTGTGGGTCGGGTATATCTCGCACGAGCCAGTCTGATCGATAGAAGAAATACTCCATCTCCCATCCGATCAGGGCATAACGGTCGGCGAGATGGAGTTCATACAGCCGGTAGATCGATCGTAGCGGCGTATCGCGCATGCGCCAGAGGGGAATAGCGCGAAGATTGTGAATGTCGCCAAAATGGGACCTGATGATGCCCGTCTCATTCTTTTTGTCTTCGATAAGCGCCCGGAGTGAGTATGGGCCGAGAATTGGAAAGTACCAGGACGGATAGGGGATGAAGAGGCGCAAGAGCGCAAGCAAGGGATGTTTGTGCTGCTCGGTCAGTCGGATGTAGCTATTACGTAGATTGAGGGGAGAATGCGCGTAGCGAAGCCATGACCGAAATCGTGCCCATAGCGACAACTTGGGACGACGACGTGGAGGCATCGAGGGAGTCATGCAACGATCGTTCTCCGACACTCCGGAGTGGATATGGTGGGATGGTCGCACGTGACCATGACTCATCGCCGATAACGGTGGGGGAATTGCTTCATCATCGCGAAATCTTCTCCATCCCGGCCGTTTAGTGATTGTGTCTGCGCATATTCCCGTCGTTAACATGAGAAGAGAAGATATCACCTACCTGGGCGCCGGCCCAGCTGCCCTCCCCACCGACGTTCTGGCCATCGCTGCCGAAGCCCTCCAAAACTACCAGGATACCGGCCTGTGAGTCCGCATCTACTGCTGTAGCTTTGAAATCGCATCAATTGACAGTTACTAGGGGTGTGGCGGAGCACAGTCACCGCAGCGAGCTGGCGACCAACATCTTGAACACCATGAAGGCCGACTTGGCCAGTTTCCTCGATGTTCCCTCCGACTACGAGATCCTCCTGATGCAAGGTGCTTCGACCGCGATTCCTATATCACGAAGTTGGCTAACTCTGCGAAGCTGGAGGATCGGGACAGTTCGATGCGACGATCTACAATGTCATTTCTATCTGGGTGGAGAAGCAGCGCCAGAAGATCGTGAAGGAAAAGGGTGATCTTAGCGAGGAGGACCTGGTGCGGGAGCTGCGCCAGAAGGTCGATTCGGAGCTGCGATTGGACTACCTGGTTACCGGATCGTGAGTTCTTCAACAGTTATAAGTGATTTGACGACTAGATCCTAATACGATCCAGGTGGTCTTCCAAGGCTAGCCAAGAGGCCATCCGTTTGCTCGGACCGGAGCATGTTAACATCGCCAGCGATGCGCGCAAGGTGAACGATGGAAAGTTTGGCAAGATTGCTGACGAATCGACCTGGCAATTGAGCCCCAAGCCCGCCATGGTGTACCTCTGCGAGAACGAAGTATGTTGGCCAGGTACTGTGTTCGACGTTTACTAATGCAATGAGCCAGACCGTCGACGGTGTCGAATACCCTAGCTTCCCCAAGATTCTCGAGCCGAAAGGAACCGAAGATGACTACTTGGTTGTTGGTGACTTTTCCTCGACTATTCTCTCCCGCCGCATACCTATCAAGGTACGATTGCCAGTTTTGCCCGTGAATATCCTGTGGACCGTGCTAATTGCGCAAAGAACTTCTCCATCATCTTCTTCGGAGCGTAGGTGCCCTCATTTCCCTCCCGATTGACATGATCTCACCAAAACAGTCAGAAGAACCTGGGCTGTGCTGGTGTGACTGGCGTTATCATTCGCAAAGACCTCCTCCCTCCTACTCTTCCGTCCACCTCCCCGACACTTCTTCGCAAGCTGGGCCTGCCCATCACGCCGACGGTTCTAGATTACGCCACCACCGCGAAGAACAACAGCTTGTACAACACTCTGCCTATCTTCGAGTGAGTGGTGGGATTCGCCTTTGCAGGAGACAAATGGCTAACGGTTTAGTGTTTTCCTTGCTGGCCAAGTACTGAAGAAACTGCTTGACACCTTCCCTGACAAGGTGGACGGCCAACAGGCTGTTGCACAGAAAAAGGCCGACATGATCTATGCGGCCCTCGACGCTTACCCGAGTGTGTACAAGGTGGTTCCGGACAAGAGCGTGCGCTCGCGGATGAACGTGTGCTTCCGGGTGATCAAGGTGCGTTTGCTTGTCGCCAGGCCGTAACAGTATCTAACCTCGATAGGGCGGTAATGTCGACGATGCGGAGAAGGCATTCTTGAAGGGCGCTGTCGAACGTGGCCTGACTGGTCTGAAGGGCCACCGGAGTGTTGGAGGTAGGGAGTCGTCGGCTTACTTCCACCGATATGTGCTAACTGAACGCAGGCATCCGGGCCTCCAACTACAACGCCATCCCCGTGGCCGGCGTTGAAAAGCTCGCTGCGTACTTGAAGGAGTATGCTGAGGCATAAACATTGATGCAAGATGCATGCTGGTATTGATGCCTCAACGCATCACACAATGGACATGTGGAACGATTTCATCCATCGCTTTGGATTTGTTTTGGCATACTGTAGCCTTCGTATATGAATAACGGGTTAATAGGCATAGATAAAACTTGAAGACCTCATCTATTTATCAGCATCAGGTGCTCTGTAATAATCGGCATGATTAGTGATCTGCCCGAGCCGAGGCATTTCCCCATCCGGAAGTTCTCTGTGTTTATGCCACGACTATGCCATGAATTGGCTTACAAACCATGCACAAAGGTAGCCCCCTAATATCAGGACCATATTAAGGTTATGGCGGGTAGAGACTAGACTGTGGCGAAGAACGAAGGACACCGCTAAGTCCGTCTCCGCCTGCTTATCAACCTCAACCTCGACCTCTAACCAACAACGCCAGCAATATGGATGAAACGTCGACACAAGATTCTACTGTCGGGATGACTTGGGGTTCTGATGTGCCTCTACTCCCCTGGGACGAGGTTTATCGCAAGATCATGCTGTCCCCGCAGGCTCGTCCGTCCTTATCGTATGATTCAAATCTTCTGGGGAATTCCAACATCGATACTGTTCTCTCTGCATCGTCCTATCCATTTCCGGAGCCGTCGGACTTGGACAGTCAATACGGGCCAACCTCGCGCCAACTCTTCGGTGGGCTGCTTGTCGACCGAGAGCAGCGGGGCAAGGGTAGAAGCATCCATGTAGTTGAGGACGCGGCCAGTGAAGCGCAGTCGCAAGCCCTGGTAAAGGCTGATAAGTCATCAAAACCCTCTTCCACGAAAAAGGAACCCTCAAAGAAACGAGGTCGGCCACGGAAGACGGCAGGGGGCTCTACGACCGAGACGCCCGATGAGGTATGCGCATGCTTCCACGGCCATGTCCGTCACTGACGATAAACAGCGACGGCGGATGCAGATCCGTCTGGCTCAACGAGCGTATCGCTCTCGTAAAGAGGCAAACATTACATCGCTCAAAGACCGCGTCGCCACGTTGGAAACGGCAGTTGAGAAAATGAGCTCTGCGGTGCTTTCATTCAGCGAAGAACTTGTCCAATCGGGAGTTTTGGCGTCACATCCAGGTCTGACGGGCTCTCTGCGCGACACGGTTCAAACATGCTTAAGCCTGGCCAAAGAGGCCACCCATGAGAACACCCCGGAGGACGTGGAAACCTCGCCTCAGAGCGAAGAGTCCGTCCCGTCTGATACGTACAGTGCGCAGATGAGCAACACACAACCCACAAACTACATCGACAATCCGCCCACCATCGAGTCATTTCCCCTCCTTGACTCCCCGTTCCGAACGCAGCCACCAACGATGTCTGAAGCGACCTTTGCCCCCTTGGACATTGCCGAAATCGAGGTATCTGCGTTTATGGAGCGACTGCACTTCGCATGTCTGTACCAGGGCCTGCTTGTGCTCAGCGACGCATCAATTCCCACGAGTCGACTGGAAACTCCCTTCCGACTTCTCCTGAGCATGATGGATCGAAAACGGATCCGGGCGTACTTTGAAGCTGCATTACGCGCAAAAGTCGGTCAGAAACGGTTGGAGGAATGGAAGGACGTGCCGTTCTTCAGTCTCGGGGGTGCTGGAACACACTATCCGCGATCGAGTCCGTTTCCTGAATCACCCATCGACCCTTACCAAGGCTGGAGCCTGGTGCAGGATCCGTTGGCGCGCCTGTCCCCTGGGTTCAAGGAGGATCTGGACGGCGATTGGTTTGATATCAGGGATCTGGAGGGGTATCTGCGAGAGAAAAGGGTTCGTCTTCGCTCGTCGCCACCGCCGAAGCGGGAGTCGTCTGCGCAGAGGGTTGTCAATGTTGTCCGGTTGTTACCTGGTAGGTTGATCTTCCTTTCGATGCTGATACGAATGTGCTGATTGTTTTAGCTTTGATCAGCAAGGCTGTGTGTCTTGGGCGGACGCCGGGATTCCGACGACTCGATGTAGACCAAGCCCTTCTTTTGGCTTCTTGTTAGGAGTTGCTCCTCTTATCATCAGTTATGAGTACATGATATTAATAATAGCCTACGAAAGGCGCACATAACATCTAATCAACTCCTTGCATTGAACCGCCGTGTCGCAAGAAACATCTGATGGGCTGTTCATAGGCATCCGGAGGAAGTATGTATCCAGCAAGAGTAGGCAGAGCGAAGCATTATTTATACTACTAGTAACCGAGGCTCGATCACTAAACATTCGGACATTAAGATTAGTTATATCACCTCTTTCGACTCCCGTACTCAGATATAAACTAGATTATATCAATAATTCCGGTGCAGTTTATCTGCAACTGCAACTACAACACTGTAGAGCCGAAATGATTAATCATCTACCTCGGTCGACACCATCACTACAAATATATAGAGCTCCCCGCAACCCCAACTCCATCACCAGCACATCACAACACAACACCACACAATGTCTCTCAATCCATCCAACAAACCCGTCCTCGCCGTGATAGGCGTCGGCCCTGGCATCGGCGAAGCCGTATCCCGCCACTTCGCCGCGCGCGACTTCACCGTTGCGCTGATCGCCCGCACAGAGGCCAAGCTGCAGCAAATCCAGTCCGCCATCAACGACGCCCACGGCGCCCACACAGCCCGCTACTACGTCACCGATGTCCGCGACGAGCAGCAGGTGACAGCGACCTTTGGCGCGATCAAAGTCGAGCTCGGCCCCGTGCACGTGCTCATCTACAACGCGGGCTCGCGGCGTCTGCGCCCGCGCACGATCCTCGAGACGCCCTCGGACGAGTTCGAGAACTTCGTCCGCATCAACATGTTCGGCGCGTTCTACGCCGCCAAGTGCGTGCTGCCGGATATGCTGGCTGCCGGCGCCGGCACGATCATCTTCACTGGCGCGACCGGGTCGGTCCGCGGGAGTCCGGGGTTGGGCGGGTTTTCGCCGGGGAAGTTTGGGCTGCGTGCGCTGTCGCAGGTGATTACGAGGGAGTTTCAGAGTAAGGGTGTGCATGCGGCGCATGTGCTGGTGGATGGGCCGGTGCAGAGTGATATTATCGGCGGGTTTGTGAAGAGTCGGTGGGAGAGGGAGGGGGAGACGGAGAAGCTGGCGCAGATGGAGAGGTATCTTATGCAGCCAAAGGATCTGGCGGAGATTTATTGGTTTCTGTATAAGCAGCCTAGGAGTACCTGGACGCAGGAGTTGGATGTGAGGGCGGAGAGGGAGAGTATGTTTTCGAAGTTGTAGATGTGTCGGCTGGTAGAGGTTATACGCTTGATGGATGGTAGATGAACATGATATGTGCATTGAATGCCTATTCTTGTGAGTACATATGTATCTTCCACGGTTATGCTGATTGTTATATCGGGCTCTGGATGAGTTGGTGACCACAGGAGCTGACCTAGAGCGCGCATGTAGGCAGACAAAGCGAGAGTGCCGTCGATTATCATGTCGTTAGTCCCCCCCTCTCGCCTTGAGGGCTCACATCTGATGTATATCTACCGCTGCGCAAGCCGACCGATGTACGATGTGAAGGAAGCATCCAGGCCGTTGTCGAAAAGAGGAAGCCCCGTTTAGGCGTCCTTGGAGCAGAGTGCGCCGCCCAACTTCCCCTGATGGTCGGACATCGACACTGGACGCAGGGCAGGGGTAGCAAGTTGTGACGGCTTATTCTCTAGGGCTGGTATGGGTTCTTGGTGACGGGGTTCAGTGTGATGGCAGCTACTGTGGCTGCACGATGTAACCCAACCATGAGATCCGTAGCGAGAGAAGCACAATTTAAGATGATTCGAGGTGCGTAAGATGAAGCAGACGTAGCTTGCTCTACGACAACCAGTCGGAAGTCGAGGATGGCTAGGGTGAAGCCATTCGAATAGTGCGAAGCCACAGAGCTTCGCCAGCTTCATACTGGCGGATAAAGCGACCACGAACCATGACCACCAGCGAGTCAACCAACGAATCTGACCGGTCGAGTGGCTTGGTGCCTGCATG
This sequence comes from Aspergillus hortae, assembly GCA_032158085.1. Classification (NCBI taxonomy): domain Eukaryota; kingdom Fungi; phylum Ascomycota; class Eurotiomycetes; order Eurotiales; family Aspergillaceae; genus Aspergillus; species Aspergillus hortae. The sequence goes on along the minus strand of JASVVY010000035.1, from coordinate 251,070 downwards.
GATAATTTCCGACGGGCTCATGGTCGTGACAGATGCACTGGTCTCGACTCTCGAACAGGTGGATGGATATGTGTCTACTCCATAGTACTCCACACTGGAGAATCTACTAGTAGCCATGGAACGATGGGAATAGCATGAGTAGATAGGTCAACAAGACTAGACTAGATAACGATACTGAATGAATAATGCCTGATCAGCTGCAGCTCATGAATCAACATATGAATCCATCCAAACCTCAGGCTGCTTTCACCTGGAAGTGCAAGTCACTGATCCCGAAGCCCTAGAAGCCTAAGAGTGGGACATTAATCTATGTTAATTAAAGATGCTTCCACCATTCTATCTTTATCCTCGCTAGACCAGCACCTAATAATAAGAATATAATAAGAATCCTCTCTCTGAGCCGCTGCTGATGATGATCGTCCCGCCAGACGGCCGGCAGTCATCATTCCATCCATCCATCCACCAGAGCAACGCATGCCGGAGATGAGCAGGAAAACTTTCCTTGACGATCAGATCTGCATCGTCCTGGGCGTGCTGGATTTTCTGCTCTGCCCCTCGCACAGGCTAGACAACGGCGCTAACTGCCGTCTCCACCGCCAGCTGTCTAGACTGGAGTCGACTCGGCTGTGGACGGCACACAGAACGGCCAAGGAGGGAAAGAAAACGCCGACAGGCTCACTATCGATTTAGTGTCCACAGGCAGCGAGTCTCGGCAACTCCGGCCGATTGCCAATCGTTGTCGCTTTGGGGGGACAGGAATGTGGCGTGAGCGGTGATTTACAGAGTCCTCCATCAACAGGTATTATCCCATGTCAACAAGATGTCAGCACAATGTCAACAACACATCCAACACAGCTCTCAATAGACAAAACATAAGAGAATCAACAGAGTACCCATATATTTATGAACCCCTTCTACAGTACTCTACTCCGTCTTCTTCAGTGGAATCCCCTGGACCTGTTTCATCGGCGTCTCGTCGTGTTTCAGAGTGCTCGGCCATTGTTCCTCCGCCACATGGAATGCAGGAGCCAGGACAACCAGCGTCGTCTGGAGCAATAATATTCGTGCCGTCCGACTCCACCGCAGCGTCGTCCGCCCATTCTAGTCCTGATTTGACAACAGTCCGTCTGGTGGCGCCGGCGGTATGGACCCATGTGGCTGCTAGGCGCCCGTTCCTGATGGATCACGGCCATCGGCGGGGATGGAGATGCTCTGGACCACGGCGAACAAGAATAGACGAGTGAATCAGGGGCCTGAATAGAATGAACTACTGCAGGTTGAATCGGCTATTCCTGTTGCTCCCATTATTCATGGCCGACTGTTTATATCCCCCGGGACCCCGTCCCCATCCCCGGCAGGGTCTATACATCTCGCACATACTTACCTTTTCTTGTTTCACCTGGCCATCGCATTCCTTTTGTGGCCATTCTTATCGTCGCAGCGTGACGTCTGCATTCTTGTTGTTTACTTCTTTATCGCTTCGTTCATTCTTTTGCCACTCAGCCTTGACGGTTGTGTCCTTCGTTCGATCTCATCCCCTTCATAACAGTCCCACTCCTTCGCTTTTCGATCTGATCTCGATCTGCACTGATCTCACAGTCCCTACTATCTACTGAAGATGCCCTCTTCGTCCCTTCTTTGGAGCGTTGGGTCGCTGGCCGTGTCGTCGCTCGTCTCTCCGGCGATCGCTACGGCCACCGGCTCCAGCTATCACCTGCTCGAGGCCTGGCAAGGCAAGAACTTCCTGGATTACTTTGATTTCTTCGACGGCGCCGACCCGACCAATGGCTTCGTCACTTACGCCAACCAGAGCTATGCCCAGAGCTCCGGTCTGTTCGACATCACCGAGAGCGGCAGCATCTACATGGGCGTCGACTCCCACACGACGCTGTCCCCCAACGGCCCCGGGCGAGAGTCCGTCCGCATCGAAACCAAGCGCTTCTATGACGAAGGCCTGTACGTGTTTGACATCAAGCACATGCCCGGCAGCATCTGCGGCACATGGCCTGCGTTCTGGTCCGTCGGTCCCAGCTGGCCTGAGGACGGCGAGATCGATATCATCGAGGGCGTCAACAAGCACGAGGCCAACGAGATTGTCCTGCACACCAGCGGCACCTGCGATGTCGCCGGCAGCAACGATATGACCGGCACTCTCACCTCGGGCGAGTGCGGCGAGGCCTCGGGCACCATCGGCTGCGTCGTCAAGGGCACCCAGGGCTCGTCGGGCGACCCCTTCAACCAGCAGGGCGGTGGTGTGTATGCTATGGAATGGACCGCCGAGTTCATCAAGATCTGGTTCTTCCCCCGGGCCTCTATCCCGTCGTCGATCGAGAGTGGAAAGCCCAACACCGCCGAGTTTGGCACCCCCATGGCGCACCTGCAGGGCTCTTGCAACTTCCACGAGCGCTTCAAGTCGCAAAAGTTCATCATCGACACCACCTTCTGCGGTGACTGGGCCGGTGGCGTCTTTGGTGACTCGAGCTGTCCGCTGAGCGATCCCAGCAGCCCCATCCAGAGCTGCGTCAACTATGTCGCCCAGAACCCGGAGGCGTTCAAGGAGGCCTACTGGGAGATCAACTCCATCAAGCTGTACCAGGAGGGTGCCGCCGAGACTGCAGAGACGACCTCTGTCGTCTCTCAGGTGTCCACCACCAGCACCGTTGCTTCCAGCGTGACGACCTCCGTGTCGAGTGTCCACAGCGCCGCTACCTCCGTGACTCAGGCCATCTCGTCGACCACTGCTGAGCCTGCCCGTACCGAAACCGCCCAGACCGACGCCACTGTGCACACCACCAGCGTCCCTGCTCCGTCGAACCCTGCTGGCACGGACAGCGGTGCGAACGACGGCGATGACGAGACCGTGTCTCGCAGCACTCTCTGGGTCACCGAGACCACCACCTTCTGCCCTCTCACCCAGGGAGGCTCGATTGCCACGACGTTCCCCGTCCCCGCTGCGCAGAGCACGACCGAGGTGCAGGGTGCTTCTCCGACCGGTAACCATGTTGTCGATTCGGGCGATAACGGATCCAACACGGAGACTGTGGCTGTCGTTGTTCCCACCGTCCCTGCTGCTGAGTCGACTGGCCCTGCTGCTGTCCCAACCGCCCCTGCTGCTGAATCGACTGCCCCTGCTGCTGAATCGACTGCCCCTGCCAATGTCCCAACTGCCCCTGCTGCTGTTCCTGAATCTCCGGCCGCGTCCCAGCCCGCTGGCCAGCCTAACAACCCTGCTGTCCCTCCCGTTGGAGGATCTGGCAGCGGCTCGTCGGGATCTGGGGAGACCGTCATCGTGAAGCCGTCGCAGCCTGTGCCTTCCAGCGCTGCTGCAATCGGTAGCGCGCGTCCGTCCACGACTGTCTATGGACATGGCAAGCCGTCCTCGTCTGGGTTCGTCCCCGTTCCTACCAGTGCTCCTACCACTGCCGCTGGCGTCGCCGCCGGTACCACAGGCTCAGCGCCCTCTGCGACGACCCCCAACGCTCCCATGTTCACTGGCGCGGCCAGCGGCCTCCGCGTGGGCGTGACGGGAGTTGTTTGTGCTCTTGCTATGGCGTTCCTGGCATAGGCTGTTACATGTCATTTCCTTCCATATTTTGAACCACCGCAGTATATCCCCAGCGCTGTGCATCGTTAATCTGGCTTTGTATAATACCATCTGTCGCTACCCTGCAAGCGCTGTTTGCCATGGACCATGCCAATACTAGACTATAGACCTTCACCTGTCTTTGCAACCGTTTCGTATGCAGTGAACATACCCATTAGCATTGCATCGTAAGCCCTAACGCATAAGTCGTATCCTAATATAAACAAATCTCCCAAGTCCATCCCTAATTACATTCCGCCACAGCCCACCGCTTCAACCAGTCCTGCGCATACCGCTGCAAAATCCCATCCTTGACAATCCGCAGCCGTCCATTCCGCAACGTCACACTATCCCGCTCCGCCTTCTCCGTGACAAACGTCTTCTCCCCCGCCGTCTCCCCGCCATACATCGCCTCGTAGTGATCCGCCAGCTTAACAGCCGGGTTGACCAGCTCCTCGCCGCGCGCCGCGCTCGCCCGCAACATCCCCAGCCACTGCGCGAACGGCACGACGTCGAACTCGAACCCGCTGCTCCTCAGCGTGTCCAGCAGCGACCCCCACGTAAAGACCCGCGAATTGCACACGTTGTACACCGTGTCGTCTTCCCCGGCCGGCGGCACAGGCGTCTCCAGCGAATGCGCCGCGCACGACTTCGCCAGCTCGAGCACACTGCTGGCCAGCTTGTCGACCGGCAGCCACGAGCACGTCGTGTCCAGCGCCGGCAGCGCTTTGAGCGTCAGCGCCGACCGGATCAGCAGCGGGAGCGCCTCCGAGTCGTTCCACAGGCCCTTCTTTGAGTGGCCCGAGACCTGCCCGATGCGCAGGGTGAAGGCCCGCGCGCCGGCCTGCCGCGCCGCACTGACGATCTTCTCGCCGATCAGCTTCGACCGTCCGTAGCCCATGTCCAGCGCGCTGGCGAGATCGGGCACGGGGGCTTCGGGGACGGCGGATGATGGGGCGCCGAGCGCGGTCGAGATGGAGGAGCAGAAAAGCATGACGGCGGGGGAGGGCAGGTGCACTGAGAGCGAGAAGTTGGCTAGGTTGTAGACGCCGCGGATGTGTGGCTCGAAGCTGGATAGCGGGAGGTTGAAATTCACCGGCCAGGCTGTGTGGATGATCAGCGAGACGGACTGGCGCATCGTCACGAGGGTGGCCGCGTCGAGGCCGAGGTCTGGGGCGTCGAGGGCGCTCTGCAGGGCGATGATCTTCTTTGTGCGGAAGTCCGGCACGTTCAGGCCCTTGCGGGAGAGGGCCTCCAGGATGGCAGGCTTGGGTTGGGCCCGGCGCGTGAGGCAGTAGACGGCTGCGACGGTGTCATCGTTGAGGAGCCGGTAGAGAGTGTGCGCGCCGATGGAGCCTGTTGCGCCGGTGAGGATCACGCTGCGCTGGGAGCTGGCCAGGGCTGGGTTGGGGGTGTGCGTGTGAAAGGAGGAGTATTTCGCGATCAGGTCGGGCATGAGGGCGAGGTCGTCTGTGGCGATGGCGGGGGCGGCCTGGCCGGACTGGATGCTGTGGATGTGGGCTGCTAGACGGGCGATGTTGCCCGTCTCGAAGACGACGTTCTGTGGGATCGCCTTGCCGTCGTCGATGCGGAACTCGCGGAGGATCACCCGCCGCAGATGGATGGCTTTGAGGCTGTCCATACCCTGCGCGAAGAAGTCGGCGTCGACGCTCGGCAGGGGGAAGCCCAGTTCGTCACGGCAGAGCTTCATGAGATGTGCCTCCGTGCTGGCCTGGTCGAGCTGCAGCGTGCCGTCGGTGCCTCTGTCCAGCCGGGTGTACATCTCGTCGATGATGTCCGCATACTTTGCGTAGACCTGCGCGCGGATCATCGACCCCTTGTCTGTGCGCGGGCAGACGGCGTCAGAGGGCAGGACGACGACCATGTCGCGCGAGATCTGCGAGAACTGCTCCGCGCGCGAGTTGGCTTCGTCGATCGTCGGTGCCAGCAGATGCAGGATGTCTTCGCTGGAAAGCATGTTGGCGTCGGTGGACGGGAATATCAACAGCCCCGGCACGGTCTTGCCGACCCCCACGACGACGGCTTCCTGCACGAGCGGGCTCTGCTTGATGGTGCCCTCGATCGGTAGGGGGAGAACCTTCTCGCCGTTGACGAGGGTGATGCGGTCGTCGACACGCGTGACATACTTCCATCTGTCCGGGATGGTCGGGTGCGGCGTGAAGACGTCGCGCGAGTGGAAGGATCCCGGGGGCTCGTTGGAGTTGGAGGTCGTCAGGGCCGGGTGTCCAGACAGATAGACACATTCGAATAGGTCGTCGCTGATGGGCTTCATCCAGATGAAGGGGCGGATGTTGTCGAAGAACTTGAGGTAGTTCCAGAAAGGGTCGTCCGCTGGACGGGAGATTGACTCGGCCACGAGACCAGCTTCCGTTCTGTAGATGTTGTTAGATGTGTACCTGGAGTATAAGAGGATGGCAACTTACAAGCCAAATGAACCCCCGAACTTCACCTTCTCCGCAACCAAGCGATCCCCCAGCTCGTCGGGACACGGCGCCCCTCCGTATGTGACGAGCTTGCATGTCCGCAGCGCGTCCAGCCCGCGCGTACTGTCGACCAGCAGCTGCAGGAGATACGGAACGGCCTGGACGGACTCGGGATGTGCCGCCTCCAGGGCAGACACGACCGACGTGGCCGTCAGGGGCAGCGACGCATCCCACATATATGCCGTCTTTCTCATGTACATGGCCTGCAGGGCGGTCGAGAGGCCGTGGAGATGGTACCATGGCAGCGAGTTGAACGAAGTTAGGCCGGGGCCGCGCAGGGGGTGTGTCATGAGTGCTTTGTGACTGAGATATAGCGGCTTCGGGGTGCCGGTCGACCCGGAGGAGTGCAGGATCAGAGCGATCTTGTTCGTTTGCACCTCGGGATTGCGACTTCTGTTGAGGACGACAAAGGTGGACTCGGATGCGTACTCGTCGAGACCGGCTCTCTGGATCATGGGCCGGCATGCTACCAGCTTCAGGCGCAGGATCTCGCCCATTGTCGCTCGAATGTTTGGTGTCTGACCGTAGAGGATTGTATCGCACCCGGTGACGTCCAGCAGAGAGACACATGCAGCGGCTGAGAGGCGTGGCGAGAGCATCATCACTGTATATCCAAGTCGGCTCAGCGCGAAAAAGGTCACCACCATGTTGAGGTCCGATAGCGTGAACAGGGCAACGATGGCTTTCTCGCGTCGCGGCTGTAGCAGTCAGCATGCTACCACTTGCACGAGCATACCTGACCTACCGGATTGAAACCGCAGTCCATCAAGGCGCAGACAGCCTGGTCCACCATGCAGTCCAGGTCCTGCCCGGTAAAGTACTCATAGGAGACATCGTCGTTGTCCGAGGGCTTGGGGTACGCCAGAATAGGCTGCTGGACAGCGTCTGACGCTCGTAGACGGATCAGGTCATCGAGAATGTGCAGACGGCCAAACTGAGCCACCAACTGCTCCTGGGGTGAAGCCTTGGTGTCAGCCGGTCCATTATACTGCGGGATACCCATGGTGAGAGTGATGCTGTACAAAGGTGGATGTTTCAGAAGAGACCGCTGCTGTATTTAAGCTAGTCTGTCGTATCCATATCCCGATCCCAAAGTCCGGCGCTGCGACGTATGCTTGTTTGTCGTCACCACTGCGTTCGGGATGCCCTCCTGTTCCGGATATAGTAACAAAAGATCCCTGTCACTGCACCATCCGAGCTTCACCCACTGCCCAGCTGAAGCGGTGAATCCACCATGTAGCATAGACTCGCCACCGTGACGTCTATTGTCACCGTCTCGCAGTGAATACATCTCGGCTGGAGCTGGCTGGCCTATCGGATTGATACTACGGGATATACCATCGACCAGCAAAGGCAAATTCCGCACGGGCCTTGACCACGCGTGAGGAGCAAGAGTAGTATGAGCGACATCTCGATCTATTCCGGCAAGTCAAGCACGATATTTGCCGTCGTACTAGATCGCCGTGGGCTCTCACGCGCTCTCCATGCCGGCCAATCCCCACGCATGGGCGGCCTCTGCTGGACCAGATCAGGCGCTAAATGTCCTAGCCACGGTATTGTCATGCACGAGAAGCTTCGGATCACAATCGGCTGCGGTGCCCACATATGCAGCAGGGATCTGACTTAGTTTCTTCGTAAGGCTACTGGCTGAATGAAGGTGGCCCAGGAACCGGGTTCCTGGTCCTGGTTGTTGGTAGGACGAACCATCTAGGGTCAGTTCGTACAAAGAGAACGGTTGCATTTCCATGTGATGACCATTGCTTTCTTTACTGCTGAACAATGACTACGACGGGATGTCTATACCGCAGAGGAGTCTACCTTTAGTCGACCAGGTACCTATGTAATAGATCGGCTCTCTATGTATCCAACTTCCGAGCAAACAAAAATAGCGACTCACTGGATTTATCCATCGTTTGCAGCAGGGGCGGTGAACCTGTCGAGGTCTAAAGGTACGACTGAAACTTGACTCACTGTGGAATGGAGGGATGGCACAGCGCCTCGTCCGCGGGATTCCCGATGATTCAAGCTGAATCCGATGGCCAGCGTAGCAAGACGAGAACGAGCATAGTGGGCCTGCGGTCGAGTTCGTGCAGAGTTCTGCATCATCTTCGCATCCACTTGCCATGGGTCCCCGTTATAGTAGATTGATCCCAACCTACACTCTGTATCCCGCTGTGATAGCTCCATAGTGCGACACCCCCTTGTTTGACATAGATCAAGCCACGGATCGAGCAACCCGTGAAGAGACCCATTCTTCAGTACTTTCCGGCTGGCCATGGTCCGGAACTCGATCTGGCATTCCGATCTGACATGTCCAATTGCGGTTTCGTCTCCCAGGCTGCTGGGACTGTCCATTCCTCGATCGACCGGTCCTTACGGATGCCGTCCCGCGGAATGCAAGCACCGGGTCCAACTCGCCCGGCGCCATTGTCAGAGTTCGGTTCGAGTGACAAGCCCCGGTTAGGTACGTTCTGCTGGCATTATCACTAGGCAGCATGCAGCCGGGGCTCCACGGCTCCACCGGGCTGCTTATATTGCTTTTTCTCTTCAGCCGCTCACCGACTGTCCCGACATCACCATCTGCGACTGACGACCGGGGAAGGTTGTGCCCGGAAGAAGAAAACATCGTATTGCATGATTGCTCGGGTCTCATTCCTAATCGTTACTTGATCGACCTTGGGCGGCAATCGGCTTGCTCGTGCGACCAGATCGATCCAGGGCGATGGGATTGCGCATCCACATCCAGTCTGTTGGGATTTGTGTGGTGATGGGTAACTCGCTCCTATCTCATTTCCCATGGCCGATGGCAGGGGTTGAGTCCTGGTCATGCAGAGGCGCATGAACGAGGTGGATCGACGTGGCTACAAACCCCGTACAGCATCACCACGAACTCAGTGGCAATCAGGCTCAGTTGCATAGGACCTCCTTCCATCCTGGGTTATACTGCTAATCAAACCCCGACAAACCAGGGGGATGATGTTGGCTTGCATCCTGGTCGACTATCTAGATCCAGCGTCTATTCGGAACATTTCATCACCTGTCAGCCAACAGCAGACGCACCCCATGACACTTTGCTGCGTACAAAGTGCTCGATCGGCGTATCGTGCAGCCATGACAAATTCATCCCTCACAGCGTGCGCCTGCAATACAGCTGATCAGACAATGCTATTATGAGCCGAGGTGGTCGTGATGGCGAGCACTTGAGCTCAATCAGTGTCTACGTTGGCCAAGTTGGAGTGAGCTCTCTGTTGAGAATATTAGGGGGCGTTCGCAGCCCAACGAATGTCCCAGCACCACGGTGAAGAGATAGGTCACGTAGCAAATTGTTCTAGAATGGCAAAGAAGGTACTGTGGCTGTACCAAGAGTGAATGGCAAAGTGTAGCGGTCTACGGAATATGCCTTCCAGATTGCACGCCAAGCTGGGTCCAATAGTCAATACCATGCATCTGGAACTTGCCAGCCTAGCCCTCAGTGACTCCCATGCCTGCAGTTATCCGAAATACAGCGCCACAGTGGAGTGTATGAGCAGGATTGAGTTTATTCCTCGTAGTCGAATGCACTCGCTGGGATAGCCTGGAAACGCCCAGATGACGGAGAATCCCCCCCAGAAAGCCAGTGAAGGGATTATTGGCAATACTATCGTAGTCCCTTGTGAAATCACAGATGAGGGCTATAGAGCTGAATGGCGGATGTCTCAGATCGCTTGCTGTTTTCGTTTGCAGGAAACTCCCGTCCGCTTCACTTTGGGATCGCCCATTCCGTTTGCTTCTGGGAGGGTATATAATGGCTACAGTTGACCGCCTGCTGGATCTTTTCTGCTTTCTGCACTCGCAGCTGTCTTTGCCTTTCTTCTGTCTTGGTATCTCACAGTGTGAAAGTGAAATTGAAAGTGAAAGTGTACGACATGCATACCCCGGCGGAGTCCCCCAAGATCCTCTCCCTCATCGAGGACATCAAGCAAGTGGCGCTGCAGAAGCACCATGTTTCCCAGACTGGAGACTCGCATTTTCGCCTGCTGGGGCTTATCGATCAGCTGAAGCTTGCTGTGGAAACGCCGACTGAGACCGTCCTGCGTCTCATCTACCAGGTTGATACCTTACTCCATCGTTCTATGCCTGCCGCTAACGTCAACAGCCTCCGCAGAATGCAGCTCTTCGTACCGTCGTCGACTTGGGTATCTTCCCCTTGCTCATGCAGAACCATAAATCCGGCCTGTCAGCTATGCAGCTGGCGGCGCACACCGGCGCAGAGCGCGATCTGATCGGTAAGTGCGCGCACGCCAATTCTGCACCGTCACTAACCACCCGGACAGTCCGCTTGATGCGAGTCATGACAGCTCTGGGCCTCTGCTCCAGCGTCGAGTGCGAGGTCTACCGCGCCAACGAGAAAACCGAGGCACTGACCCAGCCCATCGGCCGCGACGGCGTGCCCTGCATGTACGTCCTCATCCAGTTGTACCATTTCCCTGCTAACGAGCCAGCTACGACCTGACCCTGCCGACCCTGGCCAAGCTCCCCGAATACTTCCGCGAGCACCACTACCTCATGCCCAAGGAGTACGCCGCATCCCCCATGCAATGGGCCGTGGGCCAGAGCCAGTTCGAATGGCTCGGCCAACGCAAGCACCACCAAGCCCTGTTCAATTCGTACATGGCCAGCCGCCGCGAGGGCAAGCCCAACTGGTTCGACGTGTACCCCATCGGCCGACTGATCAGCCACGCGAGCTCCTTATCTAAGAACGACGTCTTCCTCGTCGACATCGGCGGCAACCAGGGCCACGACCTCGCCAAGTTCCATGCCAAGTACCCGCGCACCCCGGGCCGTCTAGTGCTGCAGGATCTGCCAGCGGTGCTGGCGTCGGGCCCGCCCTTGGAGGGCATCGAGCCGATGGGGTATAGTTTTCTGGACCCGCAGCCGGTCAAAGGTATGTTGCTGAATTTGGGACTATTGATTATTGAAGGTTGAAGTTGAAGCTTACGTGCGGTCTGCAGGCGCTCTGGTGTACTACTTCCGCGCGATCTTCCACGACTGGCCCGACCATGTGTGCCACCGCATCCTCTTGAATACGGTTTCGGCGATGGATGCCGCGCGCTCGCGCGTCCTGATTGTTGACTTTGTGCTGCCTGATACGAACACACCGCTCCTGCAGGCGTCGCTGGATGTCCAGATGATGAGTATTGGAGCTGGTGTCGAACGCTCTGAGCGCCAGTGGAGGGAGCTGCTGGACGGCGCCGGCCTGGAGGTCCAGAACATCTGGCAGGGCAGTCCGGGCATGGAGTCGGTGATTGAGGCGGTCGTGAAGCCGTGATGGGTTGGTGGAGTAGCTTTCTCTGTCTCATATTGAGTTTGGTTGTATGTTTTTAATGACTAGAATGGTTCTGCTTGTGGACTTTGCGCTTGATAGACGGGGTGATAGGATGGTGATCTGTCATATGGCATGGTTTGCATGGCAATAATTAAATAGATATGCATTTATTGACTTTCTCCGTTATGGCGTCGCGGTACTTGCTCGCGCCCTTGCGTCTGCCGGTAGACAGTTGCAACGGCAGACGCTGCATATGATCAACTCGACCGTTATGCATGGGGGTGACAGGCCTGTCAGATAGATCGGACAGAAATGGAAGCCGTTTTGACCGCTAGTATAGACTTTGCGGGGGAGATCTGTCATATCGGCCAAGTAAGGAGTAAACGTTCTCCATGAGGTTATCGAAGTCAGTTCACTGCCGAGACGGCAGTTGTCGGCTACTGCTCACGGACAGGGGACTAGACTGCTACCACCATAACCAGGTATCATTCAACTTGTTATGTACACTGCTCAAACCATCCGAGCACACCTAGCGAAGCACATTCTGAATCGCCGTCTCCGCCCACAACTTGGTATACTGTTTATGCAGCCAGACAATATGCGGTGGCATCGGTGGCGCCTCCGCCTTGCCCAACCCCTGGAAGAAACAGCTCTTGAGCCCAAACTCCGCAACCCCCTCGTCGGGCTTCACGACCGCAGATATCTCAAACAGCCCGTCCGACTCGCGCACGCCCTGCTTCCGTGGCGAGTCGCCGCAACGCACGACGATGCGATCGGCCGTCTTCTCGACCACCTCGAAGTGGTCGGTGATCAGGGTGCCGACGTCGTAGGACGAGGTGCGCAGCTCGTCACGCGACCACAGCTGCGCGGCGGTATCGGGGCCTTGGTATTTCCGGGCGAGATAGGCGCGTTGGAAGGCGTAACCTGTTGTTGATTATGGATGTTAGTACGGTGTGTAGGTTCTCGTGGGTTTTGTTTCATCGGGGATGCAAGACGCACCCCAGCCACTCCAGACTCCGGCACAGAACGCCTCCACCAGCTTTCCCTTCTTCTCCAGTAGGCTCGGGTTGATCTCGGACAGCGGGACGCGGCGGACCCACAGGTCGTGGACGGTCGGGTTGTTGGAGGGGTTCTGGGCGCGGTACGGGGCGCTGTGGAAGATGGAGTCGGCGGGCGTCATGGGCACGAAGACGTCTTTGCGGGTGGCCCAGAAAAAGGCGCCGAGAGTGGCAGTGCCACCGTAGGTGGTGAGTTTGAATGCTTTTTTGATAAAGCCCATGGTGGTTGACAGTTGACCTGGGTAGTGGGAGAGGAAGTGAAGGAGAGAAGGGAGAGACTTCCTTAAGGAAGAGTGACGGACGGATCAACTCCGACGCCAAGAAGAGGAGCTCTGATGATGCGCGAGAAGGATGCGAACAACAATGCTTCGGATGAGGGTCCGACTGAGATAGTAAGGTAAGTATTACAATAGGGATTGAATTGGGATTGAGGAATTGTAGTTGTAATTGAAGTGGATTGACGTTTGACGTGTAGAATTAGGGTTGCGATGCATGATGTCATCACATCCACCACAGTTATATATCTTCACCAGGTATACAACCCATTACCGATATCATATAGTACGACCACAATATATCCATCTATACTATCCCCGGCACAAATCTTGCCGTCCGTCGATGCCACATCTCCCACTCCTCCCCAAACCGCTCCTTCAACATCCTCTCCTCGTCGCGCACGCGAAGCGTCAGCACCGACAGCCCAACGACGCCCACACCCAAACCACCCAGCTCTGCCAGCCATTGCAGGTCGTAGAAAAGACCATCCGGCATCCAACAGGCAATCGCCGCCGTGTGCCATTGGTAGCAGATCCCCAATCCCCCTGCGACCACCATAGCGAGCCCCGTGTAGCCGGGATGTTGGACAAACCAGTATATTCCTCCCGTCACGAGGCGGTCCGGCGCCGCCAGCTCAAACGTAAAGTTCCGGCCGAGCCCACCGTACGCGGCGATGCGGACGATGGCGCCCACGAAGATGGTCAGGAGGGAGAGCATGGTGCGCGGGCTCCAGGAGACGATATTCGCATCGAGGTGGTGGGGGTAGGGACAGATGGCGGAGAGAACTGGCGCATCGGTGGCGGTGGGCGGATAGTACAGCGTCACCAGCGCATGATAGAGAAAGGCGACGGTGCAGATGTGCGTGACGAGTTTGGGAAATGCGCCGGTCATGAAGCGAATGCGATCGGTTCGAAAGCGCGTCGGCGGCGGGCCATGCGGCGGATACATACAGATCCCACTCAGCACGCCGGCGGTCGCGACGCAGAGCGCCAGAGTCGCCGAGAAGATCGAGGGCATGGTGCTGAGGGAGTGAAGTGCGCGAGAGGGCGAGAGAGAAGCCCCCTTGCGAGCGCAGAATTTTTTGTGGTCATAAGGGGTTCATGACAGGTGATCGGCGGTAGCAGTGGACCTAGGTAAGACACGCCAGGTGGACAGAGGTGGCTTGGGGTAATACGAGGATCGAGGGGCTCGAGGGAGTCAAGAGGGGGAATATATTGCGTCGTGAGCAGAGAAAGGGAATGGAAGTGCATACATCGACTGCGTTATAGCTGTATAGACACGATTTCCTCTTTGGGCGATGTCCACCACCACGAGTGCATCAGCACTATCGCACCCAAGAATATCAGAGATTCTATACTGCAGATCAATTCCACCGCTCATGACGACATTTGGCATCTTCGGAACCCCGCAAAGAGTACCCGAAATGCCGACACTAACCACGGCTGGCTTGCTGTCAATCCTCCCTGACACGAACTCATCCACCAACACCACCACCACACTTGATAGTCTCACAACATGACCAGCCACCCCAATCAAACAGGCAACGGCCGCTTCAATGCAGAGGCCGCCAACTGGGACAACAATCCCTCCGTGCAGGAGGCCACCCGACTCGCTTTTGAGACGCTCCAGCCCCTCATCCAGTCGCTCTCCGATCAAAAGCGCACGGCAACCAACACGGGCCTGGACGTCCTGGAGGTGGGCTGTGGCACAGGGCTGTTGACTCTGCGGGTCGCCCCCTTGGTCTACGAGATCGTGGCCGTAGACATCGCCGAGGGCATGGTCGAGATGTTAAAGGCAAAGACCACGCAGCCCGACGCGCCGCGCAACATCGTGCCCCTGTGCAAGATCCTCGAGGATCCCGAGGACCCGATCTTGCCCGCCGCCGAGGAGAATGCCCCCGCGGGCCCGCGTCGCAAGTTCGACCTGATCCTATCGCATCTCGTCATGCATCATGTCCCGGACTTGCGACCGTTCCTGCAGACCCTGCTGGGATGTTTGAAGCCGGGGGGAAGGGTGGCTCTGACCGATTTTGAGGATTTTGGGCCGGAGGCGATCAAGTTTCATCCGCCGTCGAAGCTGGAGGGAGTCGAGAGACATGGCATTCCGCGTGTCTGGATCGAGAATCTCATGAAGGAGGTGGGCTTTCAGGATGTGCGCGTGTCGGTTGGTTGGACGTTGGAGAAGAACGTCGAGGACTGGGAGGATAGCCAGACGAAGACTCTGCCATTTCCCTTTCTGCTGTGCGAGGGTGTGCGTCCGGAGTAAGGAGATGGGCGCTGTAAGGGGTGGTCGAGAGAACAGGATACAGATATATGAGAAAAGTACTCCGTATGCATAGACGCGTGTGCTCTACAGTATGATTCGGCAGCGGTCAACGTGGAGAGCTGAAGCTATTGTCTATTCGATGATACATGCATTGAACAGTCGATCCACTGTGTTCTTAGTGACAGCTCATATGTATGACGGCCCTCAGTAGGGCCAGCAAACCACCCGTAGAGGGTCTATCGGATTCTCTCCGAGAGCACAGCGACACCGTCTATAGATGCATATAGTTACGTGGAATTGGTCGTCAAACGCGGTAAACCCAGGAAGACTCACGCAGTTGTGCAGTATGCTTGGAAACTCCAGGACATGATAGCTGTGCTCAGCACCATATTGCACCTCAGCCCACGGTCAAGTCCGACTCAGAATCAAGAGCCCATCACTCATCGCAGTCACTATTCTAAGGATATGTGTCACTTTGACATGCTCAGCCCTGTTGGACGCCTGTCAGCACCCACGGCCCCATTCGCCTCGTATCCATCATGAACATGCTTTCTCGGCTTCAGCCCACATCAGCGCTCCTACAAAGCATTGCATCTGATTCGTCCATCATGTCCAGATCGACAGCCCCAAAAGGAAAATCCAGTTCGCATCGGTACTACCCAGCTCGGGCTAGTGGGCGGCCGCACAAATCAGGCCCATCGCATCCCCTACACCCTGCAGAATGCCCATGTGGGAGCATCTCAATCGCAATGATCCCTGGTCTTGCCTGTTGGACGCCTATGAGTGGCTCAGCTGGCGTGGACTGCGGCGATGCGGTGTGCGCTGCCAATAGAGCCCAAGACGCTACGGGTAGCGCTATTGAGATCACCGCCTCGATCGGCGGCCTCAACCTGCCAATTTGTGTCATGCCCATGCATGACCCGGGCCCGTAGTGGAGGCCTTCCCGGCTGTCGAACGGGCCATCCGTTCCTGTTGTCATAAAAGCGGTCGTCGCCGTGTCGCCGGGCAGCCTGAGTTCTCGGTGCATCACTACGACCACAATCAACATGTCGCGATCAAGCAGCGAACAACGATCAGACTGTGGCTGCGAGCCACCGCGAGAGCTGGTGCTCTGCTTCGATGGCACGGGCAACACTTTTCGCGCGGACGGAGGAGAGAGTAACATCCTGAAGATCTTCCGCATGCTCGATCGAACCAAAGAAAACCGATGTAAGTTCCTATCCACAGTCAGGTTAAGGAAGCTGCTGACCGACTTAGATTGCTACTATCAGCGTAGGTACTCACACACAATAGTCACGTCAACCAGGCTTAACATTGTATAGCCGGCATAGGAACGAGCATCACGGCCGGCAGCTTCGCCAACGCCTTCAACCCCTTCAGCAACCTCCCCACGTCGAAAATCTTCGATCAAGCCCTAGCCACCTCGTTTGACCAGCACGTCATCGGCGGCTACCGCTTCATCGCCCGCCGCTGGCAGCCCGGCGCAAAGATCTACCTGTTCGGCTTCTCCCGCGGCGCCTACACAGCCCGGTTCCTCAACGAGATGCTCGACTTTGCCGGCCTCATCTCCGCCGACAACGAGGAGATCATTCCCTTCGTCTGGGAGGCCTTTGTCAAGTACAAGTTTTCCGACAAGGGCCGCGAGCGGCACCAGACCCACGCCGAGCTCAACGTCTGCCGCGACACTATGTGCCGCTCCGTGGGGTACGTGCATTTCCTCGGACTCTTCGACACCGTCAACAGCGTCGCCGAGTTCAACCTCGACGAAAGCAAGGACACCCGCATCCAGCCCAACCCGACCATCATGCGCCACGCCGTCAGCCTCGACGAGCGCCGCATCAAGTTCCAGCCTGTACTGTTCCAGCCCGCCCGCGCTCGCGACCAGGTGTCCAAACGCGGCCGCGTGAGTACGTGGGACGCACAGGCGGAGGCGGGCGCGACGACCCCCATGGGGAAGGACTCTGAGGACGGGTCGGCGCATTTGGATCCTGTCTTGCATGACGACTTTGAGGAGGTGTGGTTTGCCGGCGACCACAGCGATGTCGGCGGCGGATGGCCGGCGGATAAGTGGGCGGCCAGCCAGGTCCCGCTGATGTGGATGATTCAGGAGGCGACGCGCGCAGGTTTGACGTTCCATGAGGACCAGCTTAAAGATTTGGGATGCTTTGACCCGACGGCTGAGAAGTTCGACGACCAGGTGATGCGGATCGCTGAGAAGGCGGAGCTGCATGATTCCCTCGACTACGACAGTGGCAAGGGCATCGAGACCATGTTCTGGCGGTTCCTTGAGTGGTTTCCGTGGAAGCGGCCTGCCGTCCAGCCTGATGGCTCGATCAAGGAGACGCGCTGGCATTTTAAGGGGCTGCGCCGGCCGTTGCCTCCCGATGCAAAGATCCATGGCAGCGTTGTTCGTCGCATTGTCAACGATCCTGACTATCGTCCGTACAACCTGGGCTTTGGCAAGAAGGCGCGGCAGATGGACTATGAGACGGAGAGACGGGAATTCCATTCATGGCATCATATCAAGAAGTCGGGGCTGACAGAGTATTGGATCAAGAGGCCTGATCGAGGTCGAAGTCAGCACAAGTTAGGTTATCGGACTACGGTTTGAGTTGAGATTCTTTTGCTAAGTGTCTGTTCTTTTGCGTGGTTTGATGTTGTATACCTGATGTGTATATTAGTAGATGGTTAATGCATACTTGACATGGATGTTGCTGACAACATGGCTGGCTGATTTGACCCTGCCCTATATCAACTGCGACTTATACTTGGGCGCCACATCTTCTTACACCCAATGAATGTTGTATGCATAAAGGAATCCACCAATACCAAGTATGTGACGGCTGGAGTGTTTGCACATTAGATGTCCGCATGATCTTGATAGCCTCGACAAGCTTCTAGGGCGCCTCCATAGCTGAGAACTGGTATCATCTCAGCTTGCATTGGCCTGACCCTATACCCATAGCCAGCCACAACGAAGAGAGGGTAAGAATAGACGACGAACCTTGAGCATGATAGGGTGATGACAGCGAGCTGACAAACCTAGATACCGTCGCAATGAGGGGAATTGCGAAAATCGCATGGATATGCCGGCGTGAGCTGCCACCTAGCGTGATAGACAAACATCCAGATTTGCATAGATATAAACCAGAACATCAGCATCTGTTGCCTATCTCCTGAAACAGCCACCTTGTTGAACCCAAAGCCATATATCAGTACTACCAGCACAGCCAAAATGCTTTGCTCGAATTGCAACAATATCGATATTACGTCACTTACGCGGATGCCAAAAGGGTCCGTACTCCTCCCATACGATGCAAAAATGAATAGGAAGCTTCCAGGAGGAGGCCTCTATGAGCTCAAACATGCTGGCGCCCGTCTAGGGTGGTTTCATTCCCGGTACACAGATATTTACGACAATGCGGAATCCCGCGGCTGTCCTCTTTGCAAACTAATGCTCAAGGCCTGCCAGCAGTTCCGCAACAATCTCTCCTCCGATGACAGCTATCGATCACAATACAAACACAAGCTGAATGATTTCAAAGTATACCTGGCGTTGAGTGACAAGTATAGCCGGGGATTCACCTACTGGACCGACTCCGACGTGGACGAATATGCGTTTTTGATCGGGGAAATCGGCCTCGTCACTCGGCCTGGTAGGTCCTGACTTGTATCCTTTGATATCGTCTCCAGTTCCCCGGCACTGACATGCACCGTTGTGCTTTACCAGGCGACCCCCTTCAGAACACTATCTGGGGCCGTCCAATCTCACCAGATCCCAGCACACGGCTTGCCTGGATCAAAAAACTGGTGAATGACCACGATAGCAACCACACCACTGACGCTGCGATATCTGGGAACTGCAACCTTCCCCCGCGAGTGATCTATGTCCGAGGTGAAAAGAGCAAGATCCACTTGCAGGAGCCATCATCGAGCCAAAAGGCCAAGTACATCACTCTCAGCTATCGCTGGCCCGAGCAAAGGATTACCAGTGATCGGTATGCGGCGTTGGATGCGACTCTCAAGAACAACATCGTTGGCAGGCTCGGCATAGGGGGTCTTCCTTGGTCATCTCTACACCCAACCTACAAGGATGTCGTCGACATTGCAAGGGACCTGCATATAGATTATGTGTGGATCGATGCGCTCTGTATCATCCAAAACGACGAGGCGGATAAAAATCAGCAGGTACGCCAGATGGGCGACATCTACAAGAACTCGTACCTGACAGTTTCCGCATCGGATGGCCTCCGGCCCTATGCAGCTCGGGACGGCACCAGCCGGCCCAGCGTGCCAGAATACCATCGATTTAAAATGACCATCGGCGATGATACCGGCCACCCGGAAGCCTTCGAAGTACCCTACCACGACGTGATCGCAGGGAACCAGGTACAAAACTTCAGCGATGAGGTCGTCAGCAGTCGTGGCTGGACATTCCAAGAGCGAGTCCTAAGCCCCCGGACTCTGTTCTTCGGAAAAACCCAAGTGTACCTCGATTGCTCCGAGCATTGTATCGGCGAAGACGGATTCCGGCGACCCGGGCGTCAGCTCAAAGCCGACGACATCCCCAGTGGCGTTAAGTTCCGCGAATACTGGTGGAGCCTGGTGGCCACCTACTGTACTCGCGAGCTCGGCGTCGATTCGGATAAACTGGTGGCCATTGGAGGTCTCGCCAAGGTTCTCAATGACAACTACAGCGTCAGTGGACGGGAATACGTCGCGGGCCTGTGGACGGGGCCACACTTCCTCGGAGATCTTCTGTGGAGTGTAACTGGGGACCGGGACTCCAAACTTGACTGGGACGCCAGGAAGTATCGCGCACCGTCGTGGTCCTGGGCTGCTGTCGACGGGCAGGTGTCACCACCGGTGCACGAATACAGGCACTGCGATGAGGTCGCCAGACTGGTAGAAGAGCCGTTCGTTGATTCGATGGATAGTAGCAACAAATATGGCGAGGTAACCGGGGGCTGGCTGTCTATATGGGGCCCGCGGATCAAGGCGCGTGTGTTCCAAAGGCTGGATCCCGTCCGTCTCAGCGATGGCACCAAGGGTGTGGGAGACCAGTATAAGCTGGTTACCACCGCTGGAACGGTCTTCTCGCGCGGTGCATTTATCGACTATGATGTCTTTACGGACGAGTTAAGAAACTGGACCCTCTACCTTTTGATTATCGGCAAACTCACCGTCGACGGCAAGCGCATCTATCCGGCTCTGATCTTGATCCGGAATGAGGAGGGCGAAATGCGTCGGGTTGGGACGGTCGAGATTACACGTAGTGACCTTGGAGGCCAAAGTATAGACGATCACCCCGAGGTCAAGTATCGACAGTACCGGATAGTATGATCGTATGGCCATGGCTTAATCGTGAGGGGGGTTGTATTCAAGCTAAGGTCATTCATTATATTGCTCAATGCAACACATTCAACTGCACTTGGAGTTCTTATATAGGTACTGGAAACAACGGTATGTCATAACACATCAATCTATAGCTTCGCTGGCTCTCCGTTCGCCTGGGCAATCCGCCGCCGCATATCCTTCAGATAGTACCTGTGAGGATAAGTCCGGATGAACTTGGGGATGACAGGATATGTGATCTTGGTCAAGCCCATGGTGAGCTTATACACCCTTATCCGGCCCTTGGTATCCTTGAGCCCAAACTCCTCCCGCAGTCGCGGCGGGATCATATACGTAGTCATGACCCGCAGGAGCGGAAGAAACGACCTGAGATAGATAGGCAATCTATTATTCCGCAGCAAGTCATTAGCCACCTCCTTGGCCTCAGGACAGACCACAAAACTCTGTATCTGCTGGTCCCAGTACGCCCAGAACACCTCGCGGTCCTTTGGCCACATCTCCGCTGGCACACGCAGGGAGGTCGCAAGGATGGCATATTCACGATACAGCTGCTCAGCTTTGTCCTCGCTGATAGCGCCAAATACCCTTTCGTACAGATCAACCCCCACCACATACAGCGTCGCAGCTACCCAGAGCTGCAGCTGTGTGTCGTCGGCTGAGTAGTCCGATCCCTTCACGACGGAGTGCACGCGGTGCACAAGTTGGATAACCGTTTCTTTTTCCTGCGGCGAGCCAAATATAATGCAATACACGTATGTCATGGTTGTGCGCAGCCGGTCGACCGGGCGGTAGGCGAAGTTGCTGTGGTTGCTCACGCCCTTGCCGACGCCTGGGTTTGCGACCTGTAGGAGGATGGCGGCTGCGCCGCCGGCGAGCAGGATGCCCTCGCGGAGGATGCGTTGGATGTGTTGGGGGTTTTTCAGGGCTGCGGTGATGGCCTCCGAATGTTTCTCGGTTTGTAGGGCGGTGGTGGCCATCGTGCGAGAGAGTTGAAGTGCTCGAAATGAGGAGAGCAGATGTTGGACAGGTAAATGAACAAAAGCACAGGACATGGACAGTAGCGCATGACCTCGCCATATAAGAGTGTCATCTGCGAACACAGGGATATCGACTGTACTACTAGTATCATAAAGATGCCGGCGGCTTGTAGGCTCGGCCCAGCAACCGTGGACCGAGGAGAGGTCGGGGGTCAGCCTGTCTATCTAGTGTAGGATCCCAACGAATGGATTTACGGTGTCATGGCGATCATTAGCTGGAGTAGCGTTCTCTGATGAGTAAAAGTACGAAGACACAGAAGCTGGTATTCCTAACTATATCGAAGGCCCATCATGCGTGTCTGCCTGGCAGTTCACGTTCTTCCGTCCAGTCACACTGAGGCCGGGTCCTCATTCCCCGACATCTCATCAACTATCACCTGCTCGTGATCCTTCCTCCAGTCCTCATAGGTACGATACAAGCTGTTCTGGAGGGCGGGATACTTTCGATAGTATGACACATGGTCGATCTCACAGACACCATTATGCTCGCCCTTGTGGTCGGCGCAGAAGGGACGATTGCACAGAACACATCGTTGGATTGGGAGTGTATCTGTCAGGTGTGGCTTCCTCTTCCGCATTCCGTCATGGACGTGGCATGAACCAGATTCGAAAGTATTTTCTAAAGTGTTGTTAGACCCACGTTAAAAGTTAAGCTAGTGCGACATAGAGTACGGACCATTGTATAGACTTTGGCGTAGATTGTGTTGATCGAGTTTGAAGGCACTGTTTAGAAGACCGAACACTGGGGAGCAGAGAAGAAAAGATGAGGGTGTCCAGTCTGAAGGTGGGTGCCATTGCGTAACAGTAGCATTGCCTGGCGTCAGCCATGTAATACGTCGAGTCATTCGTAGATGCGAAGACATGGGGTTTGCTTGTACAGCCACCCTAGTAACAGTCCTAAGTCCATGGCTCACGACTTGTACACGCGTTCTCGGTATTGCGGGACACGATACACTTGACAGCTCTTCTTTGATCCCACTACCCAGGCCTTTCTTCAAGCGCAGATGAATACTGAGGCGGGGTCATAGAGAGGTACCTTCAGATCTACCTTGTACGATACTGTATCTTGCTTTGTACCATCACATGAAGCATAGAAGGGCTTGGATACCCAGCAACCTGACTGGACGTCCGCGAATAAGAGGAGTGAGGGCATTAGCATGCCCGGTTATCGGGCCTGTCAGGTGGCTTGGGTTGCTTGGACAAGTTAGACCAGGCTCTGCTCATGATTCCGTGCCGGTCCGCGGAAGCGAAGGGACTTGCTGCCCATAAGAGGGATAATGCTTGATAGTGTCGTGCTGCGTAGGGATTGATTGGGTTGATAAACAGCCACTGACACGCTGGCATCACAATGTGCGCCACTTCATGGTTCATATGACCGGAAGAAAGTACCGTAGGTAGATACTGTCGTAAAGAATGGCGGAGTAGAGACAAACGGTGAGCTAGGATACATTAGGATGTGTATCACGAGATATCTACTGTTTTCAAGGTCATTATTTGCGCACTTGCTCTACTTGGAGGATTGATAGTTCTCTACCAGGAACCGTTTGTACCAACTCATTCCTCATATCATTACCGTACGGCATATGACTACCTATATAACATCACTGTCGTTAACTTGATCGTGATTATCAATCATGCCGACATGAAACATGCGCCATGACACATCTCCCAACATAGAACTACACCACTACACCGGGGCTTAAAGTTGGATTCCAGACAGGAGGTTCGTCAATAGGGGAAGCAGCTGGAGGATGGGTCAGTCTGGTCAATCATAATTCTAAGAAGGGTACTTACAGCAACTAGAGCCTTGACCAGCGGAATAATATTGTCAATCGCAGTCGTAAGGATGTCACCCTGGAAGATTGGTATCACCGCATGAACAAGCCCTGGAATGGAGTCCAGGACGATCCCTATGTCGTTCACAAGCTGCGGCGTCAGAATACCAATCAAATCGTCCACAAGCTTCGAGATAATATCCCCGTTCAGCAAAGGCAGAAGGCTGTTGATAATCTTGGGCACCGCATCCAGGATGGATGTGATAGCGTTGCTCGAGATGACGTTGAGGAGACTCTGCAGGATCGGTGGAACAGCATCAAGGAGACCGCCAAGCTCATTAATGACTCTAGGTGTGATGAGAGCCTTGGTGATGTTCCTTGCTGGTTGCAGAATGTCCTTCGGTACCAAGGGGACAATCTTTTCCAGGAGAGGAGGCACGGTCTCGACAAAGTCACCGACCTCGCCGACCAAATCCTTCGTAACGATAGTCGAGATGACGCCCTCGACCGGACCAAGGAGATCCTGACTAAATATTGGGATGACGGTGTGCAGGAGAGGTGGGATTGCAGCGAGAACGGTACCCACGTCAGCGATGAACTGCTCCGTCAGGAGTCCTTTGACAGCTTTCACGAGTGCGAGGATGATGTCGACGTCGAGGATCGGCAGGATGGCATCGATGATCTTGGGAAGCCCAGAGATGAGGTTCTTCACTTGCTCGCTGCCGACAATTGGGATGAGATCGCCAACTATTGGGATGACAGCCTGGATCAGCGATGTGATTTCGTTGAGAAATCCTGGAGTCACGATGGTGGTGAGAAGGTTGCCGATAGCCTTGAAGAGTTCTGGAGTGAAGATAGGCATGAGGTCTTGCACGATGCCTGGGATGTAGCCAACGATCTTGCCGACATCGTTGATAAACTGCGGCGTGAGCAGGCTTGTAATTATATGGACGACCGACGAGAGAACGTTGCCATTCAGGAGCGGCAGGAGATCGTTGATGATTCCTGGAAGGGCATTCAAAACCGACTCGATCGCGTTAATCAGCTCCTTGGTCAGGATCTTGGGGAGTAGTTGCACGATCTCTGGAAGCAGGGGCAGCAAGGCGTTGATGACTCCTGGAAGGGCATCCAAGACTGACTCGACAGCAGAAATCAGCTCCTTCGTGAGAATCTTCGGAATCAGCTGCTCAATCATTGGGAGTAGCGGCAGCAACGAATTGAGAATGCCTGGCAAAGCATTCAACAGTGAGTCGACAGCCAAAATCAACTCCTTCGTAAGAATCTTCGGGATAAGTTGCTCGATCGTTGGAAGCAGTGGCAGGACTGCATTGAGGATGTCCGGAAAAGCATTCAACAGCGATTCGACAGCCGAGATCAATTCCTTGGTCAAGATCTTGGGAATGAGCTTCTCGATCTCAGGAAGCAGAGGCAGTAAGGCGTTGATAAGGCTAGGAACAGCATCTAAGAGGGACTCGACGGCCGAGATCAGCTCTTTTGTGAGGATCTTCGAGATGAGCGTCTCGATCGGTGGAAGTAGTGGGAGGAGAGACTTCAACAGGCCAGGAATAGCCTCGAGGACCTTTCCGATCTCCGCGATGAATTCGGGGGTAAAGATGTCGATGATCAACTTCTGGATTGATGGTATGAGCGGAAGCAAGCTGTTCACAAGGCCTGGCACTGCGTCAAGTAGTGATCCTAATGCCTTGACCAGTTGAGGCGTGACAACCTTCTTGAGAAGGTCCTCAAGAGTTGGAATTAGCGGCATGATCGTGTTCAGCAGACCTGGCAGATCCGCGAGCAATGTCTTGAGGTCGTTGATCAGCGCGGGTGTAAGGACCTCCTTGATAAGGTTGCCCAGAGGCTGTATAAGAGGCACGACGGATTTGATAATTGATGGCAGGGCATTGATAAGCGATCCAATCTCCTTGATGAGCTCTGGTGTCAGAATGCTCTTCAACAGGTTGATGAGCGGCTGGATAATATCAGAACTGAGCAGCGGCAACACTTGGTGGAGAATTGATGGCAGATCTTTGAGCAAGGTGCGCAGATCGTTGATAAACTGTTCTGTCAAGAAACTCTTCACGATTTCCACTAATGGTTTAATCAGAGGTAACAACTCATTGATGACGGATGGGATGTCCTTGAGCAGAGACTTGAGTTCATTGATCAGCTCTGGTGTGATGACGTCCGAGATAAACTCCACAAGTGGCTTGATCAAGGGCAAGAGGTCCATCAACAGAGCCGGCAGGATCTTGAGCAAGTCACTAAGCTCGCTCAGAACCTCTGGTGTCAGGACCTCCTTGACGATATTGATGAGTGGCTCCAGGACATCGGAGCTCAGAAGAGGCACGATGTCCTTCAAGATTGGGGGCAAAGCAGCGAGGAGGGCATCGATCTCGTTGATGAAATCGGGCGATACAATCGTGCTGACCAGCTTGGATAGAGGCTCCATCGTGCTGTTACCAAATATTGGCGCCAAATCGTGCACCAACGGCCGCAATCCGGTCAAAATAGCGGACAGGTCGTTGACCAATTCCGGTGTTACATTGTCCGTGATCAACTTCTCCAAAGCTTTCAGCAATTCTGGATTCAAGATAGGTTTGATGCCATCGAGCAGCTCGGGCAGCGCCTTGAGAAATGCTGTCACTTGATCGCTGGTGAGAAGATCCAGAATCTCAGCCAGGACCGGTGGAAGGGCAATGATATCCTGGATGATGTTGTCGAGGCTACCCAGAAAGCTGCCGTTCGAAAGCGTCGAGAAGAGCTCTGCCCCAGAGCCGCCAGAAGCACCAGAGACTAGTGGTTTGAGGCCGGCGAGTGTACTAATCATTTCCTTGCCCTCTTTGACTGTAGCGTCGTCAAAAAAGTTGGCAGCTTGGTTGACCAACGATGCGGTATCTTTCACGAACTGGGGCGTGAACAGACTGGCAATGTTTTTGATGCCGTCCTCGAGGCTCGCAAGGCCATTGCTCGCACCACTGTCCCCCAGACCAGGGAACAGGTCGCCCAGCAGACTATCGATCCCATTGCTGCCGGAGGACGACGATGACGGCGGCGTTGTCGACTCAGTACTTGGAGCAGCTGCCGTGACTGATGTCGCCTTGACACTGTGTGCTGTTGACGAAGTAGGCTCAGTGTCAACGCTGGGAATGGAAAATGCCTTGGTGGCTGCGTTGGCCAACGAAGAAAGGAAAGTTGCTACTGGTGGCTCCGCAGCATGAGTTGTCTTCTCATTATCGAGAGCAGCAGCGGCAGCAGCAGTGTTCTCACTAGCCGTCGACGACTGAGGCGCAGCTTGAGCCACCACACTGTTGTTGGCTTCGACAGCAGCAGCCGTTGCGTTCTCAGCATCACGCTGGTTCAACACTTGTTCTGCCAGGGACCGGGCAGCCAGCAGCGTGACGAGGGTGTGAAGGGGTCTCATTTTCAGTGGACTGTTGGCACGGCCCAAGCGGACTCCTTTAGAACAAAAGGATCGGGCCCCAGGATTGGACCTGGGGTGCAATCGGTCTTATGAAGCCTCCAAGATAGATTGACACGAGGGGTCTATACTGAGGGCTTGCCGAGGACCCTCGCTGCATGGCCACCTTGGAGCTGCGGCGGAATCTCAGCGGCACCATCATCTCCTGTGTCATGTCTCTCGTGGAGGGATCCCTTCTAGCGCATTGTCTGACGGTGAAAGATTCCCGTGCACCAGAGCTAGGTCGGGTGCAGTCACCGTGATCATCGCCACCAGTGCCCGCGACATATCTGGCTTGGACTCACGGACTACAATCCATAAGCGAACTGACTCGCTGGCCCGTTTTAATCTAATTGACTTTCGGAAACTAATTCGGTGCCTCGGACCGCAACGGCGGGGGCGGTAGTGTGCTTGCGGGGAGAAGATAGCGTGCATGGATCGACTAGTCCCTGCAGCGTGACATGGAACATGGAGTCATGTGGATACACGCGTATCTATGCGTGTATGGTCGTTGCATGTGTCTGATTCTTTATACATCATGCGGAGAGTTTTGTTAGATGCGGCGTCTACATGGGTATGGATGTCTTCAGGATCTGAGTACTATTCATTTGACATTGTCAGGATATCATTTAATCGTAAATACATCAGAACAGCCATCACAGTATACTGGCATAACATTCGTTGCATAGGCAAATCATATCACTCATTCTCTCCCACCACTCTTCGTCATATTGGAGCTGTTCGTCAAGTCTGTATTCCTTAACGCACTCGGCACATTTGAAATAGCGCCCGGATTTGATGTGATCAATTGTGACAGAGTCCCAAATAGCACCTTCAAAATGGGGACGTCCGCCGTGACTGTAAGGTTGTTGAGAACCTTTTCAAAATATGGGATGTGAAAGCCATTGTAGATCGTTGAATGGCCAGAAGCCGCCAGCATCAGATTCCCATGGCTAAGAGCATCTGTTTCAGCGGCTAGGATTGTCCCTAGATGGGTGACAGCTTTTCGTATGTCAAGAATCCCGCGTAGAGGAACTGTGTTATTGCCTGGTCTCAGCAATACGTTGTCGATGGTTCCGTTGCCGAGGATAACGTCCCCGATCTTGAGGTTCAGAGTTACGTTGCCCTATGCCGTTGTAAGCTTGGAAGTATAAGAATCATGGGGATGAAACATACCAGAGCAAACGTAACCAAAGAGTGATTCGGCAGTGTAGCACGTCCTATCAGGTTCGACCCGTCCTCCTCCGGAGGGAGAGCGATACTAGCTGCGTCTATGGAAAATCCACTCAGCTGGTCAAGTCCTGTTGTGTATTAGTCCATTTCTGTAAACAAGTCCAGCAGCAAGTCATACCCGCAAGTTCGACATCTTTATCCAACGTCAACGGAACCTTGAGTTTGCCTAGATGTGCAGTCGTCTTTCCATAGGCAGACATGGTGAAGTTCTTCGAATAGACCGCTTTTGACAGAAACTTGGTGAGCTCCTCCTCGTCAAGAACCTCCACCGTCTGGTTGCTGATCGTGAGATGGGATTTTCCTTTCAGATAAACCGGTCCCAGCTCGGCAGTCACGTAAGGCTTTCGGGGCTTAACATCTCGGTCGAAGAGACTAAGATTGAATTCATCGACGGAGACTCCCAGTCCCAGCGGAACGTTGATAGTTGCAGCCAGGGAGAAGGTGATAGTATCTGGGGTTGGTCGTAGCACCTCTGCAGACTGGATTGGGATAGCGGCATCATCTACCAGTCTTTGGGCAATAGCTGGTAGAATGACGAGGAAGAAGACGGGCAGGAATATGGCGAGAAAGACCACTCCAAGCAATCCATAGCATATCCAAAACCTCCTGAAGTGCTTCCACAGCCTCGACCAGCACCCACGGGGCTTCTCTCGCTTCGCTACGATGTCGTTGCCCGTTTCCTCCTGGGCCCCATCGCGACTCGACGACTCATCTGAGTCCATAGACGACTTCCCAGGGTCTATGTAAGTCGACTTAGACTTGGATGGTTCACCGATAGGCATGGTGGGCAACTGTTGTCGCTGTTCTTGTCCGGACTTGTGGGAGCCGGTGGATCAAACTCCAAAGAGTCCGGGGACGCTGACAATGATATTGTGTCTGCCGGCGTATATTACAGTGGTGTCACCCCGGACTAATCTATATCTACTCTTGTTCAGCAATCTACATTACAGTGCGGGGATGGCAGCACAGGCTAGAGCCACTCCAGATCTTAGCGGCATCCTCTAATCCTAGGCGAGAAACACACTTTTACCCCGGGTCGTTTAACCCAAGTTTCCACCTGATCGTCTTCTAGGAGTGATGCAACTATCAAGGCCGGCCGGGTGGTCTCCTCGGACCGTATACCGCGGCAGGCTCCCTCCTTGCATGTTACGTAGACGTTGAGACAATGATATGGACTGTGTGGACGCCATCTAAGGTATTATATACACGATGCATGAAACGGCCTAACTCAGGGAGCAAGATCCTCAGCAACTTGTCAGTCTATACCTCTCCTTCACCAAGCCTGCCGCACAATGACTTCCCCACGAGAGAAATCCCCTGCTACGCCGCGAGAGGACACTCCCGAGCCCTGGCAATCGACCGTCTCGGAGAAAGAGCCAAATGAGACCCTTGCCCTTGTACCCAGCGATGAGCTGCTCGACTCGCTGCAGAACTCCGAGCAAGTGCAGAAAGTGGTCCGAGAAGGCATTCTTCTTGCGGCCGGGGCGGCAGCTATCCTCCTGCAGGTCGCGATGCCCGGCGTCGCCAAAGGCGTTGACAACCATAGCAGCTTTGCATACCGCCCGCTACATCGACTCCGCACCACCCTCACATTTGTCTACTGCATGGCCTTTGGCACAAGGGAAGAGAAGAAGAGAATTATCACGATGGTCAACCGGGCGCATGCAGAGGTCAGAGGGCCTGACTATTCTGCTGATGACCCCGAGCTCCAGACCTGGGTTGCAGCGACCCTCTACGCCAGTGGCATCTATATCTACGAAGAGGTCTACGGTACCATGGAGCCCTCCCAAGCGGACCAGATCTACCAGGAGTTTTCCGTTCTGGCGGTGGCGCTGCGCGTGCCGCGGGAGAAGTGGCCCAAAAACCGCAAGGCCTTTTGGAAATACTGGAACAAGACGGTGGCAAAGCTCGAGATCACGCCCCATGCGCGACACATCGCCGACGATCTACTATATAACAAGCACCTTTTTTTCCCTTTGCGGATGGCTCTGCCCATTGTCCGCTTGATGACGGCGCAGATGCTGCCAGACAGGATTCGCGAAGGGTACGGGTTAAAGACAGGTAGCCTTCGACGGACGTTTTATAAAACCACGATGTTGGGAGCCAGGATTGCCTACCCGGTGATTCCTCGATTCATTCGAATGATCCCGATGAAGTTTTACATGAGGGATATGCGGCGCCGTCTGCGGAACATGGCGTAATGGCAGTCTTCTTGGCTTCCCATTCTCTACCTGACTTTGCTGGTTTGTACTTTGCGATACCAGATGGGAACGAGACATGAAATTCTCTACCAGACCGTACACTTTCTTTCCGTGTGGTTACTTCGAGCAGTCAAGCAATGAATCAATGACCTGCCAAGCACTATACACTCCAAATAACGATCGTCGGGGGCTGGATCCCGTCAGGTCGGCCGAATCCACATGAGTGTTCCAGCGGGTTCAGCGGACCGAGGTGGCCGTAGCTGATCTTTAGACTGGCGTGGCGTAACGAAATTAATCTATAACTACATACAGTGGGTCATCTATATTCCCCCCGCATATGGTTGACAGCTCTGTGCCTTAATGAGCAAATCGGAGAGAACAAAAGCAAAGCCCTGGTTTGTCCGAAGACGGCTATATGGAGGGCCACAATATGATCACCACACGGGAACGCAAATTATTACAATCCGTAGCCTAGCCTGACCCGCTACTCGTTTTCATCATCATGTGGAGCTTGAGCTGTCGGTAGTTAGTTGGGGTTCTAGAGAGGTCTGCACGGATGGCTCATTTTATGGAGATAGACCAACGCCTCATCATGAGCTTTACTCTATGGAAGAAATAGACCCCCGGGCCCATACGTAGTGGGGAGATGAAATAAGTCAGAATCTATTCCTAGCTTCTTTGATCCCTAGTGAAATATGCGTTTCATCTGTAGACGGTTGACACTCCACCACTAGATCTCAAGATATTCTTCCCTTTTCCCAGTATCGCACTTCCTAGCTAGTCACTATCACGGGGACCAGTGTCAGTACATTAGTTTCCGAGAGGAACATCACTGAAGAGTATCGAATAATACTCACTATATAAGAAGAGAACGGCGAGAAACAATAGCAGAGACAGTGAAAAGTAGAACGATCGCTTAAAGGGCATTCTGAGGGGGTTCCAAATAGAGTCGAAAGGATCCGTATTGTTGGTTCCTTCGCCAGCCTCGAGGTCCATATCTGCCTTGGAGCCAAGCTGGATCTGCGAACATCCCGTGGTAGAATCGACTTTTCCCATGATCTGTTGGCTTCGGTGTGTTCAGGTTGGGAAGAAACAAATGGCCGCATTATCACATTGCCAAATATTCCTCCATGTCCCCGGTTTAAATCCATATGATCCCTCAACAGCGGAGGTCTAGTCGCGTGGCGGCCTGTGATAGTCAATAGAATAGAGCCGGGCAAATCAAATCATAGGCTTCGCCGCGGGTCCTAAACGGCACCATCCATTCGGTTCAATGATTTGATCACATTTCGAGGAAATCCTCCGAAGCAGTCTTAGTTGATAACTGACCCATGCATCCTCCCCGCCCCAACGGCCGGCTCGGTCTGGTCAATCTAAAACCAGCTCATTCTGAGCTAACCGTGGATCAAAAATTTCCAGATTAGTCTGCACCAAGTGCTGCTAGCAGGGAGCGGTCCGAGGCAAGCAAAGAGGGGGTCATCCTGGCAAGAGGTCCCCGCGGGGTATTGCATCCCCAGATGTTCGCGGAGTTACGCCACCTTGGGCCGGGGCGCCTTCAGCTTCAATGGACATTGCAACTAAGGAGCTAGACATCCTCTCAGGGAAGACAGCTTAGATGGCATGAGGTGCACTATAACGCGAAAAACACTCAGAACCCATGTGAGAGTCGATTCTTGACCTCGCCAAGTCCATTGACGCATCGCCAACTACAAAATGCACTCCATAAAGGGCCAGAAATCTCCAGAACGACGCATCCGCAGAGCTGCCGCAGCCTGCTATCGATGCCACTGGCGCAAGGTTCGCTGTGATGCCGCTGTTCTTGGGTATCCTTGCACCAACTGCACACTTGATGGCATCGCCGGCTGCACTCTACGGCCCAACGCGACAGCTCGCTTCAGACGGCTTCAAAATGGCGATGAGACGGGTGTTTCTGCCACACTGGCGGCTACCGAGGGCCCATCCTACTTCGATCCGTCTGCGTTGAGTGAGCACGAGAGCCACTCGATGACGGCAACAGGACCGCTGCAGAACCCTAGTGACTGGACGCAGGATAATACAGAGCCTCTTCTGCGGCTGGATCTGGATGTTCCAGTCCCTGGATCTCCGGCACCCGATCCAGCGCCTTTCATATTCGAGAATACAGACACAGCTTTTCCCGTGCAGAGCTTTGTCGACCTAGGCAGACTATCGTCCCTTCCAATGAATGATGTACAGGTTCTGATGGTAAACGGTTGTTTGGAGATACCCCCTAATGCCGCGGTCAATGTGTTCGTGCGAAAATACTTTCTCTTGCTACATCCTCTTCTTCCGGTCATCGATGAGGCCCAGTTCTGGGGGATATACAACCAATCCAACAAATACCTAAGCCGCCCGGGAAAGATGTCGCTGTTTGTATTCCAGGCCATGCTCCTCGCCAGCTGCGCGGTATGTGTCCAGACACTGTAAATTTCTGTAGCGCTAATCAGGAAGTGTCTTCCTCTTGTAGTTTGTTCCGGTGGAGTACATTGAACAATGCGGCTTCCGAAATATACATGACGCACGGCGGGTTCTCTATCATCGAGCAAAGGCAGGCAACTCAAAAAGCTGTATCTCCGACATTCCACGATATATTCTAATATACCGCTTTGTTTGCAGGTCCTCTACGATACCGGCTTTGAGAGCGATCCTTTGGCGAG
Organism: Aspergillus hortae; assembly: GCA_032158085.1. Classification (NCBI taxonomy): domain Eukaryota; kingdom Fungi; phylum Ascomycota; class Eurotiomycetes; order Eurotiales; family Aspergillaceae; genus Aspergillus; species Aspergillus hortae. The sequence goes on along the minus strand of JASVVY010000035.1, from coordinate 218,343 downwards.
GGCCCAGGGAGCTCTTCTTCTTACGTTCCACACGACGGCAGAAGACCCCCAGGCAACGATGACCTGGAACATATGTGCCATCCAAAACGCTATGAGCGTAGGCTCCATTACAAGTATGATTGACCCGCAGCCCGCGGTGGTCCCGAAGAAACGTCTGTTCTGGTCAGTCTTCGTGCGAGACAGAATACTGTGGCTGGGGCGGCATCGCCGGCCGCAGTTTATTTCCGCTAATTTTAATATCGGAATGGGTCTCCTGGAGGAGCTTGATATCGCAGATGAAATAAATTCATCTCCAGTATATACACCCAACAGCAAGCGCTTGCTGTTGAAGCTCTTTCAAGCACAATGCCGGCTCGCATTGATTCTGTCGGACGTTAACGCGATCGCCTTTTCGGCGTCCGAAGCTTATTCTTCACAGCTGTCTGTTGAGGGACTACACTCAAGACTGACCAAGGTGCAAATGTTGAAATCTAGATTGGCACAGTGGAGAGAAGTATGGATGCCGTTGCCCCAGACAGCTGCACCGGAGCAAGAAGCCATTGACGTCCTGACAAACATCACATTGATGCATTATGAGTAAGTACCGAGCTCTAATAAAACAGAGTCTCTCTAAATGATAGAATATTTATTCTAGGAGCGCAAGAATCGCCTTGTCACATCATGAAACATTCCTCGTCGAACAACATCTCGAAATCATACAAGATCGATCATCGACTATGCTCCTGGGTATCGCAAAGGAGCTGAAAGACTCAATGTCCAACGTGACCCAGAAACTGTCGTACTTTGCCTCTGTGAATCTGACCGAGAACATACCGTTGAGCGTGTAAGTTTTATCTCTAAGTAGCTACGTGTGCATTCTCGCTGATCGGATAGCAGCCTTGCCTCTAGTGGAACTCCAATGGTTCTGTCTGCGATAGACGTGAAACTTTCGTCATCACAGTCAAAGATGCTTGACCGACGACGTACTTTAGATGACTGTTCCAAGATTATAAAGCAGGCCAGAAAGGTGTACGATGTAGCAGACTTTTTTTCCCAAGGAACCAACCACATCCTCCAACTGGCGTATGCTATTACGAAGAATCTATTCATCGACAATAACACACATAAATCGGATTTGTTAGCTGCTCAGCCCGGGAATGAGGAAGGACAGCCACGAGCTATCGTTCCGGCATCCAACGGGCGACGGGTGAAGGGTTGGGTGGATGCCTTTCTCAAGTATCCTCGCGCTTACCTTGTGATCTCGTCCTGTATTGATCACAGTCTTGCGACTGGGCGTCTACCACGAGATGAGCTACTGCCACCACTTATAAGGGGCACTGTGTTTATGATTCTGGGGAGACCGAAGCTTCCCTGGACGATCACGGCACCCACGAATTCTAACACCGAGCGTGCGGGGAGGTATAACGAGGAGAAATGTCAAGATCAAGACGCGAACCAAGAATCCGTCTCGCCTGTTGACACGCGGCACCCAGTATTGGACGATACCTGGTACTGGTCTCTCATACACGATGTAGCGGCCGAGCCGCACCGTGCCTACGGTATAGGGGGTGTCTGGGGTCTTTCTGGCACTTCTATGTCTGATACTTTAGACCATTGTTCATAAGATATAATTCAGTTGATCTACCGTTCTGGCATTTCGAATGACCTCTGGTTTATGTACAGAGCTGTTGTAAGGACAGCTTGATATTTCGTGCAATGCTGCACATCCGCAGTTCTTAGGGCGGCATTTCTGTTGGCATATCTGTCGGATGGTATGTCTCAGCCAGTTCCATAGTCTGATCGGGACGTTACTGATAGCAAATAGGAACATTGTTGTCAACTCCCCACATCACACAAATTCCACAAGGGCTTGTAATTAGAACGCTGTTGCAATGACGAGGACTATATCCGGGATAACGGAGTACTGGCGACCATCGATATATATAGCCCTGTCCATGTCTATGTCCTGGTTCATGTTCCAAAGTATGCCTCTTGTCGTGGTTGAAACGTCCTGCGCTACGCAGTTTACAACCTTTGGGGACAATTCCCAATTGCTTTACTCTGTTGCCCAGATCAATGTGGGCATGCGAATCAAATCTAGGAATCTACGATACGGAGTACAGCACTCGAAATCCTGGTAAGCCATGTGGAGCAGGACCCAGTTCTGTTTCGACTAACGCAGATGGCCAAAGTTATTCTTTTACTTCGTATCTACTCCGTCGTTGCTGAGCTTCCATCCGGAGCTGACGGCGGGCCAGTTCTGCTACAGTTCTACATAGGTAAACACCCCTGCAAAGCTCATCTCACTGCGACGATAGAGGATATATTGGTCGCCCTTATCTGCGGCAAGTCCATTCTCTTCTTTCTATTTTGATTCTCCTGCCACCCGCAGACGATCTCTCTAGCGCGTAATAGTGTGGACCCCCAGCCGATGCCGCGTGAAACTAGAAAGAAACCGGACCCAACGCGCTGCCAACGGAGCTCCGTCACTCTCGATTTCCGTCGAACGTGTTCCTGCAATTCTTGGGGCCTACCAGGTACGATATCCAACACCATTCAGCAGGGCTATAGCTCGCCCTTTCAATATTAGGGCTATATATATATTACTCCAAGGAGCTAAACAAGTGCCCTCTCATTCTCGTCAGAACCTCGCAACGAGACACCTGCTCCACAAATTCTTGTTTGGTTTGGCCACGCGGTTCTGTTCGGAGAAGCCGGGTCTATCATTTCCTGTTCTATCGTGCATGGGATGTAGATCACACCAAACGCTAGAGTAGATTGCAGCAGATTTCCACTTCGAATGCACGACCACAGGGGCAACCCAAGTCCGGAACCCTAGTCCACATCCATCGAGAATGTTGTGCGGTGTTCGGCGATCTCTTTGCTCCATGCTCAACTCCAGATAAAAGCTACTCCGATCCAGGACTCTACTGCGATGCTGGCTCCACTCTGGCACATATTATCAACCCAATGTCGGTTTGTGTCGTCCGCACATCGTTTCCGAAGTCCGCCTGACACCGTACGGTGATCCGGACGCCCGAAGCGTTTCCAGAGTACTCCTTAGATACCGGAGTATTCCAGGCACGAGTCTCATCCCTCGCTGTTGGCCTGCCGTAGTGAATTCGGTAAGAGCCCCGTCGTTCGGTCTCAGTGACGATAGGTAGTCCCTGTGAGGAGCATGAATCGCCAGATTCGATGTGTAGTTGCTGGTTATAGTGATCTGAAATCCACGGAGTATTTGTAGAAGCCAAGGCTTCTCTTCCCCGGAAAATCACGATAGTCGGTGGTCTGGGATGCTTGAACCGGACGAAGGATCATGTCTTTGCGCACCATTTGCATCTATATTCTTAGTGAAGTTGGGTGTCAAAGTCTATTGGTGCCCTAGCATCTACTAATTATCGTGATGGGACCAGCTGAATTAAATGATTTGACATTGTCTCTGCTTTCTTCCACTCCTTAACTCTGTCTATAAGCCTCTACAATACAAATCACCCCTCAACCCAGGGCATCCCTTATGTCGTTTGATACTTGAATCCCTCCGATGCCACTCGCACACATGAAGATTGTCGTTTACGACCTCTCTTAACGACCCATGGCGACTACCACCGCCTTTACACCGGCGACCACTCCGCCACCTGGGGAAACCTATAACTTCATCGACCCTCCGTATATCGGGACGAAATATCTGGTCGTGAACTGCGTTTTTCTTCCGCTCGCCGCAATTGCGGTCTTTGTGCGGACGTGGACTCGGATTGTGATTGTGCGGAGCTTTCAATCAGATGATTGTAGGTGTTTATAAAATGATTGTTCTGGATTTCGCTGACTGTGTGCAGATTTAATGATTGCTGCTTTTGTATAGATACCGCATCTAGTCTGCAGGCCGAAACTGACTAGGCGTCACTAGGTGCTATCATGCGTTATGGCTGGCGTCACGCTTGCCAGTAAGTATACCGGCAGACACCACGAACATCCAGACTGATCATTCTCCCGAACAGTGCTCAACTACGGACTGGGGAAGCATCTGTGGGACGTTCGCCTGGAGCACTTCACGCCATGGTTCAATAAGGTAGACTCGAATCCCCGCCAGATGGCAGCGACTCAGACCACTAATCGGAACCCTCCTAGTTAAACGTGATAGCGGCCATCTTCTACTGCGCTGCCACCGGAATCACCAAGTGTTCCGTCCTCATCTTCTACATGCGCATCTTCCCTAGCCGGAACTTCCACATCGCCGTCTGGACAATTGTCTTCATCGCGGCGGGATACGCGGTCTCCAGCGTACTCGCCAACGTCTTCAGCTGCACCCCGGTTGAAAAGGCATGGGACGTCGAACTGAAGGGCAGCTGCATGAACCGACCAGTCTTTTACTTTGCGAACGCGGGATTGGGGATCTTCACGGATTTTGCGACAGTCGTGGTTCCGATGTACGTCTGTACCTTGGATCATGGACACAAGAGACGGTGCTAATGGTGGTAGTCCCTGGCTCCGACGCCTGCAGATGCCTTTGCGACAGAAGATTGCCGTTGGGTCGATTCTGGCCATGGGTTGTTTGTGAGTGTTCCCTTTATACTAAATCGGACTGGACTGACGACAACAGCGTGGGTATCGTCAGCTGCATCCGCCTGGCGTCGCTGTATAGCCTCATGAGTACCACCGACCTGACCTGTAAGTTGGATTACTCGCTCTGAAGACTTCCCTTCTAACTGGGTATAGGGGCCACAACCGACGCCTTGATGTGGTGTACGATCGAGCTCAACCTCGGTATTGGACTGGGCTGCGTCACAGCAATGCGACCTTTCGTGCGACGATACTTCCCCCGTCTGCTGGGACTCTCATCGAAGTCATACCAATCGACGCCCAAGTATGGTCATCAGCTGGGATCCCTGCCTCGTAGCGACAACCCCGACTTTAGCGGGAACCGAAGCCACCAGTACTCGACGACCCTGACAACATTGAAGAGTGCGCCTGGAAATGAAAGCGAAGAGCATATATTGTCGCCTGTGGAAACACAGGGGAAATCCCCCGGGGTCGTGGAGGGTATTTTTCGGACTGTCGAGTTCGATGTGGAGAATGCTAGCAAGGAACGTTGACGCCACTGTCTAGGACATGTTGTTGTCATTGTTGTCACGATTTTTCTATCATACTGGTGCCCTTGGATGGTGACGGAGTTGTCAGATGTTTTCACTATGTACAGTAGAGGGCTGTTCAGATGGAGTTTCTGTTTTCTCCGTAGTGTCGTGGGCCAGCACCGACTTGACCAGGACCATTATCACTAAAGGTCTCCTAATAATGCCAATGAGAGACCAGCGGAGTTTGACTCCAAATTGCCCTTTGCCAATCAACCGCGCACATTCCAACGAACGGGTTTATGCTAGGCAGGCTGGGGATACAGTGGAACAGGCTCCACCACCTGGCGCGTTACTAGGGCCGGCTAACGCCCCTACTAGACTGCCCTGGGCCTCTTACCCGATGAGTGGGATCTTCACCAGAGAATAGCGGCGGCTGCATTGCGTAGATGACAATTTTTGAGGACCCGATGGTAGAATCCACATTAATCACAGACGGCTCCACTGCCCTAGTCCTAGTACAAAGTAGTTCTGATGAACTCCGACAAGTCTCCAGGATCAAGACTAACGATCTTAGCGTCTCCAGTGTGCCTGACAAACACTCCGCTGTCTGGCGGAGCTCTCCTGATTCATGCCTCCGCTGCAGGCTCATATGACAGACAACTTTTGCCGGATTGCGGGAATTCCTGGAGTTTCCTCCGCAAGCCTCTCTGCGATCGCAAGGCTTTCATCATCCATGATGCGTGTAGTATCTACGCTCGCGTCCTTGGCGGGCGTGGTTTTCGGATCGCACCTGGTCGACGTGTCGACTGTTTCGAACGGCTGCACCGCCCTGAGTGCCCGCCTCAGCGATGCCGTGTTCTTCAAGAACAGCTCGGTCTACCAGTATGAAGCGCAAGAATTCTGGTCCAACACCGAGAAGATGTCGCCCAGCTGCGTGTTTCGCCCACAATCGAGCCAGCAGTTGGCCAAGGGGCTGGAGTCGCTGGTCGATGCAGAGGCCAAATTCGCCGTGCGAGGAGGCGGCCATATGGGTATTCGCGTGGGTAACATCATCGATCAATGATGCGACAGCACTAATCCTGTGTACAGGGCTCCAACAATATTGACAACGGAGTGCTTATTGTCATGTCGAACTTGACGACGATGAAGCTGTCCCCGGATCACTCGGTTCTATCGCTCGGTCCTGCTTATCGGTGAGTTCTATCCCGCTTCGGATCTGGAGTTCTTCTAACCCAGCGCAGATGGGAGGACGTTTACGCCTATCTCCAGAAGTATGATTTGTCCGTGGCTGGCGGACGTCTGGGCCCTGTCGGAGTGCCCGGCTTGCTCCTTGCCGGCGGTGTCAACTTCTACGGCAACCAGGTAGGCTGGGGCTGTGACACCGTGATCAACTATGAGGTTGTCCTGGCAGACGGCTCCATCGTACAGGCTAACAAGGCCTCGTACCCTGATCTTTTCTGGGCGTTGAAAGGCGGCAGCAGCAACTTTGGCATTGTCACGCGGTTCGATATCGAGACTGTCAAGTCGCCTCGCGTCTGGGCTGGCTCGCATACCGTAGCGGCCAAGTATGTGGATCGGTTCTTGGAGGTATATCAATGTCCATCGCCGTCATCGTGTTTGAATTTGTGCTGACAACCTAGGCTGCTGCTAAATACGCCTCCGACATCTACGACCCCAAGACGCACATCGTGCCCGCCCTCGTCCCTGGCGAGGAACTCCTGGCATCCGTCATTCTCTTCTACGACAGCCCGAACACAAGCTACCCCGAGATCTTCAAGCCGTTCACCGACATCCCGGCCATCAGCAGCACGCTCGGCTTCAAGACAGTGTCGGAGTTTGCTGCGGAAACCGGTGCGATGGTGGTCCCCAACATCAAGTACGTCCAGTGCCACCAGGTTCATCTATTTGCAACTGACGAGTGATGTAGCGATGTCTTTGTGGCCGGTACCGTGGTCGGAACGACGTACGATGAACTCCTCCAAGGCATCAAGATCATCAACACGACCTTCTTCAACGAGCTGCCGAAGCTGTACGCGCAGATCCCCGCCGCCAACATCTCCACCATCCAGCTGGACTGGCAGCCCATCGGCGCGGACTGGATGGCCGCCTCGGCCGCCAAGGGCGGTAATGCTTTGGGCCTGGATCCTTCCAAGGTGTACCTCTGCTACGCCGAGGTGGTGGAATGGATCGGCTCTGCGTACGATGATATCGTCGCGAAGTGGGTGGAGGACACGACCTACAAGATCAACAACGCCACGCAAGAGGCGGGTCTGTACGATCCCTTCAACTACATGGGCGACTCGGCCGGGTTCCAGTCTATCTTCCCCGGCTACGGAGAGGCCAATCATCGCAAGCTGCAGACGGTTGCGCGCAAATATGACTCCACAGGTGTCTTTCAGACTCTGATGCCTGGTGGATTCAAGGTGTTCTAAGCTGTCCGCGTCTTGTACTGTACATAGTTACCGACTGTATATAGACGAAAATCATATGCAGTTCGTTCCTCGACATGTCGACAGCTTTCGCTTAGCGGTCAGGGTCTTTGACTTACAGAATACAGTTGGGGAAACGCCCTCAGCCAGCTGCGACCACTCAGTTGGAGTGAACAGATAGCTAATCAGTCTAGCTATGTGTCATGTGGTATCTTATTGGCGTGTCCCTCGCCTACGCCTCAAGGCCTGTGGTATCTTGATGTGTCTGCTGCCATCCATCTACCATGGTTCATGGTGCCATCGGAGTATCTCGGATCTAGTCTTTGTGGCCCTGGACCTCGCCCGTCCAATGTCCTACTTGGTACTCCTGGAAAGTCGTACCAATCGCTACCACATGTATTATAGCTGTATTCTTCCTATTAGGACCATCCAAAATCAGTCTCATATCCCATGTTCCGAGGACCTCTTGATCTAGGCCCCGATAACCTTTGTTGTTTCCTGGTTACGGAACGAAAAGTATCGTTCCCATCTCCACTGATAATCATATGACAGGCAGTCTATCAACAGGAATGACGCATGGATGAGATTGTGGCATCAATATAAAGCCTCATATCCAATCCAGTGTCCCTTTTTCTGCAGTTGGAAAATGCCAGGTACCTCTGCTCCCTGCACAAACAGCATTCCCTTCTCTCCACAGGCAAGACCTCCCATTACCATTTCCTCATTCAATAACCCACGGTGGTCTCAACGAAGATATATACAAGATGTGCCCTCCAACTACACGAATGGAGCGCCACACAACGGACGCCCACATCCACAAAGAAGGGCGCCATGTTCAGGAGATGCCCGATGGCGATCTAATCGGACATGGGGAAGCCAAGGAACGGATTTATAGGCGGTTGTTGAAAAAGCCGGATGCCGCTCTGGTCAAAGACGGAGAACGGTCGAGACTACTCAAGGACCAGGGCATGGACTACAGGCTCACTGGGAGATACACCTGCGAGAATAAAAAGCTAGATTCCACCCGCCGTGTACAGACCCTTTGGGGATGGTATTTGAAATGGGAAGGCGACCGTTGGACCAAGTATGACTTTGAAGTGTCAGTGAGGCCTCATGGATATTAATTGACTCTGAGGTGTCTGTTGAATTGTAAAGACGTTTATGGGAAGGAAGGATTGAACTTGGTATCTGCGTGTGTCCTGTGTTTTGGCTGAAAGATTCTCTGAAAGACATACGCAGATCAATAGTGATTCGCACAATTGCTATGCCTACCCGACATATACCTGAGCTCTACCGTGTTTGTTGATAAAGAGTGAGAAACGAGAACGGCAAATTGAGTATCCTTCCTCGTGTCTATTGTCTATGGGGCTTCCCCTTGTATCTAACAAAAGTCCAGCGTGATTAACTACACGTTATCAATGTTGACTGTTGTCTGGTTGCTTCCTATGCATACTCCGCAGACAGAGAGATATCGCAATTGAGTATGATCCATATCTAGTTGCTGCAATTACCTTGTATTGTTCCATTTAACCACTATTCACGGTGCTTGTTTCTTCCTTGGATACAGATATCATGTCCAGCCATCAAAGGCATAAGTCAGGTCTCCAAGCGGCTTCACCAGCAGCCATGTCCTATTGACCAGAGAATCAAGTGCGTAGTTACATAAATATCGAACCGTAAATCCATCCATCACGACATCTAAATCCTGGTAACCATCCGCATGCTCAATTTCTAAACACCGGCAGACTTGATCAAGAACTGCGCCGCCTCCTCGGCATCAGCCCCGTAGCTAATGTGCGCCATCACATTACCCCCATTCAGACAGACCGGGTCACCCTGCGCACAAAACTCCTTGACCTTGGAGGCGTCAACATTCTCCACAGCCTGCGATCTGAACGGATCCCCAAACAGCACTGCGCCCGACACCTGTCCGCTGCTTAGCTTGCTCGCCGCGTTGTGCACCACCATCGCACCCTGCGAGTATCCGCCGAGGACGACCTTGGTGTTGGCGCACTGCTTCAGCGCCTGTTGCACGAGTTGGGCCATCTGCGGTCCGCCTTCTGCGCCCATTGCCGCGTTGCCCTGCTTTTATTAGTATTTCCGATAGCGCGAACGATGGAGCAAAGTACGAACCGCCGCCGAGGCTGCGTAATCCACCCCCTGGATCACCACTTTATTGTTTGTCAACGACTTCAGCTTCTCGGCTACCGCTGGGCCGACGGTGTTGCCCATGTTTCCGAGCTCCGTGGTGCCGCGGGCGAAGATAAAGGTCAAGGGCTGGCAGGCGTCTTTGTCGGTGACCCCGTTGGCAGTGGATGAGCCTATTCCAGCGCGTTTAGTGTGGGTCTCTGCGTTATTTAACTCTGTCTTCCGATGTCACTTGAAAGAGTGCGTTCGTACCTCCCAGACCGCCCAGCAGACTGCTGAGGCCACTGCCGGATCCGCTGCTGCTGCTGCTGCTGCCCCCAAGCAGAGAACCCAGATTACCGAGACTGGGAATAGAACCAGTGGAGGAGCCGGAACCTAACAGGTTGCCGAGTCCGCCCAGTCCTCCCAGTCCAGAGAGACCGGATGGGATGGGGAAGAGCGAGGCCAGGGAGCCCAGCCCGCTGCTGGTACCTAGAGAGGAGAGGTCGCCGAGTTGTCGGTTCTCGATGGTCTTTGTCGGTGCACCCAAGGCGCTGCCGAAGAGAGAAAGAGTAAAGAGGGTGGCCTTCATGGTGTTGAAGACGTAACGAATGGATTGACGAAAGGGAAATGGTTGAGACCAGCTCAGTGTGAATGAACGAGTGAAGAGTAGAACGAAAGAACTTGATGCTCCCTCTTTTTCAATGTGAGAAAGCTTCAATTTATACATTATTCCATCGTTCGTTTCAAAATTGAGACTGGGATAAAGTTTTGATACACCTACTAGGGCGTCGGACTGATTGCCCGTGAGACATGGACGTTGTTTCATCTGCACTGCACCGAGGTATAGGGCTGCGAACGGCTTTTGGAATCGTGAGCATAGCCTACCGGATAATGTACCGAGGATACATCAATCAATCATAACGATACGCCTCACTTGGTATAAAAGGCGTGTGTTGACCATCCTACCTGAGAGGCTCAGTCAATGCTGGAAGCTCGAACCCAGTTGGATGCAATTCCAGAGACAGAACCGCTGAATACCGGCGCTCGAATGCCGGCCACGGTGGGAGGTATGAGTGCGAGGGCGATTTCGGCGAGCTGGTGACCAAATACCGACTATACGTAGATGGCTGTCTCAGGTTGAGACCATCTCAGACAGCCCCGAGTTTGATGCATGTGACATGCAACGCTAAAGCGTGATTGTCTGCGACTTCAACGGATAGATCAGCTGGTGTCGAGTTTTCCTACAAGGTCCTGTAGATCTAGTTCGGCGTGGGTCTCCCTTAGGGCTTGGTTCTCAAAAATGAGACATCCTTTCCGTACAGGGTAATCTGGCCGCCCCGAGGATACTCCGCACCGAGGGTTCCGATGTTTTGATGTATCAGATGCAGCAGAAGAGTGGGTACTTGGGGCAAGCTGAATCGTCTTAGACTGATTGCGTTCAGAAGGAATGCTTATTGCGAGACCCTTAGCACAGAACGTTAAGATGCGTTCGAGATCCTTTCGATACGACCTTCTACGCATATTCGTGCCGCTTACCCCGGTGTGCATACGTAGACAATTCTTACTGCTTTGATATTGATTTACGCCATCTCCAAATAGCCTTCCATGTACGGCAGGTGTTGCGAACGAACAGCGTTAAGCAACTTGGCCATCTGACTCCATCGCTTCATCCAAGCCAACCTACCATGGTCATCTGGGTCACACCCTGTTCTCTTCACACACGGGGAAATCAAAGAGCACAAATCAGGTATGCCGCAACTACCGCGGATAAAAGCCCTGTAAACACTCGTTAACATAGTCAAGAGTCATCCCCCGCGGAACACCCACCCAGGATATATGTAGAGAACATCATCCCTTTCCCTTCAGGTCCGGGCAAGGGTTGGTCATGCACAGTATACAGCGCTATTTCAGTCTTGTTTGCAGGTGTTGTGTCATCGTCTTCTTCATCGAAGTTTCCTTCTGAGGTTCCCCTGCTAGACTCGGGCCTCTCTGGCTCATCTCCAAAAAGTCGCATATTCCGCTCGACCAACGCGATCAATTCTTCCTCGTCCTCGGCAAGATGACTCTCTCTGATGATATCAGCCAATGTCATCCGGATGCCGGTACCGTCCGGATTAGGATATTTTTCTGATGTCACACGACCATCCAAGCCGTGCTGTAGATGAATCTCGTCCAGGCGACGTCTCTCTCTTCCGAGAACCAGAGTACATGGAGCGAGAGACTCAATGGCCCATTCTTCGTTCGGAACGGACACTATAAAATGGGGGTCGGCTCCGTTCTCCAAGAGCCATCTCCAAATGAACAAATACCTGGATTCTCCATGTAGCACACATAATATCAAATGTTGCCAAACAGTAATCTCGAGATGAGCGGTACGGTCATACGGATACGAAGAAAATGTTGTCATTGTTTGCGGCGAGAACCCTCTTTCTCGTAACGTATCCAGTGTGCGGTAGAATGTCGCGGGTTCCTCTCTTTCGACTGCGCAAAGCAGGCAGTATAGAAGCAAAACAAGCTGGAATGGGGTCGGCGCGACTGATGAGTCATGGGCCAATTTCCATTGCACGTATCCCAAGTTCCCGGCCCAAGCTGAAAGATAGAAAGGGTGAGACATGACATACGTGTGACCCTGTGCATAATATTTAGACGCAACAATATGATAAAAACCACGGTCCATATCTGCCCCCATGATGACTTGTGCGTAAGAGTCTGGATCTGTAATGGTCCTCGCCCCCAGCCGAGTAAGAACAGACCATATTTGCTCCTCGAAATGGAACGGCGCTTTCCCAATCTTTGCGGCCTTCCTCATCCTTATAACGCGGTAGGTGAGGCAACTCAGCCGCTTCTGGCCAGTCTCGTCGTCCATGTTCTGGGGTAAGTTATCTATATCCTTAGCCCACAGGTAAGCCAGACAAAGATATGAGGCCGCGTCCTCCGCGCAAAAGTCTCGGAGATGTTTTTCCTTTTCTTTGGTATCCAGTGACTCGATAAACTCGGGGACAGAACGATGTGTGAAAGCGATGATCGCTTCCGAGCCTATGTCACGGTAGCTCGTGTGTGTAGGTTCGAACAGACCTCCACAGTAGCCCATGAGCATACCCCGTGCTTGACTGAGCCGGTCACTTTCAGACATCCGCTCTTGATGAGAAATCTCGCAGCCGTCAGTTTCGGAGTCACCGGTGTAATGGTCGATGAACGGATAGCAAAGAAGTGGCAGTGGCATGTCGTATTCGGCCAGTTTCTGAATGATTGCAAACGTTCGGTAAGCGCGTCTCAGGTCAGATGAAGCGAGCGACTGGATGACATGGCTGAAGAGGTTGTACAGTCCCTCAGGAGCTTGGTCAATCTCCTTCTGGAGTATGTTCCAGCTGACTTTGCTCTCGTGGAGATATTGTAACCGACTAGTAACTAATGCCACCCAAAGGAATATGCCGTCAGCCTTTTTGATTATGGATTTAATCAACTCCGCCCATCCCTCTGTCCCTCGCGCAAAACTCATTCGGTCACGGATATAGATTTGCATATCTTCTTCCGTAAGGTGCTGCATGTATAGTCGTCGCTCAGATGGCAAATTCTCCAGAAAAACATTGTACTCCCTGCTAGATGTGCAGATTTTGAGCCGGCCTTTGGATTCAGCACACCAGCATGATAGTGTCTGGGCTAGATGGCGATGCTGATCGCTATCGCTCCCTTTGCACTCCTCGTCCTTGCACTCGTCCAGACCGTCGATGAAGAAACAGATGCGCAAATCCTTGGACTGGCAGCAAACCAGGCGGGACATGGCACTTTGAAGCGTCTGCAGCGGAAAATTGACTTTGGCATTAACCTGCCAGGGTTTGGACTGGATCTCCTTCCATTGTTCTGGCAGCACCTCGGGGATCAGGCTGGGTATCTCCGAGAGAGTCTTGTAGAGAAGCGCTCTATATAGTCCACGCACCGAATGCTGCAGGTTTGATCCAGGTCTCCAGAAAAAGAAGTGTGCCATGAGGAGCGTCTCATGGCCCGCCCATTTCCTCAGCATGTCCTTGGTGCGAGCATCCAGATACAGGAACTTCATCAGAGCTGACTTCCCGGATCCCAGTTTTCCGGAAATGTGGTAGATTCCATCTTCAGACGATAACCATGAACCGAATTCCTCCCGGATCTGTTCATGGTGGGATCCATCTCGGCCGATGAATTCCTCGTCGCTGTCATCCTCGTCGCTGTCATCCTCGTCGCTGTCATCCTTGTCGCTGTCATCCTCGTCGCTGTCGGCCTCATCGTTATCATTGCTACTATCGCGACGACTGAAGATCCATTCAAACGTTCTCATATGGGCATATGGGACTATTTCGAATCGAGTGTCCATCTCATCAAACCGGAGGTTCTCAAGCAAGCGTTGGGAATGCACTGCGACATACGAGCGGTGTGACAGTCCAAGCAAATCTTGAATAGCTTGCCTCAACTTGTCATCGGTAGTCTTTACCGTCCGGTCAAGTTCTTCCATTTGGTTCTGGAGTCTTATAATCCTATCGCCATTCTTGTCGAAATCTCTTGCAAGGCACACCAGCCGGTCCTTGACCTCGGACCTGCCAACGTCAGCATTTTTTTCTGCCTACTCCAAACAGATGCTTCGAGCGTACGTGGTTACCCAATTCAGTTGCACGACCAACTGATCCCTATACCGCTCCATTTTCACCTGTAAGCTCAAGAGCTCCTTTCCATACCGAAGACCCTTAATCCCACTGCCCCAGCTTCGGAGACGGGACCCTGGATCCTTGGGTTTGATCTTGTCTAGGAGTTTCTGAATATCCGCCGTCGCTGCACGACACTCCTTTGCCAGAGAAATTATGCCCTTGTACTCGTCGTCGACAATCTGGCCGGGAGGGATGAGCTTGTCGGTGAACTCGCGCATCTGCTGTGCAATGAATCCATGGGTGAGAGCATCCTGCGTAACCCCGGCAGCTGAGTTCTGGATTTCACGCACATCCGTGAGCAACTTCCGTCCGAAATCGATGAACGAGATGATGTTGGAGACGAGCCCGATGATGGACAGAGGATCCATGATGGGGTGGTATCTTGCCAGGTGCTGTGAGATTGACAGAGGGGTCAGATTGAAATCGTGCGGCTGACTGCATAATTGCTTTTAGCGGGATGTCGGTCTGTCCTATCTTCAACGGGGCACTCCCTGCTGCGAGTGCTATGACACTGACCAAGAGCCAGGGGCGGTAAAAATATAAACATATGAGAATATAACATGTTCACTGGAAGATTACCTATCTTGTTAACCAGCAGAGCCAGCAGCAATCCTGTTGTCATCAGCCACACATCGAGGGGTATACTTAGCTAGGCGGCTACTGAACTACCTGCTAGCCACTCGCTAACCAGATCCTCATTGGGAGGCCAAGGGCTGATTGCTCTCTTGGCAACTTTGTCTCGTAGAAACAGGAAGTCTACATTTTATTGTGCTCTCCTTCTCAAACTCCTGAAAAGCACTGGGAGTTGCTGTTCATCTAGAGCAGCATCTTCTAGAGAAGTAGCCCTATGGGTTACACTACCACCTGCGCGGGATATATAGAGCCACGAAGCAAGGGCCGTCTGCATCTTTCCAGCTGGACACTACTTTACATAGCCAGTTTATACCCCTCCCAGTTATGCATCCAAAAGCCAGACATGATCTACAATACAAACGTTACACCTCGACGGGATGAGCTGCATCAGACCACCACGGTAACATTCTTGTGGGACATTCGTAGCATCTCATCGGTCGACTGTGCCTGTGGAATGCCATCTTCCCAGTAGTCTCTATCGTCCTGCCATTGGACCCTAGCGCCAACAGATCTCATTTCCACCAGACCCTCCATGCTGAAACTGCCAAGCATGATCTGTTCGGGAAATTAACGCCACGGGATCTCGTTCGCAACAAACGGTCGTTCCTAATCTTCCGGTTGGTCTGGTCGGGGATTTTAGTGCGTGATTAGGCGCTGTTTAATCTGTGGTGCAGCAGCCATGATTGGTGGCGGTTTCATCTCTTTGTTGTAGAGTCGAGATGAGTAGGTATATAAGGTACTCACCGTTCACTATAGCTTCAGCATTGTACAGCAGGTTTTCTCAACTATCTTCTCATTCTTACGCTCCTTCGTCTATAAATTTCCGTTCTACTGTCATTCCTTCAACTTTGTTTATCCTCTTTCTTTCCTTGCATCTTCATCGTTTGCTTCTACATTCTTTACATTCACTCTCACGCTCACTCAACCATGGCAATGTTTAGAGTGCTATTCTTCTTCCTCCTCTCCCTAGCCTCCTGCCACACCACCTTCACCACCCTCTACGTCGACACCGTGAACCAAGGCGATGGCGTCTGCGTGCGCATGAACCGCAACGCCGAGAAAGCCTCCGACCCCATCTACCCCGTGACCAGCAAGAACATGGCCTGCGGTGCGTCCCTCCCTTCCCTCCAATCTACTCCCCCATCTCCTAACATCTACAGGCTGCGACGGCGAGAAAGCCGTCTCCCGCGCCTGTCCCGCCAAGGCCTCCTCCCTCCTCACATTCGAGTTCCGCGAGTACCCTGACGCCGCCCAGCCCGGCGCCATCGACATCAGCCACAAGGGCCCCTGCGCCGTCTACATGAAGAAGGTCGAGGATGCAACGGCCGACGACAACGCCGCCGGCGACGGCTGGTTCAAGATCTGGCAGGAGGACTATGACTCCGCCGCGGGCAAGTGGTGCACGGAGAAGCTCATCGATAACGACGGGTTTCTGTCTGTGCGTGTTCCTAGAGATATTGTTCAGGGGTATTATCTTGTTCGCACGGAGTTGCTGGCGCTGCATAATGCCGATGCGAACCCGCCTGATCCACAGTTCTATGTCGGTTGTGCGCAGCTGTTCATCCAGGGGGGTGGGAGTGCCCGGCCCGAAACTGTGAGCATTGGCGAGGGGACGTATCATGTTGATGGTATGCCCGGGTTGACGTTCAATATCTATGATCAGCCAATGAAGCTGCCGTATCCGATGTTTGGGCCGAAGGTCTATCAATCGGGGGAGACGAATGTCAAGGCGAATGTCAAGGTCGCGAGTGCGCAGCAGACGCAGCAGCACGGTCTGAAGCCTGAAGGGTGTATCCTTGTCCGGGACAATTGGTGTGGGTTTGAGGTTCCTGAGTACTCCACTGAGGATGGGTGCTGGTCTGTGAGTATTTCCCGAACCCAGCTGATGTGAGCGCAGGCTGACTGTTCAGTCTTCCGAGAAATGCTGGGAGCAGAGCGACGTCTGCTGGAACACCGCCCTTCCAACTGGAAACTCCGTGTGCCAGGTCTGGCAGGATAAGTGCGCCGCCATCGACGAAGCATGCAGCAGCGGCGACTACAACGGACCCCCCAACAAAGGCAAGGATCTCACCCCGCCGCTGAAGGGGATCCAGGGATCTACGAAGGTCTTCACGAGCACGACCAAGCGGGCGCACCGTGCGCGCCGCGGACACGGACACTGATGATGTACATGATTTACGATGGCGTTGGACAACTAGTCTGTAGATAGTCTGCGACGGATCGTCTCGATTCTCCGGTTGGATTGCTGTGGCCTTAGGTAGCAGATAGCTGGTCTATTCTCTGAGCTCACCTCAATTCAACTCCTGGCCTGCTGGCGGACTCTCCCATCAATCGCCCGCAGTAAAACATAAAGCGTCTCTAACAACGGCGTCTGCACTCCCAACTCCCGGCCCTTGCGCATAGGATACCCAAGGATAACCTCAATCTCCATCGCACGCTGACTAACACGATCCATCTGCATGCTCGTCGTCACCGGCGGCAGCGAATTGATTTTTTCGATCAAGCGGTCCACCAGACCGTGCTCGAGCGGTACACCGCACGCCTGCCCAACTGCGAGCACCTCGTGCATCAGTCGGCGCGTCCAGGGCTCGGCGTCGGCAGACGACGCCAACCACGAGTGCGTGTCCATGCAGGTCAACGCCGTAGTGGCGTTCCACGCGCAGTTCCACACGACTTTCTCCCACTTGCGACGCTGGATGTCATCCACTACCTGGAAGCTGGTTCCCCCTTGACGCAGTAGTGATGCGAACGTCTCTACGCGCTGATTCTCCAGATCCACGTCTAGTGCAGGGTTCGGGAAGAGACCCAGTTCGGTGTGCTCCGAGACGGTGTGGTGGACGTGTCCGGGGCTGGGCTGGCTTGCGCCGACCCACGCCTAGCTTGTTAGGTTTCATCTTCGAGAAAGGGATGGGACCTTACGACACAGCTGATGATCGAGCACGTCGGGAACGCCTTGCGAAAGGGCTCTTCATTCCCTACGCCGTTCTGGATGATGACTATCGTTGTGCTCTCGCTGATGGCGGGGGCCAATTTGGCTACGACGTCCTCTGTGTCGATGGCTTTGTTTGCGCAGATCACGTAGTCGAAGGTTCTTCCTGCTTCGCGAGGCAATCGGACCACTGCGATGTCAGGTTTCCTCTTTGGGTGAGATGAGGGGATCATACCTTGGTGTGGATGGAAGCGATGTTGGCCATGATTCGCACTGTCAATCAGGACGCCCTGTCGCAGTCAGTTACGGCCTCAGTCTCTGCCTTTGCATTCAAATACCTTGGAATTGACGGCCTCGTAGTTGGACCGAGCCACTACCGTCAATCGCACTTGAGGGCAGCGCTGGAGGATGAAGGCGTAGAAGGAGCCGATTCTGCGGGTGTTAGGGAAATCCACAAAGGCTAGATACACACTTACGCCCCCAATCCGAAGAGCAGAACCTCGATCCGTGTATCCTGGTCCATTGCGTGGCACTGATAGAGCTTCTTCCAAGGTCGTGGCGGGATATTTGCTGAGGCGGGGTTATCCGATAGCGGGGACCGGCGTTAGGGCTATCTTGCTATCTTCACGCCCTGGGAGTGACAAGTTATACGAGGTGGCGACCACAATGGGATGTCAAACGTTCCTTCGTGTATGAATTATATATACATATGCCAATTCCAACACCAAATCTATTTTACAGTCCAAACCAATCCATTCATATCACATTACTCATTAGGGCAACGCGGAGGCGGACTCTCCGCAATCACCTGAAGTTCCACGACATCCGGTGGTTTCGTCGGATCAACCGATGGTACCGGAGCCAGCGCGGGCTTGGACTCCTCAACGAGAGGCTCTTCCTCGACCGCGTACCGCCAGCGGCCATCAGACCCCGAAAACATGCGGAAACCATACCGCTTGTTCAGTCGGTTCAGATGGATGCGGCGCTGGATACTCGTCCACGAGTATGTCCCTCGGAAGTCATCCAGCATTCGGCTGTGCGCAATCCAAGGCATCACCGCACCGATCGAGCGTGGGATCCGCGGGCCCTCGAACCGTCCGCGTCGGGTCCCAAACACGAGGAGCACGACCAGCGTGTCCAGCGCGATGATGACCAACGCAATGGCCAGAGAAGGCACTGAGGGGACCATAGTCCAGGTTTGATTGACGACCGTGGCGTTTGGAGCCGTGTGCGGGGTTGCCAGCGGCTCCAGGTAGATGCTCCGCCAGAGGGAGAAATAGGTGCTGTAGACCCATTGATAGACAACTTGCGACATGTCCATGAGGGCAATCGGGTCGAGGGAGCTGATGCTCGCTTCGCGTTGTTTGTAGAGCCGAGCCACCAGGAAACCAGCCCAATCGTAAGATGAGACGTAAGACCCATTAGGACTCGTTTCACTCATAAAGCTCTGCGGGATAGCGGCAAACACCTTGTTGAACTGCCCCAAACTAATCGTTGCATTTTCGTACATGGGGCCGGACAAGATGGAGCTGTGAGGAATGGGGTCGTAAGATTGGATCTGGCCCCGCTGATCAAAGAAGATGGAGAAGTCATCAAGTCGCACAATGGGCTCACATTGTAATGCAACGGTATTCGCATCGGTGATAGGCGTGTTGGCTGTGTAGTTCCACCGACCCACGACCATCACGGTCGAGGTTTGACAGTCGTCCATGTCTTCATGGGCGTCTGGGGAAAGAAAGTGGATCGAAAGGGAGATCCCGCCCTCGTGCTTGAGCGATGACATATTGACCCGACAGACCCGGCTGGCGTTATAAAAGGGACTATAGTGCCAAAAGGTTGATTTGTTGGCGGGGTCAACGACAAGGCTGGAACGAATGTCCAACTGTTCGCAGTTTAAATCTACCCCAATTCCGAGCGTTCGAGCGCCATACATAACATCGGGGTCGGGATCGTTGATCTTCAGGGGCACAAATGACTGGTTGGAGATTGTCCATGGAAGTAGTGATACGCCACTGGTGATGCTCGTCTGGATAAGGTCATACTCGGTGAAATCAGCCGCAAAGTCGGTCTGTTTAAAAACTGAATTGCTGTAGTTGGTGAGCACCGATTGGGCTGGCACGTAGGACGTCTTGAGTTCCTGCGTAAACAAGCCACCGGCAACGACCGTGAGGACCGTATTGACCATGCAGGCGAACGAGACCAGGCCCAACAGAACATGGCGGTCCCGGATGGTCTTGAAAAAGACGGCCCAAGGGGTTTGGGCAGCGTAGTTCATGGACAGGGAGGTCCGTGCAGAGGCCTTCCCCCGTTGGAGATGGACCCAGGGTTCGAGGATGCTCACGTTTCGATGGATGGAATTGCAAAGAGATCCTACGGCCGAGGCAACGATCGACGGCATGAAGGACAAAACAACCTGGAAGAAACTTGAATCCGACTGGGTCAGATGCTGGAAGCTGCCCTTGTGCGCCATGGATGCAATGATCAACGCCATGGCCACGATCACCGCCGCGAGGAGGAGGAACTCGATGATAAATATGGGGATGACGAGGAAATGAGGCCGTGGATCGACCCGATTGCGCAGCCGGTCGGTGAGGTTCGGCGGGGAATCTGAAGTTTGTCATTAGTGGACTGGATATGAGCATTGGTGAAGCATTCTGTCGAGCACGTACTATCAGTATTCACGATCTCCACCCGTCTTCCCAACGGCCCTTCACTCCAATATAGACGATAATTTCGAAGAAGCATCCGCAATCGTCGCGTCGAAAACTTGTCAAGTTCGGAATTCGCTTCGGCGA
The DNA here is from genome assembly GCA_032158085.1 of Aspergillus hortae. Lineage (NCBI taxonomy): Eukaryota > Fungi > Ascomycota > Eurotiomycetes > Eurotiales > Aspergillaceae > Aspergillus > Aspergillus hortae. The sequence goes on along the minus strand of JASVVY010000035.1, from coordinate 197,703 downwards.
GAACGTTGGAGGGGCCAAAGAGGTCGGTGACCATGCTGCACATTGCGCCAATGGAGCCCGGATCACTCTGGAGGATATTGGGGCGGGTCTGGTAGAAATAGAACATGATTACCACCAAACAGATGGCCAGCAGGAGGATGACTTCGGACCATAGGGCAGCGAACGCGACAACGGCGATGGCGACTTGGCGGGTGAGTCGCCATGCGGGCACAACGGCTGGCGGGGCATCCGGGTTGAAAAGCCGACCCATGGTGAGCACGAAACTCTGCCTCACCCCCCTGGTCACCTTGGACAGGAACTCATCACTGGCCATGACGGTCGAGGTATCCAGCACCAAGACCGGCTCAAGGTCTCCCAAGTCCTGGCTGACCACGGGAAGTTCCGTGATCATGCGATCACCGCTCGTACTGTTGTATTGAATGAACAGAAGGTCGCTCGTGTATGGGGCACGATGGGCGAGGAGGCCCTGGAACTCCTGGATGTTGAATTGCTCCTCCGTCAGGCTGGTGGTCGTAGACGAGGTAACGTTGATCGAGGTGATGGAGCTGTTCGCGTGCATGGAGACTTCGGCGAGAGCCTTGTGGTAGTCCACCTTGCAGGCAAACAGGGTAGCCTTCGAGGTGGACACCGGCCCCATAGCGGTGATTTCGGGGGCGTTGTGCGCCGTCGCGTTCACAGAGATGAGGACGCCATAAATGTCGTAGGGTTCGCAGCCTCGAGCGGCGAAAGCTCGGCGGCCCTCGTCCGGAGTGGACAATTCGGCCGACCGCACTGGTTCCCAATAGCGGACCTGCAAAAAATCGGTGTCGGGAAAGAGAATACTTTCATAGGCAAAATCCAATAGACAGTCGTGGGTGGCATTATCAAGCTGGACCCCCGTCACGTTCCACGACACCAGGGGGTAATCTGGATCAGTGGTGTTCAGAGTCAACGGAACATCCGCATCTGTCAGCAGGTTATGGCAGGCCAGGTCGGACCAGTAGATGGTCTGGTTGACCGTCCACACGGTGCTTTCTCGCCGATCATCCATGGGAATTTCGACGGGGGCGATGGCATAGCGATTAGAACGGGATCGACGCAGATCTCCTGTGGACGAGAAGACGGACTCGACCGAATCGAAATCATCGCGTTCTTCGGCGGCAATCCAGCTGGCTTGGGTGGAGAGATCGACCAAATCGGGCCAGGTTTTCATCGTCTCATTGGTAAGGACCTCCACTTCGCGCAACTCGAAGAGAGTACTCTGCAGGGCGGGCAGGAACATGCGAATCAAGACGGTGAGCAGGGAGACGAACAACACGACCCAATGACCCCGTTTGGCGGAGGTCAGCGGCGTGATGAAGGTCTGGCCGAAATTGTAGTTGATAAAGAGCACGGATGCGGGGACGCCGTCCGGGCGGGCGAGTTGGAAATACGGTTCAAGACGGAGGACGTCGAAGTCGATGAAGGACCACAGAGTGACCAGAACGAGAGCGACGATGATGGGGACGTAGTTGTAAGCGAATGAGACGGAGCAGCTGACGGATTGGGTGTCCTGCAAGAAGACGAGTCCGCCATTCTGTTCGGTGTATCGCCGGAGGGTCTCGATGGTGATGAGCATCAGGATCATGAGGCCGGCGATAAAGGAAAGGTAAAAAGGACGCAGCGCAAAGGGGCGCCATCCTTGGGGCCGTCGGACATGAGCATGTTGACCCGGGAAGAGCTGTCCTAGAGAGGCGCGAGTTGAGCGTCAGCATTCGGAAGAAAGAGGCGGATATTCATCGGAGGATGGGTTCATTTTTGAGACATACCGGCGACGTACAACCAGAACCCCAAGAGCGCCTTGTCTAGATCTCTCAGCATGGCCGCCGCAGGGCATTGACCGGAGACGGGGCACGATCAACGGCACCAAGAGAGGAAGACGGAGGGAACAACACGGAGCACGATCATCTCCAACAACGGCAGGGAAAAGGCTCGAGCGAATGTCGCATGACGTAGAGAGAGGGACGGGAGGGACGAGAGAGAAGAGAGACAGATGAAGCGATGGAAAACCTGATGAACGAAGATGGAGGGGGGATGACGAGACAAGAGAGACAGCGAGCAGGAGATGGGACGATGATCGACGTTGGACAATAATCAATTCTCGAATTCCCGCGGCGGAGGGGGAAGATGGCACGGAGTTGCCGGATTGCCCGTCTGATTGGCGACGGCGGCCCGCTTTTGTGCGCAGCCACGAATCACCGTGGCTGTTCCAGGGTTCCTTTCAGGTCCATTGCCTGTTGATTGGCTCGGATGGAGCCTACTAGTCCTGTTCAAGAGCCCGCCTATCCAGTTCGGGGCGGATTCTGTTGAGACTTTTCCTTTTCGGTCCCGCGATTCCACGGCTTTGTCTGTTTCACTGAATCGTTATCAAAGCTTAAGTACCATTCAGGGCGGGCACCCGTTCTGGAGTGGCAAACCGATAGCTACCTAACATGCCCAATTGGCATACGTAAATAGGTAGGTAGGTAAACAACCGGGTCCGAATCAGACAATTATATTCATTCTATGACTATATCGAGAACAGGTACTTCACAATGAGAAGAGCAGACTTGTAAGGTCACCGCAGATTGACATGGAGATAACTGGTCTCTTGCCGTTGCGGTAGCGGAACGGAGTTCAACCGAGATATATAATGACTGTTTCTTGGCATATACTCCGTAGGGGTATTCCGAACCCAACCGGTGAAGATCATGATATATATCAAAGGATCCAGCGGCCATCGCGAACGGAGTACACTACAGTACATTATTCTCAAAGCATTTTAGTAATAATAAAACTTCAATTAGGGGTGCCTATGCACACTAGTAAGTCTGTTACAATCAACCACCACCTTGCCCAACCACACTCTGCTTCATCCCCATACAAATTCACTGCAACTCAATGTGTCACGTAGAGATCTACATGGTCTTCTCCACCTGGTGTTCGACAGTCTTCGGACCCTCAGCTGACTCTCCAGTCTCCCCATTTCCTCCCGCAGCGACGACTGAAGATGTCGCAGCGGCAGGGTTGTGGGGGTGGTGGATGTTCTTGGATTCCACGTCGCCATGTTCCAGACGGGCGATCTCGGACGTCTTAACCCGCGTCTTCCACGCTGGGGTTCCCAAGTACTTGATACCATTTGGGTCCTCGAACATCGCCTCCGTCTCCTCCAGGGTCTTACCTGCGGTCTCCGGGAAAATAAAAAACACGTGGATGAAGAAGGCAGTGTTGAAGACGCCGAAGATGAGGTAGGTCTTCCACATGATGTTCTCAAACGCCACCGGGGTGAACAGTCCGAGAGCGGTGTTGAAGGCCCAGTTGCCAGAGGTTGACATGGCCACACCCTTACCACGCAGCCGCAGAGGATACAGCTCGGGAGGGTATGTCCACGAGGCCGGTCCAACCGTAGGCGCAAAGCTAGCCACAAAGAGATAAGTACAGGCGATCAGGCCCTTCGCCGCACCACCCGAGAGCTTCATAGACTCCTCAGGGACACCGTTGATCCCGCCAGGGACGACAACGCCGTGGACCGCCATAATCCCCGCGTTCGCATACATCAACGCAGCCATGAGGGCGGCCCCGACCAGAATGGTGTTCCGTCGGCCCCAGCGATCCATCCAGAGCAACGCTGGGATCGTCATGAACACGTTGATGATGTATTGAATAGACGACGCAAGGAGGTTCGAATCTCCGCTGTACCCAGCCATGGAGAACACATATGTAATGTAGTACACTAGAGAGATATGCCGTTAATTCAGATCTGCCAACAGTAAGACGTTTTGGGGGACGAACTCATGACGTTCATGCCAGTCAGCTGCGACCAGATTTGCATAAACAAACCAATGAGGGTACGATTCAGCATTCGCGGTTTGAAGAGATCCAGATAGGTAACGTGCTTGTGTTGGCGCTCGAATTCACACATGTCGCGAATGTCCTGCAGTTCGATGGTCACGAAGGGGTGGTTGAGATCACCTTTTGCATGGACCAAGGCCAGGACTCGATGACAGTCCTCCCAGCGATCCTTGCGGGCCAGCCAACGCGGGGATTCAGGTAGCAGCATCATGCCCAAAAACAGGAAGACAGCGGGAACCATCTGCAAACCCCAGGGCACTCTGAAGGAGGCGGTGCTGTAGCTGTAGGACTTCTGTTCACCGATGTACGAGCATCCGTACGAGATACTGTGCGAGGCGCGTTAGACGAAGAGGTGACGAAGGATGGACAAAGGCACATACTAGAACATGATAAGAATACCCCAGGTGATAGCCCACTGCTGGAGACCGACAAAGCGGCCACGTTTGGACGGGGGAGACAGTTCACTGATGTAGACAGGGACTTGGGCGGACTCGATGCCGACAGAAATACCGTTGATGATACGTCCCACAATGAGCATCCCGATGTTTTGAGCCGCGCAGCACAGAATTGAACCAACGATCCTATGGAGTGCGATACCAGTCAGTTGATGAATCTCCCATGTGGACGTCAGAAACAGGATGCAACTCACCAGACAATACAACCAACCATGATAGAAGTCTTTCTACCAATTCGATCACTCAGAGGACCTGAAATCAAAGCACCAAGCCAAGAACCAGCAGCCATAGAAGCGGTGATACCACCCTGAACGAGAGAATGGGGACCTGAGCAGTTCTCATCGTCGGTGAACGGCGGACCCTTGGGGCCTTGGTTAAAATAACATTTGTACGAGTTCTCGTTCAGTTGAGCTGACATGGACGAGATATCAAAACCAAAGAGGGCACCGCCGACGACGGCGACGCCGGCGATGACATAGATGTTTCCCACCAACATGATGTTGGGGGAGATAGACAGAGATGGGAGACAGTAGGGTTGGACTCGATGTGGTAAGGAACCTCACTGGATTCGGTGAGAAAAGAGAAGATCTCGAGGAAGATGTAGAGAAGAGAGAGAGAGAGAGAGAGATGGGAAAGAGAAGAAGAGGAAGAAGAAGAGGGGAGGTGATCAGGTGAGGAGGACTTTGGAGTGGTTGAGCTCCTCATATAATTTCTTTGTCTACTTCACTACACCATCATCCCCCATCACTGCAACCCTCAACCAACCCCCCGCGCATCGTGCCATTCACACACGCGGCTCTCTCCTCATCGATCTCCTGGTCGCTTCTGACCAACTTTCCCATTGGATCGCAATCCTTTGGTCCGTGTCAGAACCAAGGATCGTCATCCTTGTCCAATTCGGCTGTATTGTTCCGGACTGGCTTCGGCCCAGGAGGAGACAAGACGGGATGATGAGACAGAAAAGAGGATATTCTCCGAGAAAGCCCCCGACCTGATCAGTCGATTGATCAGAAATCCGCCATTATCGATCTCATCTGGGTTCCGATCGTCTTGTCCTCTTCCCCACAGTCGCAGAGATGGGGAGGACCTCCACATCCCCAGATTTCTCCAGCTTCTTGGGGCCATGTTTGCTGACCGACAGATGCTTGACTGGCCTCCACTTGGCTCTCGGGCTATCGAGTTAGTGCCCCTCCACGGCTGACGCCTCCCGCCAATGAATCCCGCGATGGCGTTGCTTATTCCCTCTTGTTCTCACCACGCTACTTCATGATTTGCTCATCAGCCCGCTGGGCCCCCGCTGGAAGCCCCCAGAAAGCCACTGAGCGGCCGCTGTCGTCGCAGTTGAAGGTCACAATCCCAATCCCAGTCAGGAGAGGGTTGCAGCGAAAACAACCCATCGGCCTGACCATTTGCGCGAGACGCGTTACCGTCAGGCGCCCATCTGGCTCCGTGGCTTTGAATGGAGGAATGAGAGCACGCCGACCTCTGGGCAATGCTTGACCGAACCCCTTTCATCCTTCAGAACAACGAGTGCCGACTATCCGTCCAGTCTATCGAAGCATCCCGCCACAGGCGGTCCTGCGGTCGCATCCAGAAACGACCCCACCATACTTGACACATCTGACTCGGTATCTCCGAGGTTATCCCCACTTTCCTACACATGTTCAGGGGAAATCGATTCCGAATTTGGGGATACTATGGCGGCGGGACATCCGCCTTCAATTCTGGAAACTCCTGGAGAATTGTGGTGCTATGCACCAAGACTGCGGGTTGGAGAAATGTTGATCGAAGCGCTGCGAATATTGGTACAACCCGGAGGAATATTGTCAAACAGCAGCCTCCTTGAGAATATACGGGCAGTGGAACCGAAAGCTGGCCCAGAACAACCCCCAGAATTTGTCGGAGCAATGCCGAAAGCCACCAGCCCTTCGCGCAGCCCCGGCCTAAACTTCTTAGTCTCCGCCTGCAAGAATGACCGACCATCGCACCCACCAGACAATAAAGTCGACCAAGGGCTTATGGAGCACCTTGATCTGAGAGGAACGCATGGGCATGAACACTGGTAGTGCCTTGAGATTAGCTTCGGACCGATTCGCTCCGTGTTACACGTCAGTCAGTCGGCACACCGACGCTGTGGTAGGAGACAGGAAGGACAAAGATCTATCTACTCGGAGCATGCAGCTGGCTATCCGAAAGATCGCTAAGCGTTCGATGGTGCATGGTGCCGCAGCACCTACGCCACATCAACTCGTCTGCGGTGCGGAGAATCGTTCAAGCGCTGTTCAATGAGTACGAACGGCATACCGGGTCCCAGCCATTTAGTATGGCCCCTGCATGGTCTGCAGCCAGCTTTGGTTACACAGAGGGCTTTTTGATGCCTCCATACTGGAAACACAAAGTGGAATGGGATTAACCTGGCAATCCAACTATCAGTCCACTAAAGTCCACTAAAGTCGCGTAGAATCGCCAGGTACTTATGTGCGACTAACGACATGTCGATCCGATCGATGCCCGTTGGATCATGTTTATTTCTAGACGGAGATGTGCCTGTCTGCGACCCATCTTCTCAACTTAAGAATCCTCCGCCGTCGATGCCATTCGCTGAGATGCCGACGTATGACCGACAGCATCGTGGTCTGTTGAACCCGGGGATTTGCTCGCTTCCACCGTCTCACATCGAAGGTTCCCCGCAAGTTTGATTAGCTTGGTCAATCTACCTCGAATAGGATCTCCTCACGTGGCCATAACCCTACACGCCATGGCTCGTGGCCGTCCGGTGAGAGTGCCTGTGAGCAGACGAGTCAGGAGACGGGGGGCTTCCATCGCCCATGAGTCAGTGGAAGCTGATCATCACAGGAATCTCTCTGGGTATCCGCAATGAAACACGAATGGATACAACGCACCCTGCGGCCTGCCAACATCATATAACTCGGAGGTCGTCATGAATCCCATTTTCGCACCATCGGAACAGTGCATCAAAGAGATGTAAACTCCCGTTGGTGCCTCAAGTCAGCTGTTTACGGAATGAGGCGTCCACGTCATTTTACTTGGCGTTCCTGGAAGCAGTTGGTGTGCAATGTCACACACTCCGTCAGGCCACTCGGTTTCCGCTGACGAATCTATATCGACCTGAGTCGGTCATTGGGGCTGACTGTCCGAAGAAAGCGACAATGTCCACGTCGCTCACACCAATCATACCCTCCGACACTCCATCACACAAGCCCGCGACGCCCTAAAGCAGCTAGCCGTTTAACTATTCAATGAATTGTAGTAGAATATCAATGTACTGCATGCCATGGGGTAGGCGTATTGCCTTGTTGATCCCTCACTCGATTTGTACCATATTTTTAGTTTGGCAGGGTGCATGCCAGTAGTCGGTCTCAATACCGGGCGAGTGAGAGCGTGGGGTTGCGGGACTTGAAGTTGTGTCCGGTACTAGTGGTCTATGCATCTACGACGAGCGTCGTTTTCAATGTAGTATAGATACTACAGTGCTCAAATAAAAAGGAACATGCCACCACTCAGCAAAAGGAGTCTATTAGGGACAATAATCTATCCCTATCAACACAGCCCGAATTAAAAAGGCAAGTAATATATACCAGATCTCGTATGTATATCGAATCAATGGCCGTGTCCCCTCAGCCGGAGATATCAGCTTGGTCGGCATGTGCAATCAAGGACAAAAACGAAGAAAATGCTGCAGAATTTGATTCTCTACAGTCACGACCGACCACCGCGCGACGCCGCGGCATCATAGAGCGCCTGGATGTCAGCTCTCCACTGCTCCGTGTCGAACCTCTTTACGCGGCGGTCATAGGTCATGAGGCCGTTGACCTCGCCTTCGACATCGGTCGTCTGCGTCCAGACGCCGCCGCTGCAGGAGAACCGACGCGTCTGGTCCTCGAGTTCGGAGAGGAGGATGTGGCTGCGGTAGTTCCAGATCTCGATTGTGTCGTCGATTTCGTATGTCTGGTTGATTCCGTTGATGGCGGTTTGGTCGTTCCACAGGCTGCTTCTGTCAGCGGATATTTACGGAGTCAGGTATTCTGTGGACATACTGTTCAATCGAGACGTTGTGTCCAATACCGCCGAATTCGCCCTGGATCCCGATCCGGGTCGGGTCAAACGGGCTGGACGAGAGAGAGTAGAAGGGGCTTCCGCATTGCGGGTTGGCGTAGTGATGGTTGTCCTGTATGGATTAGAATCTGCGGATCAGCTCGGTCTAGGGGACTTACGCTGAAGTCTCCGGCGCCGTGATCGATCCAGCCGGATGTCGCATCGACAAGACGGTTCGGATCCAGCTCCTTCACACGATCGGTCAAGGCGAACTCCGGGTATCCATCGATAAGTTGACCCCATCCCTCGTTGTAGATGATCTGCAGTCGCTTGTTAGCTCTATCGCATGGTCATCATGGCATAACACGTACCCAGGTGATGATGCTGGGGAAGCTCTTGAACTGGTTCACCAGAAGTTCCAGTTGGCGTTGGAATTCCTGCTGCTGCTCCGCGTTGGGCAAGATCGATTCCAATGGTCTCAGGGATGGCATATCCTGGATGACAAGGAGACCCAGTTCATCGCAGGCGCGGTAGAACAGAGCAGGTTCCACCTTGATCTGTGCGAGTATTAGCACTTTATCGTAACTGCCAGCTCAACCTACTTACGTGCTTGCGCAACATGTTAAAGCCCAATCCCTTGAGCACCTTCAAATCATAGACCATCGCCTCGCGCGTCGGCGCGGTGTACAGCCCATCAGGCCAGTACCCCTGGTCCAGCGTGCCGAACATGAACGTAAACTCGCCATTCAGCAAGGGCCGAACGACGCCATCCACCTCGCCCTTGGAGATGGTTCGGAATCCCGTGTAACTCTGGATCTCGTCGTCGCCCATCCGCACGGTCACGTTGTACAGCGTGGGCGAGTCGGGCGACCACAGGTTAACGTCGGGCACCGTGAAGCGGAACGCCGAGTCGGACGTGCCTTTGTGGGTGGCCACTTCGTCATCGCCGTCGAACACGGTGACCTCCACCGGCGTGCTGGTGCCAGAACTGCTGTGGACGTGCACGGTCACTGCATGATGCGGTTAGCCCGATGATGATATTGATACCCCTGGTCTGTGTGCCGCTCACCCTCTCCATCCATGTTGGCATCGAGGTCCAAGCGCGCGATGTGGTTCCGCGGCGCGGACTCGATCCACACGCTCTGCCAGATACCACTGCAGGGCGTGTAGAAGATGTGTGATGGGACGATCTTCTGCTTGCCGATGGGGATGACTGCATCGCCGGTGTCCGTGGGGTCGTGCACGAAGACCAGGCTGAGAGGTTAGTGGTTTCATTGCTGTATATGGGTTTTAGGGCCATACAGTTCGTTATCGGCGCCGAATTTGACATGTTCGGCGGCGTCGACTGCAAAGTGGAAGTATCCACCGCGATGGAAGCCAGCCTGCTTGCCGTTGACGAAGACTGTCGCTTCATAATCCACAGCGCCGAAGTTTAGGAGCACGCTTTGGTTCGTCCACGATCTTGGAACGGTGAAGTTCGTGCGGAACCATGAATAATACATTCCCTTCCCTTGTATACCTACATACAAGATCTCGATCAGTCCACATGTTCAAATTTACCACTCCAGGGTACATACCGGAAAGTCCGCTTTCCAGACACGACGGCACCAGCACTTCGTTTGCCAATGCCTGCCCAAAAGGCGGGTTCTGCACGGCGTTGAGACTGCCCGCATCCTGATATTGCCAGATGCCGTTGAGGTTCTTCCATTCGGACCGCTGCAACTGCGGACGCGGATACTCGGGCCACGGATCGGTGCCGACAAGGTCGGTCCAGGGCGTGGTCAGCGGTGGCTGCTTCGGGGCATACTTTGTCGTCTGGCGAGCCGAGTTCTGATGCGTATCCGGAGTAGCGGCAGCCAAAGCAGAGGCGGCCAGCAAGGGGGCAGCCAGCCAGAAGCCTCCCAAATGCATCGTGATTAGGAAGGATGGGAAGATTCAGGTCGCAGTGCCAATGGCTGGATGAAGACGGCCAGCCCGAGGGGGAGATTATCATTCCATCCTATTTATATGCACCTTCCCCCTGGGTCTTATCGAGGGCGAGGAGAATGTTCGACACCCTTTTTTCTCCGGACGCAGGGAGGTCCACCCGCCATTGATGGCCGAAACCATCAAAGAAACAACGAAAGATCTCTCCGCACGCTGTGCCATGGCCCTTGGCGGGTATCCTTGCAGATCCCAAGTCATTTCGCTAGAATTTTTGTGACCTTAACCCCGCAGTAATCGAGATTGTGGGACGAGGGAAGCACTGATGACTTGTTTGTCCGGTGTAGGACCGTCTCATCTTGGCACGTTAGTCGGTGGAGCGAGGGAGATCCTCATCCCTGGTCGTGTGGAGTACAAAGTGGTCTAGGCGGAGGATGATGGAGCATATCGATGTAGTGGAGCAGAGGGGACTTAAAGGGAGCTCGCCCCTAGAAGTTGAAGAGAACTCGGGGAAGGTGGTTTGCGAGAGCACAGAAGGAGGACGAAGAAAGGGATGTTTAGACCTCCGAATCGGGTAATGCATCCCCCCTGAGATAGGGTTGCTGAGTCAGGCGCATTCTGCTGTATCCGAAACCGCCACCACATTCTACTGCTACTCTCATGCATGATGCATGGCCTAGTGTCGAGCCTGCAAGTGTGCTGTCTCTGATTGATGGAACAGCACCGACAGAGTTAGTCCCAATGCCCTTGGGCTCGGCACTAGTTACTGTCCTACCGAATGGAGGGGCCTAGTTCAGATCTGCCCCTGGTGGGCGTCCACGAGAGTCTGGTGGCTTCATCATGCGCAGTGTGGCTTCTCGGCTTCTCGGCAGGCTGATGGATTGTACTTGGCAAGTTGTATGAGGTCAGTTATCTCTGCTGCCTGACAGGAGACTCTAGCATTCCCTAGATCACCCCATGATAACCCTAGAAGCATCCCCTCGGAAAGAATGAACCAGGCGTCCATGGCCCGGTCCTGACTAATCTCAGGGGCGGAAACTAAATATCAGGAACAGGAAATCAAGGGGAATGAAAGAAGCAAACACTGGGATCCCTGCTGGTCTAGAAAGTACCTGCGAGACATATGGTCAAGGGTTCATACAAGACCATTTCTAACAAAGAAAAGAGAGTAACTAACAGGTTAGATAGTGGATTCCCCGCAATGTTAATTAACTTGCTACGCTCGGACTTGCAATCATTTCCCGAGGGATTCGGACACTGGACGGAGATATATACCAGTTATATATCGTTAGCCTCATCCACAATGCTACGGTTGTATTCGCGAGATAGCATGAAGGGATATCTGAACAGGGATTTTCTCGGCTCGTGCGACTGATTTAATAACAATCTGCAGTTGTATGACCAAGCCATCCAATTACCGAGGTTTCCTGGAGCCTGGAGGGAGATGTCCATCCCAAATATAGAATGTGTCCAACAAAGACATGTAGATATCTGTGCAATGTATGTACATTTCAATGACAAAGCTGCGGAAGATCGGTCGAGAAATATGACAGATAGAAGAGGAAGGGCCTGCATTCCAGTTGATCTGCGTTTCTCTGCGAGATCATGTCTATCCCTTACACCATCCCTAGCCGAGGCAATACGTCGCTGCTGATGCAGATAAAGAGGCTCTAAATAGGTAGAATGGCATACTCGACACTAGCAATCAATTCCGATCCATAATCAATCAATATATATACACTTCTTACGCCGCATTGGCAATCTTCTGCAACGACTCGAACGGCCCATTGAAAATATCCGAGTCCCCGCCATACTCATAGCTATCCGAGTTCTGCCAGATGGTATACGTCGCCCAGTCGCCGGGAATCGTCGAAGGAGCGGAGCTGCTATACGCCGCCAGCACCAGGGGGCACTTGTCGCCGAACCCGCTGGCATTCCCGGTGCAGGTGCTCCACCAGTCGGCCGTGGTGTACAGCATGGGATAGACGCCGGTGGCGCTGTGGTATTCATCCACAAACTCCTGGATCCAGGCGACCATGTCGGACGCGCTCAGCCCGTAGCACGTATCGCCGTAGGGGTTGTACTCGATGTCCAACATGCCAGGGAGAGTGATGCCATCTTTGGACCAGCCCCCGCCGTTGGAGATGAAGTAGCTGACCTGGTCGGCGGCCGAGGAGGCGTCCGGGAGGGCGAAATGGTATCCACCACGAATGAACCCGGCGTCGGTGGCTCCGGTGTAATGGGAGCTGAACGATGGGTCGCTGTACGAAGTACCTTCACTGGACTGCGATCGTTAGCTCGGAGGGGAGGTCGTTCCAAGATTGTGTGGCCATACCTTGATCATCACGAAACGCGCACCCGCGTTATACGCCGCCGCAAAGTCAACGGAATCCTGGTGGCCGGAGATGTCGAATCCCTGGACAGTGTCTGCTTGCGCTTCCAAGGCCAAAGTCAAAGCCGCGCCGGCCATGGAGAAGGCAAGATTGTTCAGCTTCATCGTAAGTGATGTGTACTTGTTTGCTTGTACGTAATGCGTTGGTGTTGAGCGTAAGGAATATAGAAACCGTGGGCATTGAAGGCGTTTATATAGGGCTGATTCGCCTGGCAGAAGACTTGTATAGTGTCGGAGTCCACTGCAATGCAGAGATCCTGTTACTATTTCAGGAAACCCGGAGCGTTCATCTCAATCTCAAGGATCGCATGGTCGAGGAGGTGGCGTTGATTGCACACTTCCGAGGTTGGATCCCAGTCACAGATAGAGAGCAGCGGGAGATTCTATTGGCGCTGCTACAGTCGATGAAGCCATTGTGGGTCGTCAATACGATGGCGCACGATGATCACGATGATCAGTGATATTTTTATACTCTGCCTTGGCAAATACGAGCCACGAGTGCACCATGAACAAGTCTCGTATCCACCAAGTATACTATAGCGAGGTCCGCTGTCGTATCAATCCTAACTAGCTCAGGAAGAGACGGGGTACATGGTCGTACACCAGGTCGAATGAGGAATCTATCATTGTGCCCTGAAGCTAAACTCGTATTCTGTCTATGAAATGTAGATCCGGCCTTCAAACGGCTGGAGGACATCCAAAGAAGACTCGGGGGAATTGCTGACCAGCAGCTGCATGTCCTTGGCCTTTGATGCCTGCGTGAATGGTTGAGACTCAGGAGTGAAATTGAGCGCAACCAAGGCCTTTCTTTCGTCCCTGGACTTGATAAAGCAAAATGTCTGCTGGTTGTCAAAGTCCACAACCTCGAAGGCGCCGTGGATAAACAATTCGCGGTGCTCTTTGCGCAGCTGCAGTGTCTTCTTCCAGAATGTCAGGACGCTGTTCGAGTCGTGCTCCTGCTTCTTCACATTGATCTCCTTGTACAAGTCGTGGGTGCGCATCCATGGCTTCCCGGTGCTGAAGCCACCGTTAACCGAGTCATCCCACTGCATTGGCAGCCGGGCGTGATCACGACCCAGGATGCGAAGACCGGCCATGATGCGGTCCTTGCGGGAGGGATCAACACCGCTCGCCGTCTGGCGCTCGGCCTCGCGGTAGTACCCAAGGCCTTCAATATCTTGATACTCTTCGATGGGCCAATCTGCGGGAGCATTGATCATGCCAATCTCCTGGCCCTGGTAGAGGAAGAGAGTGCCTGTCATCGCGACCATCATCAGCGCCAGCATCTTCGCCGACTGCTCCCGCCACTCAGGCGCATCGGACCCGAAACGCGATACCGACCGACCGTTGTCGTGGTTCTCGCAGAATGCCGTGGTCCAGCCGTCGGTGCCTTCGATGAACGATTGCCACTTGCTGACGATGGACTTCATCTCGGTCAGCTTCCATGGGTGAAAGATGTACTTGTCTTCCAGGCTGTCGCCCATGCCGATATGACCAATGTCCAAGTGGAAGACCATGCTCAATTGCTTGGCGGATGCACCAACATATTGCAGAACATGGGCAGGGTCGGGAGTGTTGGCCAGCTCGCCGACCGTTGCCACATCGCCATAGGGCTCCAGGACATCGTCGTACATTTCCCGAAGAAACTCGTGGATCCGGGGCCCATTGCACCATTTGCCGATGGCCGGTTGGACGTAGCTCTTCGGGTCTGTAATCGGAGCATCCGAGAAATCTGTATACTTGCTATACTATGGGAAAGTGAGTATAAGAGCGTTCCTCGGAGGATAATTCAGATTCGTATACCTTGTTTACGGTGTCCACGCGGAAGCCATCAACTCCCTTGTCCAGCCAGAACCGCACGGCACTGTCGTAGATCGCCTTCCGAGTGGCTGGATTATCCCAGTTGAGATCGGGCTGTTCCTTTGCGTACAGATGAAGATAGTATTCTTGCGTATGCTCGTCCCACGTCCCTAGAGCGATTAGTACACGAACGGAACAAATAGCGAGACGAACACACATGTGCTGCCGGCAAAATAGCCGCGCCAGTTGGTTGGAGGCAGACGGTTTCCATCCTGATCATATCTCGCCGGTCGCCAAAAATACCAGTCGCGCTTGGGGTTGTCCTTGCTGCTACGACTTTCCTGGAACCATTTGTGCTGGTCACTGGTGTGGTTGACGACCAGATCCAGGAGAAGCTTCATCCCCTGCTGATGACAGGCATCAATGAGCTTCTCTACATCCTCCACAGTGCCATAAGCCGGGAGAACCTTCTCATAGTCGGAGATGTCATATCCCATGTCGTGCATGGGCGAGTCGTAGTGCGGCGAGAGCCACACGACATCGACGCCCAGCGCATGGAGATACGGGATCTTCTCGATGACGCCGGGGATATCACCCCAGCCGTCACCATTGGAATCCTTGAATGAGGCGGGGTAGACCTGTACGATTAGAAGCACAATTCACACAAGTGGCTATGCGTAGATTGCGCCCGGACTCACCTGATAGACGGTGCTTTCCTTCCACCAGTTGTTAACACCCGTCGGCACGAGCTGGATGGCGTGAGGAGACATGACTGTGGTTCACTGATCCTTCAAAGCATAGTGAAAGCAATTCCTCGGTTCTGGGCAGTCTTTCTTATAATCCACCGGATGCTGCTCGGAAGCGTGCAGGGCGTGCACTCCGGATAGACACCGTCAAGCCTCCGACTTGGCTCCGAGAAACAGGTCATTTGCGCCAATCACCGGCCGGAGCGGGTCCATTTCGTGCTCTTCTTCTCCCCGCGAGCCAGTGTGGAGTGCAGCAAACCCCGGATTGTCCCAGATATCGCACGATGGGTTTTCGCCCGTGGCTTGGGGTCATCTGAAGACGTCTGAGTATAAGTATCCTCTCATCACTCGGTTCTCTGGCATGGTCGATTCCAAAGTCATGGGCTGCAGCATTGGTGCCGTCTGATCATTTCTGCTGTCTTTTTTCTCTGTCCCCCATCCTTCATCATGTCGACCGCCGACGAGCACCAGGGCACTCATCGCAAGCCCGAACTGGCTCATGGAAAGCATGGCGCTCAGCAAGAGCAGTCCATGACTCTGTGGAAGGCAATCCGGCTCTATCCCAAGGCTGTGGGTTGGTCGGTGTTGCTGTCCTCCACGCTGATCATGGAGGGCTATGATCTGGCGCTGCTTGGATCCATGTATGCCTCACCTCCCTTCAACAAAAAGTACGGCGTGCCCACGTCCGATGGTAAATGGGGTGTCCCGGCGTCCTGGCAGTCGGCCCTCTCCAACGGAGCTCGGGTGGGTGAGGTCTTTGGTTTGTTGATCAACGGTCTGATCTGCGAACGAATTGGATATCGCTGGACCATGATCAGTGCTTTGATCGCTATGAACGCCGTCATTTTCATCTTCTTCTTCGCCGTTAACGTGCAGATGTTGCTCGCTGCTGAGATCCTGGCCGGTATCCCCTGGGGTATCTTTCAAACCCTGCCAGCGCAGTATGCCTCGGAAGTGTGTCCTGTGGTGCTCCGCCCATACCTGACGACCTATATCAACATGTGCTGGGTGATCGGTCAATTTGTGGCCGTCGGTGTCAACCGTGGCTCTATCACGCGTGATGACCAGTGGGCTTACCGCATCCCCTTCGCTATTCAATGGGTGTGGCCTCTCCCCATTCTCATCGGAATCCTCTTCGCCCCCGAGTCCCCCTGGTGGCATGTTCGTCGCGGCGACGTGGACGGTGCCCGTCGTGCACTGAAGCGATTGACATCCACTCGGGACCCGACCTTCGACGCCGATGCGACCATCGCTATGATCGAGCACACCAACGAGCTGGAGAAATCGCTCTCCGTCGGCACACGGTACGTCGACTGCTTCAAGGGCGTCAACCTGCGACGGACCGAGGTCGTGTGTGGTGTGTGGCTGGTACAGACCCTTTGTGGACAGAACCTGATGGGCTACTTTGCCTATTTCTGCGTGCAAGCTGGGTTGCCCACGGTCCAGTCGTTCAACCTCTCCTTGGCCCAGTATGCCCTCGGATTGCTGGGCACAATGGGCTCTTGGTTCCTGATGTCCGTTGCTGGTCGTCGCACGCTGCACCTTTGCGGTCTGACGGCCGCCTTCATCCTGATGTTGATCACGGGCAGTCTACACTGGGCGCCAGAGGAAAACAACGCGGCCAAATGGGCGGTTGGTGTCATGTTGATCATCTTCACCTTCTGCTACGACATCACGATCGGTCCCATCACTTACTCCCTCGTGACGGAACTGTCGTCCACCCGACTGAAGGCCAAGACGATCGTCCTCGCCCGTGCGGGATACAACATCAGCAACATCGTCGTCAACGTGTTGACCAACTACCAGCTCAACTCGACCGCGTGGAACTGGGGCGCTGCCACCGCGTGGTTTTGGGGAGGAACATGTCTCTGCTGTCTGGTGTGGGCCTTTTTCCGCGTGCCTGAGCCCAAGGGACGCACGTATGAGGAGCTGGATATGCTGTTTGAGCGTGGAGTGTCGGCCAGGAAGTTCCACAAGACGCATGTTGATCCGTATGAGGACTCGGTCGAGGTGCATGAGGATCATGCAAAGGAGTAGATATGTTGTATTTACGGAGAGTTGCCATTTGAAAGAATAGCGCGCCAATATATTGTTCATTGAGACCAGTCATGCTTACGCTCATTCCACATTCACCTATAGTTGAAGATGTATGCGAGGAGTTGAGGAAGGTACTCACTTATGACACATGGTAGTAAAGACTCATCTTCTTCCTTCCTCCCATCCTAGCCTTTCTGCCTCCCCTCTTGTTTGCAGATCCTTTCAATACCCTCCCTCACCGTATCTCAATTACTCGCATCCACATAGAATAGCCGTAATCCGCAGTCTTAAGTATGCCCAAGTGAGTCCTCCTCTCTGTTCCCTTACCTCAGATACTAATTGTCCGATAACAGTACCAATATTGACCTTCTCGGCACTGAAACTGAGGGGATCGACGCTGTCCAGGACCTGCACCCTCGGCTGCGGGATGGACTGAAATCGGCGGGACTCAGAGAGCTCACTGCAGTTCAGAGAAAGCTCCTCGAAAAATGCATGACTGGTCTGGACGTGGTTTGTATCGCAGGGACTCGCCACCGCTCAACCATGGGCAGCGTGATTGCAATCTTGAATGCAATGCTGCATTGGGAGACAGCGTGTCAAGCCAATTGGGAGACGGCGTGGCATGCCCTTCTGCTATTTCCGAACATCCAAAAAGCAAAGGAGTTCTCCGAATTCCTTGGACGCCTGGCGCCATCGACCAAACTTGTGCGACGGACTTTGATCGAGGACGGTGAGGTGGACACTGATCTCATCCAACCCCATCTTCACCACTTGCTCGTTGCAACACCACAGGCACTGCTTCCTCGCGTCGAGTACAAACAAGTGAATCTGGAATGGTTTCACTACATTCTTTTCGATGGACCTTATGAAACGCTGCAACCTGATGATCCAGGGGAGGACTGGATGAAGTTCTGGGTAGAGCTCACACAGCAGAATGGCATACGCGTTGTTAATAGCCCCGTCGGAGTCTCGATCCCCATTCTGAAGAGGTTTCTGCGACCTCTTCCCGAGTTTGAAAAGCTATCAGCCGACGCTCCCGACGAGAAGTTGGTCGTGTTCGAGCTCAAACCCGCAGAGGGTCGTCGGGCAGGCCTCCTCAGATTCATTCAAGATCATCTCCCCAAACGGAGGCAGCTCCTGATTCTCACCGATAGCTTCCACGACTCAAATGGCTTACATGTTTTTCTGAAGCAGCGATTGGGGCGTCGTTATGCTGTTAGAAGAACAGGTAGTAGGCAGGAAGAAACAGAGGAAGCCATTGCCTCTTTTAAAGCTGGAGACACAAAGATTTTCATTCATCACAGCGAGCCTCTGGACAGCCTCAATGGCTACAAAGTACGATTTGTGCTTTTCTTCGCTGTCCCTGTCGCCTTGGGTCCTATCTTTATGGCCATGAACTACATTTCCGACACAGTCGGATGCATTCTTTTGCTTGTGGATCCAGAATCTGACAAGGATCGCATGCTCAGCGGTCAGTGGGACTTATGGCAGCAAACAGTTGCAACGCAAGTATCCGACAGGCTCTGTGTCACTGGCCTTCCAACCAACTGGTCAAATCCCCGGGTCCTAGAAGCTATAGCGCAGTATGAGCCCAAAAACATTGAAAGATACACAGAGACGGGAGACTGCGAAGAGTAAGTTGTCTATTCCACCCGGTCAGCTAGCCCTGATGCTAAGTTGGCCTGCTCCCAAGCTACGGTTATATCACCTTCCCGTCGATCGACCATGCCACCCGCTGTCTTCATCAGCAGCGCAGAATCATGGGCCAGAACGTGATCAGACTGCAATACGCAGATCCTGTGGAGGAGAGTTAAGCGGGATACTAAGACGATGGAAGAAGGAGAGAGGGCCAGAGACGAAGATCACTGGGAACATGATGGGTTGTTACGTACTATTCCTAGGTAGTACTACTAGACAGACTTCCAATTTGGGTGTTTGATCCTGACCTACTGGTTGGTTTCAGTGAAAGAGTAGGCGAGGTGCTCCTCCCTAATATTACACTTCTCCATGACTTCGTCAGGGAGGGTGTAGAAGAGCTAGCTTCATCAATCTTCCCAATCCTAGCCAAATGACCCCGGAGGGATCCCGGAATTCTTGGCATTCTGGTCCCGTTTTTCTCCCCGGAGGGACTCGGAATCCAGACTCTCTCCACATAACCTCCTCCGACTATGCCCCGAGAGACCATCAAGCAGGCCTGTGACGCCTGTCGTCGGCGTAAGGTGAAATGCACCACGCAAAGGCCATGTGAGCCCTGTCAATCGGCCAATTTGGTGTGTCGCACATCAGCCATCCGGCTCAAGAAAGGGCGGCAGGGCAGTACGGCAAATGTCCTCAATGAGCTGCGCCAGCATTCCTCCGAACATGCGCCTTCCCAAAGCCCGTCTCCGCTAGAAGTTCGCCAGGATAGAGGGTTGCATGGGTTCCGGCGAGCACCGGGGCTGCTGCATACGAGCTTGGTGCAGAGTTGCGCCGACTACTTCTTTGCCCGAATGATGGGCACCGTCCCGATCCTCCACCCGGATACATTCCAGAAACACGTTCGTCGCATGGACAGCGACGATTGTCTATACTCTTATTGCATGGTTGCGGCCTTCTGTGCGTTTGTACTGACGCAGACCGGGTATCTCTCCTGGCATGGGGAGATCTCCCCGGGCCTTGCAAGAGCTCTGCTGGACGAGGCAATGGCAGTTCGTCGCCATCTGGATTTGTTTGCGGGGTCCACCCGCCAGGGTATTATCATTGCATTCTTACTGTATGGATGCCATATTGGCTTTGGGAACCAGCGTCATGCGTATTATTTCCTGCGGGAGGCGACAACGCTGTATACGGCCGGGATGCTCGACCAGCCGGGCGCAGATGGGGACGAGGAACATGACCCGAGCTTTCAAGGAAGGCTATTTTGGCTTCTGCTCATATCAGAGCGGTAAGCATATCCTTTTCATCCGCGCGATGAGGATGATCCTAATCCTATGGCAGTGCGCACGCGATCCGTCGACATCGCCCGATCACGCTGCAAATTACACCCGACACTCCAACACTCGATACATCTCAAACGGACGACCCGTTCATTCTGGGGTTTGGCTGCCTCGCCGAGCTATACCGTCCATTTGACGAGTCCTTCCTTAGCCAGTGGAACGGCACGCAAACGGCCTACTCTCGCGACTCGCTTGTACAGCTCGAGGACCATCTTCAGCGTGCAGTCCCCTCCGACCTCGACCTACCGGACGTTCTCATGGCCGACCTGCGCGTCTCACAGCAGTGGCTGCGGACCATGATCTGGCAGCTAGCTACCAGCGCGGGCTTTCTATCCAGTACGCCAACGCACCCATGTCTAGATTTCCGATACCCATTACAGATTGCACGCGATCTGTCGCTCGCAACATGGAAACTGTCACGGGATAGCATGGAGACGCACGGAATTGGTCTCATTGAGAAGGTATTCGAGGTCGCGTGTACCCTGACAGATGTCATGGCCTGTCTTAGCTCGACGGGGCTACGATCGTCCGGCTTTGAAATGGGGCCCCAGGACTACCTCAAACATCTGGTTACCCTGGTATACTCCCTGCCTGGCGGTCGCCGGAGATTCTTGCCTCTGTTGTTGACCAAGCTCGGCCAAACTCTGCCATCCATGCTACAGCCGATCAGCCGGCACCTCAATCTGCCTGGTCGGGGTGAGAACGCGGCGGAGGAAGAAGAGAAGGAGGAGACGGTGCTCACGGAATACGTGCGCGACTTCAACTGGGCGGAGATGAGCCGCATTGGAGCTAAGACGCCTGAAGTCGACGAGGCGTTTCGCCTGTAGGTAGCCTTGTATAACGACAGTGACGATTGATGATGCGTTATCATTGCGTATTCGTGACTTCATGTACTGTATCCTGTGCCAGAAACCTGATATCAATTGACATAGTTCGACGCCAAAGACAAGATATCTTGTAGGCCCTCAACACCATCCAGACCGTACGGTGCCGCCAAGTACTCCAACGACGGTGACAAGACAGACTGCCTTCCACTCCCTCCGCTCCTCTGTCCGATACGATTGTCGACCGGCGGCCATCCATGGTCCATGTCCATCGCCGGAACCTGCTTTGGACCAGCTGCCAGCCGCGGGAACCCGCGCAATCGCCCCTGCTCGCAGAAGTTGCGGATTATGCCGACGAGGTCGAGGTCAATCCGTCGATCGTCGACCTCGCCACCGAGAGCCCGGCCGATCGGTGGTGGTCGGCTGCACTGTTCGCGGGAGAGAAGAGCTTCGAGCAGATGTACACCGCGCTGCGCAATCATGTTCGATCCGCTGTGAGACAGAATCTGTAGACCGTCTTGGACGAGCTGGCGATGATGGGTCGTCTCGGGATCGGATGTATTTCGGTAGAACAGGTCGAGACACAGTATGATCTGGCATCCAAGTCAGTCTTCTAGTCCATGGCGAGTATATAAAGATGATACGTACACTAGCTGTCACGCCAAACGCCTGGTGAGTCCACAGCACGGGACCGCCATCATGGATCGCCTCCTTCTGCTCCTTGAGGATCGTCCTCGCGGCGGCGACACATGTCCGCCGGGTCCGCGCAAACACCGGGTTCGTGAAACTCAGCTCCAGGAATTTGCGATGGATCATGATGATTTTGTGCGAGGAGCTGACCGCCAGACTACGTCGCGCCCATGGAACATGGCGAGGCCAGGAGGGATCTACCGGGACGTTCTGGAGGTAGTATGGCAGGTCCTGCGTGGCCAGCTGTCGCAGGCGGCGGTCGTGCTCCAGCACCTGCTCGTAGCGGGTGTAGGGGGTGTTGGCTGACATCAGCCCGTCCTGGAGGGACGGCATGAGCGTGGCGACGTCGTAGAAGAATCGCGAATAGCTGGTGGTCGTGGGCTCGTCATGCGACCGTGGGACCATGTCATCGTCGCGGCAGTTGCGCGGTTTTGCGGTGCTGGCGCAGTGTCGAGAGATGAGATAGCTCTCGCAGAACGGGATGGAGAACCAGTCCTGGATACACAGCTGACACCATGCACGACGTCCGATTTCCCGGTCGACGGATTCCGGCGACATGTCGTCGTCGGTGCTTGGGCCCAAGCGATGGAGTCCCAGACTCTGTGCTATCCGTACGCCGGCAGCCAGCAGGACGCACAGGCTATTGGAGAACCCGAGTAGGTGCGCCGACATGGTCAGTGTGGTGATGGCTTGCACCGAATAGATGGAGTGACATGCTGCAAAATCGCCGTGGTGTAGACACGTCGAGACGGCTTTGAACCATCGCTGCGACAGCGCCCTCTGCTCCCATTCAGGGAATCCCCATGCCTGAGCGGTTGCACGCGGTGCGCAGGCCAACGCGCCCGTCAGCACAGCGAACAGCAAGGCAACCCATCGCAAGTCCACCTGGTTGTGCGTCAAGTCCCCATTGGAGACGCGGTAGAAGTCATCCAGCTCCTCGCGCAGCCGCACCGAATGGAATGAGCCATGATACCAGAGCAGACACTCGCAGTGCCAGTCGACCAGCTGCTCCACTTGTACCCGTGGCGGTAGTAGGGACTGGACGTAGGCCAACGCCGACGCAGTGCCCGGCCCTAGATGGCGGTCTTCTCCGTCATCCTCGGCCGTAATGTCGCCCGGCGAATGCTGCTCCAACCCGTCTCTGCGGGCGACCACCTGGCCATAATCCGGGTTTTTCCGCCGGCCCCATGCGAGAAACTCGAGGATAGTCGCGGCATCTTCAATTTCTCGCTCCGGGTATTCAGTCGCTCGGTCGACGGACGCGACTGATACTGTGGCGGACGGGCCACGTTCGAGTTGGACCGGGCTGGCGGTCGAGCGGCCGGCGCGCGCGTCACGTAGAGCCGCCTCGAGCTCCTGCACGCGCGACTGGAGACGTTCGACCTGATCGTCGCCATCGTCGCGGACTCTCGAACAGTCGATACCGCTGCATTGTTTGTTGTTAGGCTGGGACTGAGTCAAGGTACGAGCGTACCCACCGTCTGGTACAGTTGCGACAAGGCACCACCTTATCACAGCGGATCTTCCGCCGCGTACACTCCACACAAGCCAGTCGTTTGCGATTCGCACTCATGGGGAGTTTTGCTGGGTCACAGCCAGAACGAGGGAAGGGATCGAGGTTGACGGGGGTTGACAGGGACAAAACGCTCGGCCGCTCGGCCGAAGAGGAGAAGCCCTAATGCTGATAAGCTCGGCCGAGCTGATAGGGCCTATACCATCCGAATGGTCATGGACAGGATATATAGAAACTCCCTTCAAGTCCTGCAAAGCCATCCCAGATACACACCGCAAGACCATCACGACCAGACTCACCATGGCAACCTGCTACGTCGACCGTCCCATCCCCCAGATCTCCCTGGCCAACTTCGACCAGCGCATCGATGACATCACCGCCGACCTCGTTAACGCGGCCGAAAAGGTCGGCTTCTTCACTGTTGTCGACCACGGCATCCCCATCGAGGAGATCGAGCGCATGTTTGCCACCGCCGAACGCTTCTTCGGTCTATCGGATGAGGTCAAGGCCACCGTCCCCTGGAACCCGAACAACGTCGGCTGGGAGAAAAACGCCCAGGTGCGGCCCTCGACCGGCCAGCCCGACACGAAAGAGTCATACCAGCTGCAGTTTGGGGAGAACATGACCGATCTCTGGCTGGACGATGTCCATCTGCCGGGCTTCCGTGACACATCCCTCTCCTTCATGCACCGCGTCCAGGGCGTGTCCGAGAAACTCATGCGCTGCTTTGCGCGTGGTCTGGGATTTCCAGAAGACTTTTTCATCCAGTGTCACGATGTGTCGCGGCCGATCGCGCAGACCACCATGCGTCTGCTGCATTACTTCGCTCTGCCGGAGACGTCCGATGGCAAAAAGTACCACCGCGCGGGTGCCCACGCCGACTGGGATTTCCTGACCCTGCTCTTTCAGAAAGAGGGTCAGAGTGGTCTAGAGATCTGCCCGGGACGTGAGGTTGTGACGGAATTCGGAATTGGGGATAAATGGACCAAGGTCGAGGCGAAGACGGGAGATATCGTTTGCAACATCGGGGACCTGCTCATGTCGTGGTCGGATGATCGCTTCAAGTCGACGTTCCACCGGGTGAAGGCCCCGTCGCAGCCTGGCGACTACTTTGGGGATCGGTACAGTATTGCGTATTTCAACCAGCCGTGCAAGGATAGCTTGATTCAGGGCCCGAAGAAGAAGTACCCCTTGGTGACGGGCGAAGAATTCAATCAGCGGGCGATGCAACGGAATTTTGCTGCCTTACAGGCCAAGTTGAGGACGATGGAAGCAGGAGCTTGAAGGCTGGATGTATATACCACATACTTTATTGTTTTTAATACAATTCGCATGCATTGGGACACTTTATGTTATCTAAAATGGCCTCTATGCTGGGAAAGGCCCAAGGAATCTAATGATAAGTTATAAATGCCTTCCCTCATGTTGACACATTATCTATTACTCTAGCTGGCTATTCTTTACACGATTCATTGAGGAAGCACCTGACGAGGCTCCTCCTTTAGCACCAGGTTCAAAATAACACCCACGACCGCCGCAATGATAAACGGCGTCTCAACAATCAGGTTGATGCCCTGTTCGAATCCCCGAAGATGCACGTTGTCCCCGTTGTACGTTAAGACCGACGTGAACCAGTCCGGAGACACGATATCCATGAATCCAATACCAAGTGCCACAGTAAGGATGAATCGGGTTCGGCGGGTGTATTCCACCAGAGCGAGGACGCGAACGCCAGCCACGGCGATAGTGCTGTATAGAAATACTTGCATCCCACCCAGAACCGAGGGAGGCATGGAGCCAAAGACTGCGCCGAATTTTCCTAAGACGCCCATGAGCATGAGAATGCCGGCAGCACACCATCCCGCTCGTCGGCTCTATACACCATTAGCATCATGCACATAATATCCGCATGGCTGAAAGACTCACCGCACACCCCGTCAGCGAAATGACGCCGTTGTTCCCGGCTTGACTGACCATCGGTAGGGACGTGCCCAACGCACTGATAAGACTGCCGATTCCGTCGCAGAGAATACCTCCCTGGATGCGACTCTGGAACTCCGGTCCATCGATCGACACCTTCGAGATTTCGGCCGTGGCTAGAATGTCGGGCATACAGCTGACGGCCTCGCAGACGAAGAGAATAAGCAGCGGCAACACCAATGCACTATCCACGGACAGTTTGAACGTATGGACCCAGAGGAATGTGCCAACAGGGGCAGAATCAATCTGATCGCGGGTCCAGTAACCCGTCGCTCCTGAGATGGCGCATCCCACGGCTAATCCGATGATGATGGACGCCGACTTCATCAATGGGGACCCGAAGAATTCAACCAGAACGATCGACACAAAGACGCTAAATCCCAGTCCTATCAATTTGGGATCGCCCCTACGGAAGCTGTTAGGATGAGGCGGCTTAGCGAGAAGGAAGAACTCACCAAGGCAATGGCTTTGGGGCGGATACATCCGGGCACAAAGCATAGAACCCTTTTCCTCCGTGACAGTTGGAGCTGCCACCCCAGTTCTCCATGCCATTCGCAATAAGATACACACCGATAAGGAGAAGTAAGGTCCCAGTGACCACTTTGGGGAAGATCCGGTCTAGAATTTTTGGCGGCACCAGAGACATCAGGATCTGAATCCACACTGTGCAGAGCATGGTCCCAAGTACGGCGCCCCAGGCTTCAGGACAGGGTAGTCGAGAGCCATGTTCGTCCGTCGGACATGTGCCATTGGAGTATCGCATATCCGTATAGTTGAAGCATACCGCGAGGATGTCGAAGGTTGGCGCGACGACCGACAAAAGACCTGTGCCGATATACAAGGGTGTTTTTGTCAGGTGGACTCGTGTCACCTGCAAGGCAGTGGCAATTCCGGTAGTGATGAACGCTGCAGACACTAGATACTGCGTCTGCTCCGAATTGAGATAGAATGCACCTCCCGCAATGGCCAGCGGAGGGGAGACGACCGATCCGATCATTGTCAAGGCATGTTGCAGCCCAAGAATGAGCGTCAACAAAATAGGGACCTCGTCATTCAGGCCGTAAAACGGCGGTGCCGTCCCTTCATACTTCTTGTTGAGAGGCCAGATGTTTGGCGTGATAAGATAGAGATAGTCCTGAAGTCATCAGTATATGCCAACTAAACAACAGCACAATCAACATACATAGTCTCCAACCCATCCATCGCGACTGGTAAGATAGTGTTTCCAGTACTGCCACTGAGACCGTGCTGGAAGGATCTCGGCGGGGGAGGATGACTGGTCTTCTGAGATGGACACAGGTTCGGATTTCGTCTCCATGTTGATGGTGGGCTCCTGGATTGAGGATATGCAAGGGTCCCACGAGAAGGACTTCATCTTTTGTACTTCCATCCATATAGCAATATAGTATGCTTTCTTATCTGATAAGGAAGACAGCGCGATAAGCTCGTATAGCGCCATATTGATTGATGAACAGCCTGCTCGGCCGAAGGATTCTCTTATCAGTAGAACTGCCACTCGGCGCCACTATATCTGTCCCATTAATTCATTACTTCCATCTTGATAGGCAGTGTGACAGACCTGTCAACATGGCTGAATCACGTTCTACTCTTTTTATTCATGCGACCATCATCACGGTAAACTCCAACCGGGAGGTCATCCATGATGGTTATCTGCTAGTGGAAAACACCCGTATTGCGGCTATTGGGAAAGGCCCTATTCCTCCAGACTTGACTGCATCCAGAACAATCGACTGTACTGGGAAGATCATCATTCCCGGCCTCATAAACACCCATGCTCATTTGGTCCAGTCCCTCTTACGGGGACTGGCTGAGGATCTCCCATTACACAACTGGCTTTGCGACGCCATTTGGCCGCTGGAGTCGGTCTACGATGACCGGGATGGATATCATGCCGCCCGACTTACCATGGCAGAGATGCTCAAAACGGGCACAACGTGTTTTCTAGACCCGATGGTGACCTACCGTGCGGGCTGGGGGAATGTATGTGCCGCAGTGGATGAGATGGGAATGCGCGGTTGTCTCGTGAGTTGCATCTAGAACCTATTCCAGGAAATCGCGACCTAATAGTGTAGGGGAAACTGGTCAAATTCACTGAGACCAACAGGCAACTCTCAATCACCGATCCGCGTGATAGGGACCTTCTGGCCATGTCAATCCCAGCCTTGGTGCAATGTCATCAGGAGTATCACGGCGCATGCAACGGGCGCCTTCATGTCTGGGGAGCAGCTGGGACACCTCGGGGTGCGCCTGCGTCGCAATATCGGGAGCTCGGCGAGACGTGCGCCAGCCATGGAATCTCTATCACAATGCACTGTGCCGAGGCCCCTCGCGACCGTGATATCTACCACGACACATACCACTGCACCGCCATGGAGTTTATCCGAGACACCAAGATGTGCGGTCAGCCCGTTGCTGCAGATAGATCCAACCCGCCTGGGGAAACAGAAAGGCCAAAGACCACCCATCACTTGGTTCTTGCACATATGGTGAACTTGGATCTCGACGTGGATCTCCCTCTGCTGCACTCGACCAACACATCCGTCGCGCACAACCCGTCATCCAATCTGAAGCTTGCGTCGGGCGTTGCCCCTATTCCTGCCATGCTAACTCCGCCGTATTCGATCAATGTTGGGCTTGGTACCGACGGTGCACCATGTGCCAACCACTATGACATGCTGCAAGAGATGCACCTCGCTGCGATCCTACACAAAGGCGTCTATCACGATGCTACGGTTATACCCGCCAGCACAGCACTCGAAATGGCGACTATCAACGGTGCCAAAGCTCTGGGATTGGAAATTGAGATTGGAAGCCTTGAAGTCGGCAAGAAGGCTGATCTAGTGGTGTTGGATCCTTATGGTCGGGGTGGGCTGGCGGCAGCTCCATGGCACTGGGACGATCGCACGGGTGTGTCGGCTGTCACTACGGTTGTCCATGGCTGTACGGGAAGAGATGTGAGTATGACCATGGTTGATGGCAAGATTCTGGTGGATAACGGAGACTTGGTGGACGGGGGTCAACAAAAAGAACAAGACATCGTGCGTCAAGCCCAGGGCGCTGTCCAGGGTATACTAGCACGTTGCAATGCTACTCGAGAGGAAACCAGCCAAGTGAAGGGCACTATTGGTACAGGATGGACCACTCGGTAGTAGGTAGAGGGACCCCGAATTACACGTTGGTAGAGGACCATAGAGTATTACCTCCACTATATATATTGCTTCATAAGATCCTAAATCAATGCCGAACTGTCTGTCACGCCCTCATCTACCCGAATGGTATTAAACGAGACAATAGTATCCTTGAGTAACCCCCATGATACTATAGATCTGCCTTATTTACCAATAGGGCTGGGAGTGAATGGGCGAGGAGTAGTCTCTAGGTTCGTTGGTAATCGAAGCCTCTCGCGCAGGACAGCATACATGACTCGAAGTAAACTACCATATTCTCAGTAGATCAGATAATGATGGCCTCGATGAGGCTTTCGCGGTCTCAAGAATTCATTCCATGGTCTATTCCCACTTATACTGATGCAAAATGAGTCTATGCAATAACCCCTTGACCCCACGAAGCGCATTTCACCGACTACGAAACTATCAATCACACAATTTCGAATCATCCAAGCGAGAACCGCCACATATTTCTTATTTGCACGTTTTCTGGAAATCTTCTCCATGCCGTGGTTGCCATTCCCACGGCACTCGATGATATCACCACTATCGAAAGAAGACATTTTTATCCCGGCCATCAAACTCCAGTCTCTCCGCGAAATCCCAAGAACGGCAATTGAAAAATGCTGGATCTCGTTAATTGTTAAATAGATCCTCCTTGTTTTGCAACTATCGACCGTCAATCGGCCAGCTTGTCAGTCGCGTATACTCGCCATGGAAGAACAACAAAACATCCGCAGGGTGGCGTTTGCGCCGGGCACAGCTGATGGAGTGGCTGAATACGATGCGGCCAAGGAGGAAGAGACGCCTCTCCGAATCCCAGCTCCTCCGACGATGCCTCGCCCCAGTCGAACAGTGTCTCATGTACATGAGCCGCCATATATGAAGCTGGCCAATCCGGGTCCTCTGGGACTGCTTGGTTTTGCTATCACAACTTTCGTTCTTGGGCTCTATGAATGCGGCGCTGGGTATGGTTCTCTTTCTCAATTTGGAATGTGACGAGTTGCAATGCTGAATTTTGGTTACTATTAGACTGCCTCACTCGGATCCTGCAGGCGACGTCGGACCAAACCAAGCTGTCTTCGGACTGGCCATCTTCATGGGCGGAGCCGCGCAGTTCGTTGCGGGTATCATGCAATTCCGAGTGGGTAATACCTTTGGAAGTACGGTGCACTGCTCGTATGGGGCCTTCTGGTTGAGTTACGCCATGTTTCTGATCCCATCGCTGGATATCCGGGGGCAGTATAAAGGCGACGAACGGGCATACACGTTTGCGATTGCAATCTACCTCACCCTGTGGTGCTTCCTGACCTTCCTCTTCCTGATTGCAGCTCTCAGGACGAACATTGCCATTCTCCTGCTGTTCTTCTTTCTCACAATGGCGTTCCTATTCCTGGCGCTCGCGAACTACCTCATGACGGAGCACCCGACTGCGGCGGTTCGTCTCAACAAAACAGGGGGAGCGTTCGCTGTTATTTGTGCCGCAGTTGCGTTCTATGGAGGGGCATCGGGCCTTATGCTGCCTGAGACTACTTTTGTGAGGTTTCCCTTGGGGGAGTTCCCACATCCTGAAGTGTAATTAGCTCGGTTGTATATAATCACACTGCTAATATGGAGATGCGTATTTCATCTAATTACTACCTTCTATAGGAATGATGCAATAAAGAGATCATATGGCTCGTCACACGTGGATCAGGTAATTCAAAGAATATACCTGAAGCGATTTGGTCGATCCACGTCATCCTCCTCACCCGCCTGCTGCTCATCTTCTTCCAGTCTCTTATTCAACCGCGCATGGACAACCCGGATGACAAAGGCTAGCACCGCAACAACAAAAGCTACCCCAGCCGTCGCACTCCCACCGGGGATATACCGTGGCCCCGAAGATGACGGCCACATGTAGCTGCCGTAGATTGATGCAGTGTTTCCAATCATGTTCGCAACGGCGATAGCGGCCGAACGCTTGACTAAAGGTCTGGGGAAGGAGTTCGCGACCCACGCGATGATGATTTGGTATGCGGAGACCGCGCCCATGGGCATTAAGAACATGCCGAAGAATTTGGCGCCGAGATTGGTGGTTGCCGTGCAGATGATGCATCCCACCACGCTGACCATCATCAGCGAGATGATATGGATTCCGCGATCGTTGCTTCGGCCCGATGTCCAGGTCACCACGAGGGAGACAAGGAAGGTCGCGATCCACACAGGAGCGGTAATCAACAGCGTGATGATGTTGTTGTATCCCAGCGTCTGTACGATCGTGGGGAAGAAGTACTGGAAGTTCTGCGAGAGAAGGGACGTGTGTTGTAGCAGGATGAAGAGGTAGATTCGTTTGTCTGTGAAGACGAGGTATAGGGCTTCCTTAATGCTGTTGGAGCTGCTATCATCGGCTTCGCCGGCATCGTTGATCAGACGCCATTGCGCGTAGGACTGTTCGCTTGCATCGAGCCAGGGAGTCGTCGCTGGGTAGTTGGGCAGGAAGATCCTACAGCCATCAGACAAGAAGTCGAACGAACACGAATGTACTTACGCCGACATGATCGACACTCCCACGGTGATTACCCCCTCGATGATGAACAACCAGCGCCATCCGGCAATGCCATGTGCCCCGTCAAGGTTTCCCAACACCCCAGCCCCAATCAAGCCACCGAAGGCATTGGCGAGGGAACTTCCAGCATAAAACCAGGCAATCCGATGGCTCAACTACGCAATGCAAGTTAGCAGGGAAGAATGCCGTGATGTGCTGGCGCATACCTCTTGTCGCGTATACCAACTCGACCTATCACTTGTAAGCCACAGCCTATCCGAGCATAGCCACCTTAACTCACATCAGCATGATTGCGCCCGGAAAGAACGGCGCTTCGACAAATCCAAGAAAGAATCGTGACACAACCAGCCCACTAAACGAATGCGTTGCGGCCTGGCATGCGGAGATGACACCCCAGAGCGCCATGGCCATACCCAGGAAGAGCGAAGGTCGGACGCGGGTCAGCAGAAGGTTAGAAGGCAACTGCATCAGCAGATATCCAACGAAGAGGATACTCGTTGCTAGGTTGTAGTCGGTTCCATGCATGTCCAGGTCTTTTTCGAGCGATCCCAGTCGGGCCTGAGAAAGGTTACTGTGACGAGTCAGCACAGAACACAGCCGATTGATCTTTTTGTTCTCACTTGCGGTCTAAAAAGTTCAACAGGTACATCAGGACCAGGAATGGCAGCAAGTGTAAGTCGACCTTTCGCAGCAATTGCTTGGTCATCTTCCGATGCCACTCGCCGTCTTTTGCGGCATAGGCCTGATACAAGGCATCCTGGTCGAGGCCGTCTACCGACTTCTCGGGGAATGACTTGCTTTCGATGAATTCTTCTGCTGGCTTCGACATGGCTAGTGGACGATGGGCCCGGGACAAGGAAACCAAGGGCTTTTTGCCGTGGTCACCCCTGCATCATGAGTCTGTCTATTTATCAGTATGTAGACGGTCGGAACATGTCCGAACTCCAAAGCCTAATGCGATCCTAAAGTCATTCGATCGTGTTGTCTCCAATTTTTCAACCTGTGTGGAGGCGGGGATGTGGGACTATCGCGGGGTTCGGGGTATTGGTGTCCGAGGGATGTTGACGATGATGGCAAACATTTCCTATTTCGTCTTCCGAAGGAGACTACACATATTGCAGCATCGCGATGTCCCCGTGGTCGAGTAGACGACCTTCTTCTCGGTTGTGTTGAGCTTTCGATGCTGGTCGCACGAGAAATTTCCACATCCGTCCAGCTTGTTATCATATCAGAAAGGTAGTAGTAGCCGCCAGTGTACACCACGGTGGGACCACTGCCTCCTGGATTCCGGATCGGATTAGTGTAGGCTGAAGCTAGTGGTAGAATGACTCCAACTGAAAGGATCGTGATGATTATTGGGAAGACATTCTTCACTGTGATATCCACCGGTTCTGCCTTGATGCCTCTTGCTAAGGTGTTAAGGATAAGCCATTGAGTTGTTGGCTCTTTATAAAGTCAAGGCAGAAAGCCTTCATCACCCTGCCGCACAGACAAATTTAGTATTTTATCGAGTCCGTTCGCAGTATAAGGCGTTTTGTGGCTGGAGCGCAGACGGGGGTTAATATCCGGATAGTGTATCCCGACCCAAATTCAACGTCCTCTCTTCATCATACTCAGTGGTAGCGGATTTCCAAGTTCCATACAGAATCAACTTGTGTCGCTCTGAATAGGCGAGTTGTATAAAATAATCCATCACTCTTCACCTGAACCGAAGCCGGTCGGTCCGTTTGTAGCCCGCCGTTGCTTAATTCGTCTGCGAACACCGAAGTGACTGGCCTGCAACATCTTGCTATATATATAACTTCCCTTGATCTAGATAAAGCTAAGGTATTCATCGACCTCAGTGTTGACATCTATTTAATGCTGGAATGTACGCTCCAGGTTGGGGGAGGGATGGATGCTATCAAACATAACACAGCCGCGCAATTGACCTGATAACGCGAGGGATAATAAATAAACACGATAATACACAGTTTCTAAAGGATGACCATGACATATCACTATTATGGGCGTCGATCATACGAACCGCGGTGGAAATCGCTGCACTCTTCGACGTTCGTCTCGATCTCCGTATGGGTCAAGATCTTGCCATCGGGAATGATAATCCGGTCCTCGCTGCCCGTTCGCGTGAATCCACTATGGATCTTGGTGCCAACGACACGGTCCGACTCCGCTCCACGAAGCGGGCCGATATTGATAACATGGTCGCGCACCTTGGAAAAGCCAGACCCGTACTTCCGGCCATTCGAGCCAGACCACGTGCCGTCGCCTTTGTTGCTGGAGTATTCGCCAACCAGGCGAGGGAGGAATCGAGAAGCGATGGCTTTAAAGGAGGGAATCGAGGAGGCGAAGATGCCGACGTTAATTTCGATCACGGACCAGTACATCGCGCCGCTGATGGCGTACGTCGCGTCCGACGACCGGAGCATTTCTGGGATATAGGTAATGCGAATGATGGAGGAGACGCAGGCACTAAATGCGGGTGATTGTGAGAAATTCGTCGGTATATACCTGAGTGGAAGACGTGAAAACTTACAACAGACCCAGGCACAAGATCATACCAAGGGCAACCTTCTGCTTGACGGGCATCTGCAGTTTGAAAATAACCCCGAGAGGCAGTGTGTAGGTCATCAGATCGGTCAGGATGTTGAGGGCGGCGTTGGCGAGATAGAATATGTTGATGTTTACGCATTTTCCCGGCTTGGTTGACGCCCACGCCTTGTCGATGGGCTGACACTGGAAGGCGGCGACCAAGACGAACGAAGTAGCCTGCGATGCGACAATCCCGAGCATGATCAACGATAGCCGCGTGAGCAGGCGATCACCCAACCGGGTGTAGAAGACGCAGACGGACGACTTGATGAAGCCGAGGGTTGTGAGGTAAAACATGGAACTCAACCAGACCGCCTGATCAGATATGTCAGTTACAGGGTTGGACGAAAAGAGAATGGACATCCATACCAATGCGTAGGTCACCATGTTCTCTTTAGGCACATCTTCTAGGTGCGAACCTAGGCCGTATTTCACGGCTGTGACTGCGTCAGTTCACTGCTCAAGACCAACAGTGGTCATAACTTACCCACGACTGTGATGGCCGAGAATGCCCAAGAGAAAATCTGGACATGCTCATGTTAGCGAATGGTTCAATCGCAGTGCTAGAGCCCAAGGACGCCTACACAAGCACCGATGATGAGATCTGAATTTTGTCAGTAATCTGACCTTCCAGTCTGAGCCGTACTATACTCACAATCATCTGGTCCCATCTTCCTCAGCACATACACTCTCGAAAACAGTCGTAAGGAAAGAACAATGAAGGTCAGGACTGCAAAGGCGAGGGCAACGCCCGAGACCGTCGGGCCTTGGGAATCCGCCATCTTGGAAGCTCGATGTGGCGTTGGAAGTACGTATAAATGGGCCGTCCTGGAGGAACGCTGTCACTCTTGGGAATCAAGAACCAGCTTGATTGAAACGACCGTGATGCAGAATGCAAAGGAATGAACTGGTGGGAGGGTGAACAAACACCGACGATTCCATGGACTATTTTATTAAACGACTATGGAGATGGCATCGCCTCTAGAGACATCACATTCTCATTCTTCCAGGGAGAACAAGGAATCGAGGAATGCTGGAGAATCAACTACCAGGACTATCAAATCCCTCTGACAGATCGTCTCCTGCAACCCTAAAGCCAAGTGACGGGCTCGTTGCCAACGGGCAGTGATGGACAGTGGGTGCCCCGAAAAGGGTATGTAGAGAAAAGCACATATTGGCCATGGCCACATTTGTTTTTCATACTATTCGTCCAATCTGCCTTCGCGCCCCCGTACAGGAGGTGCATGTCGGGGGTCGAGTCAGACTAGGGTCCGTCTCGGCAGCCGAAGCCGCACAAGACAGGACGAGAGCCCCTGGTCTAGCGTACTGCGAGCTATGCCGGTTTATTTCGTGTCTGCTCATGTGTCTGCCTGGAAACCTCCTAGTGTTGTTCTAGACTTGGGGTCTCCACCGCGGTTGACATATCGAGAATGTGATCTAGCCTTGTCCGAGATCTCACATGGCAGAAGAGTTTTACTTTGTGCATCTCACTCATCTCAGCCACATGGGTTTCCACGTTGAGCCAAAGTGTGCATCCTGAGTATGCGGTACCCGTATGAACATAACGTTGGTGTGAGGGATACAAGACTTGGGAATTAATTTCGGCAGTGAACACGGGCAGAGAGGGAGGGGCACAGTTTCAGGTCTGACACGCGGGACGGCCCTCATGGCAGCCCGTGAGTGGTGACATCTTGGACCCGCGCTAATTATAGTGAAATCTCTGCCGCGATCAACGCTAAATCCTGTAGAGGATTGTTAGGGCATCCTGCCTCCGGTCTCGGTTACTCAGTGGAGCAACACTGAAGACGATCTTCTGGTGGGATCCGAAAGAAAATGAAGAGAACCTTGGAAAGAAAAAGAAGAAA
This sequence comes from Aspergillus hortae, assembly GCA_032158085.1. NCBI lineage: Eukaryota > Fungi > Ascomycota > Eurotiomycetes > Eurotiales > Aspergillaceae > Aspergillus > Aspergillus hortae. Next base: position 162,270 of record JASVVY010000035.1, on the reverse strand, counting down.
TAACAAGAATGTCTGCCTACCTGAAGGGACAAATGATGGATACAGCAGTATCGGGTTGGTAGAAATGGAATTGATGGATCACCAAGCCCTATGTTCATGGCCAAATCACCGCGCATGCCCCATATTTCTTCTTTGACGCCCCAACGAGGCCGGGAAGTCAGTCCCTCCTTGATGAGCTGTCGATCTGGGTGAGACCGTCCGTTGACATTTATCTTATTTCGGACTAGAAGCCACGACAGCTGGGCCATAGACTTTCGCCAATGCAGCCGTTGAAACCGTTCGCGCCGCAGGTGCATAGGGGCTCTTGCTGGCGTTCAACGGAAGCAATGAACATGAATCAATTAATCAATTCATTGTATGGGAGATTCCGTCATGAACCATGCCCCTGTCCTAGTATACTGTACTCTATATAACCCCAACTATCCTGGGGTGAACAAGGGCATTGTCCCGGCAGATTAATATTCACATGGGCATGACAGGACCCTGCGGTCGGTCCATCGGGATCAGTGGAATGGCTCCATTCATCGCTAGTGCTAGGACGAGGAGTTGGCCCTCTGCCGCCGTACCGAGGTTTTGCCCTAAACCAATCGAGTCAGTGGTGGGTGTTTCTTCTTCGAGACTCGAATCATTTCCTGGTTTGATCGACAGTCGCCATACCGCAGGCAGTAGCTGCTGGAGAAACCGATGACAGGGAAGATCGCTAAGTGTCCTGAGGCAATGCTCATATCCCTACCGAAAAGGGAATTCCCGTGGAAATGACAGGCCCCCAAAGAAATGACATGCGGAATTCAACACCTCTTCCACCATCTGGAACTCCATAGCAGCCAAATACGAGCACTGATTTCATTTCTGGGCATCGATCGCGGACTCGGACGTTTTGCCTCCTTGGACCGTCGGCTCGCGACGGGCGGAACGTCTCCCCGCCGACCCTAATTCTAGGTCACTATCCCACCACTGACGGTAGGTAGAATCACAAGCGAACATCCACTGGCTCTGGGGTGTCCGCCTAGTGGGACGCCAACCTGTCAAGTATTACTCAGAACTGTCTGTCATTTGCTGTTATGGCTTATCCATACCGGAAACAACATGTCCACTGTGTAGGAGCTAACAAGATCACTTACCTGCATACAGAATAGGCGCAACGAGGTTGGCATACTAACAAAGGCTGAGAAAAGGAGGAACAGGTCTTGTCGCGGGGCGTGCGGGAGCACCCATGGTTTTAATCCCCGTGGAAGAGGATCCTTCGTCCAGCCTGTCCTCATCTTCTGACGATACTTGCATTCATCATGGGTGTAGTCGGAGAGGGCCTCCTCTCCAAACTCACCGTAACCAATGCAGTCCTAGCTCTCATCGCCTACGTCGCCTTGAAATTCCTGTATCAGATCGTTTATTATCGCTTCTTCCATCCGCTATCTGTCTTCCCTGGACCGTTCTGGGGCAGCGTCACCCGACTATGGATCGCATGGCATAACATGAACGAGACCGAGCTGCCGACGGTCTACGAATTAACAAGGAAATATGGTAAACAACTGCAACATAGACGAACAAAGACCTGCCAGCTAAGACATACATTCAACCCGTCATAGGCCCTGTCGTGCGCATCACTCCCACGCTCCTCCTCGTCAGCGACCCCAAGAAACTCCCCGAAATCTACCATCGCAATGCCGACAAGACCGGCCACTACATCACCGGATCGTTCGGCGAGACCGAGTCGCTGTTCAACATGCGCTCTCACAAGACGCACGCCTCCTTCCGCAAGCACATCGCCGGGCCCGTATGCTCCATCCGACCCGAATGCCATCCCACGACACTAACTCTGAGCAGTACAGCTTTTCGAACGTGCGCAAGATGGAGCCATTGATCGATGCCCGCATTGGCGACTGGCTGGCCAAGTTGGAGGAGAAATTCGTGCGTTCTGGAGAGGAATTTGACTTTGCCTGGTGGGCAGTGTAAGGATTTCACAACTACGTGGAGAGGGAATACCAGGTCGCTGATCTACGCGCAGATACATGGCGTACGATGTGATCAGCGAGGTCGGCTTCGGCGCCCCCTTCGGGTTCATTGAACAAGGCAAAGATGTCGGTGGGCTCATCCAAGGCTTCCACGACGGCCTCCCGGCCTTCGGACTTCTCGCGCGCCTGCACCCCTTCACCAGCTGGATCAAAACGACCTTCCTAAAAAAGTACCTCGTGGCGAAACCCGAAGACGACTCCGGCATTGGCGTCCTCATGCGCTTCCGGGATCGCTTGATCGACCAGCGACTGCGCGACATGGAAAAGAGTGGCGGAGATATCGGTCGCATCGACCTCCTCCAGACGTTCCTCGATGCGCGCACGGAAGACGGCAAGCCCCTCGATATGGAATACATTAAGGCCGAGGTTCTTCTGGTGCTGTTGGCGGGCGCCGACACGACCGGTACCGTCTTCCAGGCAATGATGTACAACCTGTTCGTGAACTCGGAAATATACGAACGCATGATGGAAGAGATCGACAACGCCGTCCGCAAGGGTCTGATCTCTGAGGACATGCCGCAGTACGATGAGATCCTGGAGCATCTTCCGTATTTTGTCGCCTGTGTGCGGGAAACCCTGCGTCTCAACCCGCCCGCCCCGAACATCTTCCCTCGCTATGTGTCAGAGCCAGGCATGGACCTCTACGGCCGCTTCGCACCCGCCGGCACTGAGATCTCGGGGAACCCCTGGATCATGCAGCGCGACCGTGGTCTCTTCGGCGAGGATGCGGAGGAGTTCAAGCCGGAGAGATGGCTGGATCCCGAGCAAGCCAAACTGTTCAACAAGTATCTTTTCACCTTTGGATACGGCGCCCGGGTGTGTCTGGGCCGCGATGTGGCCATGATGGAGCTGTTCAAGGGGCCGCTGCAGGTGAGTAGCGAATTCCGCTGCGGGTGAAGACTGTGCTGATAATAGGTTCTAGTTCTTCCGTCACTTCAAGCCGACTCTTGTGCCTGGCAAGCCGCCTGCGCGGTTTGTGATCAAGGGCGGCGTTGGCTTCTGGAGAGATCTGTGGGTGACTATTGAGAAGCGGCCTCAGGTGACGAGGGAGTAGGCGGGAGGTTGCCTACATTTCGTCGTGTAATGAAAATTGAAGATACCATGTTTGCTTGTTGGTTTTACGTACATCTCGCCTCTGCGATATACAATTTGGGTTCTGTTTGGGTAGATCAGAGCCGGAGATCCTCGGCGCATGCACGTATGCGGCGGATCTATCCCCGTTATCCACATGGACCCGTTGTGATATATCCAACGTTTCTGTTGCGTGGCGTCGCAGATCTTTCCGGGCCTTCTCTGTCTAACGTGATCGGATCTATCCTTCCTGACGATCAGTGACGGACGCACTCCGAGTACATACCAAGTACAGTTAGTGCACATAACCTCCCCGCGTGAATATTCAGTGTAAAGCCATAATGATTTGTATTTCTTGCTTGCACTGCCGAGATGGACATACGGAGTAGATCTTTCTACCTTGGTGGCATTTACGGAGCTTCCAATATCTTCAAGCGGTATTCGCAGCATACAATTGCCCAACTTGTTAAAGTCGACTCCCACGAAAGCGTGCTGAACTTCCAGACCGAGGTGAGCGCGATGCAAATAACCTCTCAACTAGCATAGAAAAACAGTCAAGTTGCCAACGATCGGCCCCTTGAAAGATTAGTTAGCTGAAGCCATGCACGCAAATTGACTCCAGTCCACATACCATATATACAAGATTCCGATGGACAATGCGCCAGGTTCCATCCCGCTGCCGTGTCCATCGATCCTGATACTGACCATACGCAGTAGCCACCTGGTCTGTCATGTTCCCAGTGCCAAAGTGGGCCGCGCGATAGTAAGTGACGGAGTGGGCGGTTGTGGGGGAATCCAAGTGGATCAGCTGGGTGCCGAATTGGTGTTGCGTGGTCACGCAGGCCAAGTTCGCGGAGAGTACCGACTCGATGGTGGACAAGGGGGTGAGGACGTTCAATGGGGCCGAGTAGTTAGCAACGGCGTCTTGGGCGAAGACGTTAGACAAGGCGGCGAAATTCTTTCCGTCGATGGCAAAGGGGTACAGCGCTAATGTGTTGCGGATGGCCTCGATGGCGGCCGCGTCTTGATGGGCTGTAGGGGAGAAAGCTGTCGCGAGGGATTGCAACGGAATTGGAGCAGTATCCGAGACCAGTGCGGCCGAGGCCACACCGAAGAGGACGGTCAATATGAAGGGGATTTGCATGTTGAAGATGGAGTTCGGTAAGGAGTAGGGGGCTTTTCACATTTTATTCTACGCGAGGGAGGGTGACAGGAAATGAGAGTGGTAGGAATGAATAGATTGCATTGGCGAGGTCGTATATTAGCGTTAGAGGAGCCCAATCATGTTCCAATGTCGATAGTAGAATAATTATGCTAGATCCAGTATGGCCAAATTAGTGTCGGCAGAGGAAGTAAGCGCGAGATTCCGTCGTGTGCCATGATAAGGAGGTAATGGTTGCACAGTGTTATAGTGCAATGCGCATAAAATTGGGGCAAGAAGGAGTCTGGTGTAAATTCGAAGTAGAAATGACATCGCTCATCGGGTAGCACAGCGGAACTGCAAAAGACCATTGTATACATCAACAGTCTATATATATATATACATGGCGCTGGGGCTAGAGTCCTAACGTGAGTTTTAGCTATAGTTGCTACGTAGATATATATAACACTCCCTTATGTGCAAATAGCATAGATAGTCTGTTATTCTATGTAGCCACTCACCCCCATTGCAGATACTAACCGATGAGGAAGGCATCAACGTGACGACATGATATACTTTGTAGACGCACGTGCCCTCCTTCCTCACCACTCCCTGGTACCTATCTAACCTACCTAAGGTGGTACCCCGGAAGACATACTCGTATACTCCGTACCGACCAATCTGATGCCGCAGTTCGCCCACGAGGAGTGCGGGATTTCCGGGTCAAATCAGCAGTCAAGCCTTGTCCAAGCATTCCCGACAAGGCTTGCTGCCAAGACCACACGTGGGCCATTTGGCCCTGCTTATTGGTCCGTGCCCGGGTTTCTGTCCGGTCCTCCCAATCACTGCGGGTGTGCCGCTCTTGCCAAGGCCCGCCAAGGCCATCGGACGCCCGATGAAGCTCAGTGCCAAGAGCTGCCGTGTTGCATCCAGGCACACGATCAAGATATCCCTCTCGCGGTACAGCGAATCCTCGCGGAGAGTCTGTCCACGTTCACCACCACATGTGTCGGAGTCAGCTCATCGTGTCATTATCAGAATGACCTTCTCGCTGTTGTCTCATGTAGCGTCCATGGGTGGCCCGGATGACGGGCCCTGACGTGACAGGCCTCTACTCCGTACATCCAATCGTTCTCCCACTATCAACTTTTCTCCGTTCTAGAATGTCACTCCCTGCGCCTTCCTGTGTCTTCCTGCAGCCCCGTCTGACCATGCGAGACGCCGTCCGACAGTAGTCTACGCCACCTCGCTTCGTCGTTCGTGACAATATACGAACTCAGCCTGGTCGATTCCTTATAAACCATCCTCCATCTCGTCTCACCTCTTCTTCCCTCGTTTCTGTTCCTCATCCTTCTCCTTCACTCTCTCCCACCCCTCCCACCACTACTCCAGCAAGATGGTGCTCACGGAGTATACCTACGTTTTCGCCATCGGCACCTTGTTTGCCATGTTGGATGCCTATAACAATGGGGCCAGTAAGCAACCACCTCTTCTTCATGGACATACCTCCAGGCTCTCATCTGACCAACAACAGACGATGTCGCCAACTCCTGGGCCACTAGTGTATCCTCCAGATCCATCTCCTACCCTATGGCCATGGTCTGCGGCACCGTCTTCGAGTTGTTGGGTGCCATCACCGTCGGCGCCCGCACCGCCGACACCATCAAGAATGGCATCATTCCCAACTCGGCTTTCCGCGGGGATGCTGGCGTACAGATGCTGGCCTTCGCCTGTGCGCTGGCCGCCGCGTCGTCCTGGGTGATGTGGTGTACCCGTCACTCCACCCACGTCTCCTCCACCTACTCTCTCATCTCCGCCGTCGCGGGCGTCGGTGTCGCTACGGTTGGCGCGTCCGAGGTACAATGGGGCTGGAACAAAGGAAAGGGACTCGGTGCTATCTTCGCGGGCCTCGGAATGGCCCCGGTCATCTCTGGGGGCTTTGCTGCCGCCATCTTCATGCTGATCAAGCTCATCGTCCACATGCGCAAGAACCCCGTTCCCTGGGCCGTCTACACCTCACCGTTCTTCTTCCTCATCGCTGGAACCATCTGTACCCTCTCCATTGTCTACAAGGGCTCTCCCAACCTCCATTTGACCTCCAAGCCCGGCTGGTATGTCGCCGCCGTCACTATGGGCACCGGAGGCGGCGTGGCTCTCCTGTCGGCCATCTTCTTCGTTCCGTTCGTTCACGCGCGCGTCATCAAGAAGGATAACAGTGTCAAGTGGTGGATGGTCATCCAGGGTCCGTTGCTCTGGAATCGTCCGGCTCCCATCGAAGCTGATCGCGCGCTGGTCCCCAACTACGCCGTGGTTCAGGAGCATGATCTCGACAAGGAGTCCATCAGCCCCCCGGCATCGACCGTCGGATCGTCGGAGCAGACGGAAAAAAGACTCGTCCAGGTGGAGGCCTCTCCCCTCACGTACCGAGAGCTCATCGCCCAAGGGGAGGAACGGTTCCATGCGCGACTGCGGAAGGGCCGCGGGCCGCTTGGCTGGGCCATGAGGGTGCTCCATGACAACCCCATGGGTGCGGGAGAGATTTATGAACTGCACAACCTGAAGATTCTAGCCAAGCGCATTCCCGCCATGATTGTCTGCGGCGCCCTGTACGGCATGCACTACGACATCCACGCCGCCCAGGCGGGTATTTCCGGCACTCCCGAAGCCGCTCGCATGGAGCGCGTGTACGCCCAGGCTGAGAAATACCCCAACGAAGTCGAGCATACCTATTCATTTGTTCAGATTCTGACGGCCTGCACCGCGTCTTTTGCTCACGGTGCGAATGATATTGGAAACTCGGTGGGACCGTGGGCTGTCCTCTACTCCGCTTGGCGCACCGGCGATGCCACGGCCTCGAAAGCCCCGGTTCCCGTCTGGCAGTTGGCCGTGCTAGCCATAATGATCTCGCTGGGTTTGATTACCTATGGATACAACATCATGAAGGGTACGTGCTATGCACCTTTGTCCTTTCCCACGACCAGCACTAACGGATGTCACAATAGTCATGGGCAACAAGATTACGTACCATTCGCCCAGTCGAGGTAAGCTTTCTGACCTCTCGGCGTTCTTGCGATGTTTCTGACAACGATTTAGGCTCGTCCATGGAAATGGGTGCCGCCATCACCGTCCTTGTGTTTTCTCAATACTCTCTCCCCGTCTCCACCTCCATGTGCATCACTGGTGCTACCGTCGGTGTTGGTCTCTGTAATGGCTCCCTGCGCGCAGTGAACTGGCAGCGAGTTGGACTGCTCCTCTTCGGGTGGATCATGACTATCCCCATCGCCGGAACGCTGGGCGGTATTCTCATGGGGTTGTTCCTCAATGCGCCTCACTTTGGTTCTTGATCGTTTGTTCTCTCATTGCCGTCATGATTCAGGATCTGGCGGTGGATTTTGCTAGCATCTGTTTTTTTTCTCTAGCTTCTCTTCTACTACTATATTTTCCTAATTAATGGATTATGATCCAATGTTTCACCGCAAAACACGAGGTTAATTAGGTACTGAGCCAGTAGTGATGGGGGATGCGAGCGAAATACGAGCTCCCCGTGACAGCAACTGACTCATCTCTAGCGCTGCACCTCGAGTTGACAAGCGTTGTACCATCGTCTACCTTCTTAAGCAAGCCCAGAAAATAGTACTAGACATCATTTGCACAAGCATAGACGATGTCTCTACTGCACAGTTTCTTTCGCCCCCTCATCGACGCATTCTTCTGTCCAGGCCTGTCATTCTCGTACCGATGGCGCCTCCTGGGCTTCCAACCCATCGCCTTCCTCACTCAATGCATCCAGTGGCTTCCTAACATCAGATCCAATAAATATGCCATACACTATATCCCGCTGAAAAGACACCCGGGCCAGTTTGTGCGCACAGCGATCTTCCAGCCGAAAACTTCTACCGACTCCCGCCCACGACCGCTACACATCAACATCCACGGAGGCGGGTTTATTGGCGGTCTCCCGGAAGGAGACGCCCGATTCTGTGAGCGTGTCGCCGAATCTACGGGTGCCGTTGTGGTCTCCACGTCGTATCGCTTTGCTCCCCGTCACACCTTTCCCGTGGCCTATGAGGATATCCAGGATGTAGCGGCTTATTTGGTGGAGCAAGGGTCTGAGATTTGGAATCTTGACTCTCATTTGATTACAGTTAGTGGTTTCTCTGCTGGGGGGAACCTGGCGCTGGGCTTGAGCCAGGCCTTGGCGGGAACCGAGTACGCAGTCAAGGGCTCTGTCACTTTCTATGCTGTTGTGAGTGTCATGAACTTGTGTGTCTGGGTTGGTGGTCCAAATGCTTATTTGAAAAGGTTGATCTACGTCTTCCGCCATGGGAAAAACCCAGGCCAGCGGGATTTCCCACCTGGGACCCGCTGTCATTTCTCCAGCCGCTATTTGATGCATACGCAGGACCGAAGCGTGCTCAGGAGATGCAGAATCCTCTATTGAGCCCTATAGTGGCGGATATTGAGAGCCTCCCGCCAGACATGCTTTTCATAATACCGACGGTGGATATTCTGCTGGCGGAGCAAACCGCTTTCGTGAAGAGACTGCAAGAAGATGCGGAGAAGCTGAACCGCCTCGGCTGGGGTCGGGCAGAAGATGACAGAACGTCTTCCCAGACAGGTTCTAGCATGCAGCATAACGATGGGGGACAACGGACACACGGAGAGCGCCGATATACCGTGCAAAGCAAACTTTTCGATGGCCAAATTCATGGCTGGCTGGAACGTAGGTTACGCTGATTGCTGGCGTCTGTGACACGACACTAACGAGTTCTAGTTCCACCAGCGGCCATAGACGAGCAAACTCGTCGAGAGGCTTTTGATACTGCGGTGCAGTTCCTCAAGAACGTGCATCGCAAATCCGGATGGAATTATGAACAGTCTTGCATCGAATAATATGGCGAGAACTAATCTGTTCACATGATACCCTCTCTACTCCTGTACGATAGCTGCATATTTGAGCATAATCCCAATATCCTGTATCCAGAGGGGAATTCATATGATTAACGGATCTTTCGGCGCGAATTCAAATCTAAGCCGTGGGCCTGACCATATTCCTGGAGTCCTAGGTAAGACATGATGGCCTCAGTTGACGTGCCCCGCCATGATATCGTAAGCTATCTTCCATGGTCCGGACATATAGGGCTTCGGCTTATGGAGATGACATTTCGGCACTGGAGGCCTTAAGAGTCAGGAGGGAAACTGAATCACCGAACTTCGCTTGCTGCTGAGACCCAAGAATAGAAGCTCATAAGCTGACAATGTCATGACTTCGGCACAACTGGAGGCCACACAGGAAAGCCGTTGTGCTCGGTCTAAGACATTGTTCTCGCCACAACGGCCGATAAGGATGATGCCGAAGTACGGAACCACGGATGCCTTAACAATGTCTTACCGCGACCACATAATCCTGGCTATTTTTATTCTCTCGGCTCCGAATTGCTGTCATCATCTATATTCGTCGTGGAGGCTGTAGAATTCCACATTTTGCGAATGATTCGGTATTCCCTCATTCCTGGATCACTATCTCAGCCGCCGATATCATTGGAGGTAATATAGTCCCAAGAGTTCTAGAATGGCCGGTCAGGCCGGAGCTATGAATAACACAGAAAACCCTTCAGTGCACTGGGTCCAGGGTCCAGGGCCTTAGTGGGTCGGCCCAGTTGACACTGACAGCTGTGGCGGATGATATTTCCGATGCCTCGATGGAGTATATAAGGACACACACTCTCGTCTGTCCACTGTCAACAAGCCCTACTCAACCACCCGCTCATCACTATCACCAGACTATCAGCTCCAACATGCATCCCAGTCTTCTTTTGCTCGCGGCGCTCACCGGGTCAGCTCTGGCTCTGCCAGGATACCATGCGCGCAATTCCACATCCCCTTCCTACCGTCCAACACACACTCTTCTGCCCACTGGATCTAGTGGCGGCGACGGAGGAAAGCCCCATACATCCAATACTACTACCGCTCTGCACCCTACGACCACTGACAGCGGCAATGGACCCGGAACTGGAGGTGGCTTGGTGACAACGGTGACAGATACCATCACGAGCACCACTTTCAAGCCATGCTCAACGCCGATCGGAACCCACGGAGGCACCACCTACTACAGCACGTGGTTGACCGCGTCGGTATGGGAGACCACGACTTGTTACCCGACTACGGTTCCAACTTCCGTCCCTACATCTGTAGTGACCGGTCTTCCCGGTGGTGCCGGCAATTGTGTTATCCAACCCACTGTGACTGCAACCGTAACCGTCACTGTTGGAAACGACAATAATGGAAATGGAGCTACGGTGACCCAGAAGCCTGGCATCGGTGGTGGCATCGGTGGTGGCATCGGTGGTGGCAGCGGACCCTGCGAACGTTGCGAGACTATCACCTACACCAACACCGAAGGCCGCACAACTACTATTATCATCCCGCCTTTCACCGACGGATCGAATAGCACGGCGACTCAAACGGTACCCGAGACTTCGGCACAGACCAGCACTCCTACGACGACAACGAAGAGGCCCATTGGTACTGAGACTTATCCGACGCACACCCGCGGACATGCCAGTGGATACCAGCCCTCGGGGACACAATCTACTCATGTCCCTAAAGAGTCCAAGGCCTGGCACTTGGCTCGCAAGTTCTAGGGAGATTTGTGCTTCACCAAGTACGGGTGTATGAATTATGGGTTATTGACCGGGAAACGAGTCGATGGTTGATCTGGGGAAGTTAATGGTTATGTTCAAATTAAAATAAGGCACGTTTAGCATGTTGATATTGTTTGTTTCTTAGGTAGCATCTTGTACTGCGGGTTATGTATACATTTTCTAGTGGATATAATACAGTGGCTTTTGTTTTGTTTCTGTCAGTCTGTTATTCGGCGTACTAGTACTGATATAAGTATTTAACTACAGTCGGATCAGCTGGTCTCAGGAAGAATGAATAGAACACGTGAGATTTTGACACAATACTCCTCCGGCAGCCTCATTAAAAGTGAGCGTGCACAAGCCCCAGGACGTGTAACGTCATGCGCCGGAGGCTCGCCCCAGGTTGCGGGGCTCAGGTGTGTGGAACATGTGTTACCTGTTCCAGTCGATTGGAACGACCTTGGAATGTATATGACAGTTGAATTACTACATATGTGACAGTATCCCTGGGTGAGGTGATCAGGATGCACATGAACCATTTCACTGTCCACGGAACTAGGGGTCAGTAGCATTGGATCCGGACATGTCATCTACGTCTCAATGCACTGTCATCAACATTTCATTCCCCAGTCGCATATATTATTGGTTGCTATTGACCAGTTCTGATGTACATACATTCGCCAAACCGTACTGCATATGGCTATGCATGTTGTGGCCACTTGCGAAGAAGGTCACCGAGTTGATCAAAAGGCGCCGTCAAAAGTCCCACCGCAGTCTCAAATGGCGGCTTGTTCGGGGCGTGCGGATGGGCCCGGGAAGGCATGAAGATTTTCGTGCGGTTGAATGACTTACGAAGATGGTCACTCTGGTCGTCGGTAAGAGCAGATTCCAACTGCAAGAGATCGTTTGTTTCCTCGTCCTTGACGTGTTGCGACATATCCTTCATCAACGCCTGGATAGCTGGGATAAAGGAATCATTCGATGGGTCCAGGTTCTGAAAGGTTTTGAGCTCCTCCTTGACCTGATAATCCATTAGCCTGGATGTCCATCTCATAGTGAACAGACTTACGGCTTGGTGTGCCTTGCGATTCTTCTCGGCCATCGCGGCACCCTCTGGGAGATGCTTCTCCAAGGCAGGATAAACGACTAGCTCTTCGGCAACCAGGAGACGCGCCAAGTCCCAGGTGAACAGGTTCTGGAACCGGACCTGTTCATCTCGGTCGGTAGAGGAGACAATCCGATTATAACATGCCAAGATCTCCTGGTGGTCCTTCACCACTGCGTCGCTAATGTGACCCCCGGCCATAATGTCTGTAGTCCACGTATGTCCACGGAATAAACGATTCGATGAGGGTGTTTGGTGGGATATAGCGAAGCAGCGGGACGCATACTTCGCAAGCGGTGGGTAAAAGCTAATGGAAGCTGAGGTGGCAAAAGGACGATGTCATGATGAGATCGCGCAGAACTTTACCGAGACTTCCGGACAACCATTGGTTTCATGGTATCAGAATGTAGAGATGGCATGTTGTACTTACAGTGAGTTAAATAGCTAACATTTCTGTTATATATATATATCAGGACAGTTGTCGATCTTGGTCCGGGACGAGGCCATGTGACCACGTCAGCCATGCGGTGGCTGCTTCAAGAATTATCATTTCAATTTAAGCGAAAAAATATCAAAGACCTCGTAACTCTGTAGCTTGGGCCCCAAAGAAGCGATGGAGAAAGAATCTGAGTGGTGCCAGCTGTCCACATGGCCCAGACGGTATGCGTCAGATTAAGGGATGATACATAACGGTGTTAAACGAAGTATTATTATTGTAGTTCAGCAACTCTTCGGTTTAACTTGGCAGAGAGGCCAGACTTCCTGGTGCATGGTAAAATGATCGATGGCATGACGGTTATGGAAAGGATGAGGCTATTCGCAGTCTCTAAGCTGTCTCCACATTCCCCGGAAAAACCACCTTACTACCTAGGTAGGTACTAATTACTAACTGGGGAAATAAAAACAAACAGCTGTTAGGAAATTCCTTAATAACCCTGATTGCCAACAAGAAATATTAATATCAAAGGAGGAGCAGGACAAGCCACCTGGATAGGGTTTCTTTATTCGCTTGTCATATGGCCTACCTACCAGTAAAGCACTTCGTATCCGATGGCAGGGGATGCCCCTTGATCAGCATTCCACTAGTCTCTAGCTCGGTCTCGGACTCAACCCCGGCCGTGCATCTGCTTTTATTTGCCGGGACCCTGTTCTCAAAAAGGAAAGGCTGGATCGGCACGGGCTCCTCGCGCTTTTAAGCTCCGACTCCCCGACTGTCCGTGCAACATCGGCGGCTTCTATAAAATGTGCGCATGCTGGGCATCCATCGCCACCATGATCCCTGACGATTTGCTGCTCGAATAGAGGGCATCGCTTGAACCAGGTGTGTACCTGCATCATGCCTCAGTCTCCCCCTGCACAGTCCGCGACGGCCACCGTGGGCGGAGTGCCCGCCACCATCCCCGATATACCCATCTGCGCCGTGTTTCTCGCTCTTTATGTGGGTTTCGCTGTTACGAACATGACCATCTTCCGGATGAACCTTCGAAGAGGCCATAAGTTCGTCCTGTCGGCCCTTCTGTTTGGCTTCTGTATGGCCCGGCTTACGACTCTTGTCCTTCGCATCGTCTGGTCTACCATCCCGCACAACACCTCTCTCGCCATAGCCGCTAGTATCTTCGTCAACGCCGGCGTTCTGTTGGTGTACATTATCAACATCATACTCTCACAACGCATTCTCCGAGCCAAACACCCTCGGCTTGGTTGGAATCCGGTCCTTCGCGCTGGATACAAAGTTTTGTATGGCCTCATTGTCAGCGCCTTGGCCATGGTCATAACCAGTGTCGTGCTTTCCATGAAAACGACAAATCTCCATATAAAGCACCAATGTCGTGATATTCAACTGGCCGCCATTACCTACCTTCTCGTCTTCACCTGCGTACCGTTGGTTCACCTCGCCGCCGCGTTCCTCCTGCCACGTTCCACCGATGAAGAGTCATTTGGACAGGGAAGCATGGCCAGCAAGTCCTTGATCGTCGGTCTGTCCACCTGCATATGCATTTTGATTGCGGGGTTCAAGTGCGGCACAGCGTGGAGTCCTCCTCGGCCAGCGTCGCATCCGGCATGGTTTCACTCCAAGGCTTCCTTCTACGTCTTCAACTTTGCGTGTGAGATCCTCGTCCTTTCACTCCTGACATTCAGTCGCTTTGACAGGCGATTCTATGTCCCTAACGGTTGTAAAGGTCCTGGTGACTACACGCGACTCGCAGGGGAACTGGAGAAGCCACCACAGTCTGACGGCCACGATGAGGCTTCCGCGTCAATTGCCCCGAAAACAAGCCGATAACTTCTATTACGAGGGGCGTAACCCATATAACCAAGCTATTTTAATTGATGACGTCGCGATAGAAGAGCAATTTGGATGTTATTACAACTTCAACTCGGGAGTCCAATACATATTTTGAATTTTGTCATAACGCTGTATGTACCTGCACCGTTCTGTCACTTGGCGTTCTATACTCATGTACCATAATGCCATATCAAAACTATTCTACCACCCCCTTCCCCACCGCGGGTCCAATGGGTATGGAGCTGTTCCGATCACAGCCTCAATCATGCATGTCACAAGCAAGAATACACATGAAACAATCCATTTGTTGATCTGTATAGAATCAGCAAAAGCATGAAGTTATGGCCGACAGTATCTATCCCTAGTCTATTCTAAGACCCAATGGGTATAGCTTTCACGCTTGTTGAACCATTGAGAGGTTGTCTCAAGGATGGAAGCCTTTATCTGCTGCCCCCCCCCCCCCCGGATGCATGTCCTGCTCCGATGCATGATCTGGGCTCGCGGATTTCCAGATGTTAGTGGACTTATTTTGCTCACCAAGGAGAGCCATTTTCCCGATACTGTATATCACAAATTCTGCATCGCAAGGGTACACGTCTGATATATGGTTTCAACATTCACAGTGCTTGTCAGTATTGTTATGTTTCCTGACCCAAAGCCACAGTAGAACCTTCCGTGCTGGGTAGCGAGAAGAATATGAACATGTACGAAAGGAGGTGAGGGGGTTGGTTGAACGAAATACGTAGTGTATATCATGAATATCGCGCTCACACGCTTCTCAGTATATAGAGTCTACATCACAATGATCGGACGAGCATAGCAGAGACTATGGAGCAATCAAATGCACCAGAGCACGGGATTGCTGCCTTAACAACGCTAGACTGGCTCCAACTGGCCATCCACGTTCATCTCGCCACAGAGTCACAAGGTACTACCGTGCGCTGTCCTAGACTGTTTCTCTTCATGCAACAGCTCCTATTTACACTCAAGCGAAGTGTGCATAGTCAACCACCTTCCACCGTACGTGATTTCTGGGGCCGTGGATAGTCGTCAATACTCCCGGTCCTTTCACTTTCCTGGTTTTAGCAAGTGTATGAGTACCTCGGTCAGGCTGACGACATCCTGGGTCTGAGACGGGCTACACCGGGTTAGTATCATGTCAAGTGATTGATTGATCCCAAATCTCATGGAATGAAAACTAAGGTCGGCATGTCCACACCACTTCCTCAATTTGGTCCCCTCTCAACACCTCCCTTCCATACCCGTCTCAAATGCGAGGTTCCACAAGGATATAGGCTGGACCTTCCACAAGCTCGTCCATACTGAGCGTATTGCCTATTTGGGATAGCTATGTCTTGCCTATGGGTCAATTGACCCCATGGCCTGCTATGAGGGACGCGAAGGAATCGATTATTGTGGGTCTTGCGGCTGTTTCCCTCCAATACTGTGAAGACCGAGTCTGAGAATCCATGTCGTAAACAGCGCTGCTCCCTAGTACTATGGATGAATTTGGCACAGTTGACGAGACTCCACCAAAGGATAGGTGGCCTCCCCGGCCACGTGTGCGTCAACAGGATCTAGTGCTTATTATTGATTGATGTTGTCTTCTTGCCTCATAATAATCAAGATTTCGGAGAGCATCCGGTGAGATTTCCCTCCCGATCGTGTATAGCCTCATCTGGTCGATTGTTGCCCAGCCAACGCCAACGTACCAGCGCCTAGGCTGGACGTTGTCAACGGGCCGACCAACCACGATCTTAGATCGGGTCCAGACCCGATCAACCTGTTCGCAGGACTCAGTGGGCGTTGATATTATTACGTACTTCGTGCAGTTCAGATGGGCTCATAAATACCCAAGAAGCCACGACTACTTGCACTGGGTATCATCTCCTGAAGATCCGTTCATTGCTAAGCTTACTCGAAAACGGTTTATTCGACTCAAAAGTTTCCTCCAGAGTTACCAGTCCATCTTCGATATGCAGCTATTCGACGTGTTCACCAGATGGCGACCACTCCCAGCCGATGAACGGGCTAAACCAGAGATCAAGCGACAGTACGAGGAGCGCAGCAACTCTCCGTTATCAATCACTTTGGCTTCAACAAACTCCAGCGACCGCCCGTGGAAAAGTGGAGCCGCATTCACACAAGTCTTTGAAACCGGGGACAATAACAAGACTGTCTTTGATGCCACAGTAGCTCCCGTGCTCCCGCAAGTGCTCGATGGGGGTTCGTGCAACTTCTTTGCGTACGGTCACTCGGGGAGCGGTAAATCGCATACAATCATTGGATATGATTTCGAGAATATGGACGAATTCGGGCTATGTCTATCGGCGGCTCGCCATCTCAGCGAAGTACTGAAGGACCTCAACGCACAGGACGACGACACAGCTTCACAATTAGGCATTGGACTCCGCATGTATGAGCTCCGTGGTAATACGGCTTTCGACCTTCTCAATGGACACTGCAAGTGCCATGTTCGTGAAGGGTACGATGGACAGACACACATCCGTGGCGAGACGGAAGTGTTCGAGGATGGCCGGGTCAGGGTCCAGCCGATCGTCACCAAGGCGTGCTGGACCTTTGAGGAACTTCGAAAAGAGCTTCTACATGGTTTGGAGCTGCGAGCGACAGGAACTTCGACTGTTCACAACCAAAGTTCCCGTACGCACGCCGTCCTGGAGCTTGAGATTGTTACGAGAGGCCTACTCGATGCACGCGCTGCTGTCATCGAGCGACAATCCGAATTAGTTCCGGTTGCGAAGCGTGCCACCGACATATACCTGGCCGAGAATTCCAAGGGGTTCATTCAAACGCCAGAGGGGAAATACGTTCCGAACCCAGATTATCAGATTGACCAGGCTAGCATCGACGCGGCGGAAGCGGAGAAAGCCAAGTTTGAGTCGTACGTGAGGAAGGCGGAGGAAAATGTCGAGGAAGTTTTTGCATCATGCCAGAGGCCATGCCTTGGAGGGAAGTTGACTTTTGTTGATTTGGCCGGATCGGAGTACTATCATGACAAGACGACTCCCTCTCTTCCCAGGCCGAAACAGACTCCCCAGGAGCAACGCGAAGGCCGGCAGATCAATACCGACCTCCTCGCTCTTAAGGAAGTCATCCGTGCGCGGGCATCAAAGCAAGCCCGTATTCCGTATCGGTCTTCTCCGCTGACAATGGTGCTTCGTGGTCACTTCCAAGGCAGCGACACAAAGGACAGCTATTCGGCAATGATTCTCACAGTGTCACCTTCGTCGGGCCAGTACGCTGCCACCATGAACACGCTGAAATACGGGAATCTGTTAGGCCTCGCTGGTGGGGACAAGACGACGGCGGTGCGAAACAATAGAGAAAAGTAGAACGTATATAGACAATGAATGACTAGTCACCATAGATGCCAATACGCCACCATAGATTGGCTTGAGCTTCTATTTTCTCTAACGCTTAGCAAGACACAAGTACTGATAACAACATAACAACACTCCCCTCATTTTGGCTTGGTGCTTCACAACAGTCCATTAAAACCCCAGCTTCCACTACATCCCCATGTTGGCACTATTTTCCGCTCAGGCTATTGGGATCCCAGTCATAAGCGAAGCAAGGGCCTTCGGATCCAAAGCATCTTCAATGCCGAACCAGTACTGAAAATCTTCAGATCTGCCCTTGTCATACTCAGGTTCATCCAGGATCGCCTTTTTATTCTTGCAAAAGACCCGCAACTCTTTGCAGGCCACGTCGCCATTACGTTGCAGATACTCCTTCATTATTTCGCCACAGCTCAAGACAATTCGACTCCCAATCTCCGCGCCATTTTTGGGCGCAAAACCCATTGCACGAGAGGCATCCTCCGAGCCTCGGGCCACATGGTGAATCAGAAGCACGATGTTTGAGATGAAGGACTCGTCGGGCATATAAGCTGCTGTGAAGTACTGGACAAATTTGTGGTGCTCTTTCGCCCTTATGAGCCTCAGCAGCTCAAGGGAGCGTTTATGCATGCCGAAGTAATTGAACAACAAGAACGGCTCTTCTTCAGCTAACTTATCCTTCAAGAGGGCGAGAAGTTGCAGTGTGCCGATGTTGCGAGTATGAGACCATTTTCTCTCAAATGTTATCTGTTGATTTGGTCGTTGAAGCCTCTTGCTGGTGGGCTTGGGAGCTTGTTCTTGCGAAAGCTTATCCAAGACCTGGTCAATGTTTCTTATACCACCACCTTCGCCAGCACCCACCACATACTGAGGTCGGAACATTTCTGAAATTGTAGTTGTCGGCGAAAGCAGTCGAGGATTCTTGCCATCAGGACGGTGGAAGTCATACGCTTTGGTACGAGAATTGCGGGCAAATCGGGCAACCGAAGATATGCCTGTGACCAGTTCAAGTCTGTTCAAAGACTCGCTGGCATTCTTCGGTCTAGATCCGATGAATATATGAGACTCGCCGTGGATCTTGATGAAAGCCTCCATATCAGGCCAGCTCAAGTCCTTGGCTGCTTGAGTTTTCACTAGATTGTATAGGAATGCTAGCTGCTGGACGTCGTACCACTGAGTGATGAGCTGTTGACCAATAGACTGCATCCGAATGTTGAGATTAAACAAGATCAAACCACAGAGAACGGGGTGCTGAGATAGAAGCAGATGTTTCTCGACCGTAGCCTTGGCTGGAAATGAACGACTGGCATACCGTAGCTCTGCGAGGGGGTCATTGATGATGACTGCATCCACAGCAAGATGGATATTCTTGATCCCTTGGTCACCCTCCTTCGGCCAGAATTGAGGCGGTGGGTGAGTCTTGGATATCTTGAAGTACTCATCAATGGTCTTTTGAATACGCAGTCCAGATATGCGGAGATCCTCGAATGCACTCATGGTACTGTGACGCATCACATGATGGATGTCAAGCAGAATTTGGGAGGCGAAACAAAGCCATGGCTCGAGCGCCTTGGTTTTACAAAACTCAACAAGACCCCTAGTGATCAAATCCGAGCTAGGCATGTCAATACCAAATGTACCAAGCATGCAAAACTCTGGCAAGAGTTGGAAAAGAATTATTTTGTCTTCATTGAACTTCTGACCTGGAGACATTGCCTCCCTGTTTGCCTTAGGATCGTAAATGCCGAAATGTCCCTTCCTGAATACTGGCAGGTGACCATCTTGCAAAGCACGAGTGAACGATTCCAGCAGGACCCATGTTGGCAAATAGCACCATTCGGCCACATCTGCCATGTCTTTATTATAGGGCAGGCCCACTTCAGGTGATGGAGTCGGGTGGATACCACGGGTGACACAGGCAGTTTTATAGACGAGTTCCTGGAGGTTTTTCTCGGGCGAAATGGTCGAAGCAGCCCAGTCGTCCACCACCTCCTGCACCAGATCACGGGCAAGTTGCAATGCACTATCGGTCACGAGAGCCGCGTTCATAAGGTCGATCTTTCTGTCTCGATATTCCGACCACGTATGGGAAATGAATGCGCGCATATTATGCAAATCCTGGAACAGGCAGAGCATCTTGAAGAACATATGGCCGAGATATGATTCTGTTTCCTCATCCTCGCCTTCCTCAACCAACTCTACCTTAACGATCTTCTGCGATTCAGGGGAGACTGTCCGTTCCTGTTGAGATTCTTGAGGCTCCTCAACGGTGAGTACGGCGAACTTGTTCAAGAAGACATCAAGGTCCGGATCACGATCATCGGTGGACGAGGTTGGGGAAGACTTCTTGCGACCTTCGTTTGAAGATTCGTTCATTTTCCATTCCAGAGTCTGGCAAACCCTCTCCAGCGCAGAGATGAAGTGCGCATGTCGTCTGTTGTTCGCAGTGTCGCCCTGTCCCAAAAACCACGAGGTAACATGTTTCCTCATCTTGATCGCTCGTCTGGCAATGGCGAGAACGGACTCAGGCACAGAGAGGGAAGATTGGGCAACCACTTCAGCGAGCACTTGGAGACCCTTGGTTGTTGTTGTATACTGGGCCGGAACTGGGGCGTTGACCGCCTTGCTTTCGTTCTTACCTTTACCCTTTTTCGTTGGAGGAGTGGTCAGGGCAAGGTCTTCGGGTTGATAGCCGCATTTGCTAGCTGCCTCAAGTAGCCAAGTTGCGAAGCTGTTGGTGTCATTCTTGTAGCGAGTATAACTGCTCTGCAGGAATTTGGGCAACATGGTGTCGGTTGTAAGTGATCAATGGTTGACAAGAGGGGGTTGAGGGATCATGAAGAGCCCATAAAAGCAAGGGAGACGGTTGAGAAGCTCAATGCCTGATCGCAGGACAACATGGGATGTTTGTTGATGGATCTCAAAGAGGTGGTGGCTGGCCATATAACATCACATGACGGAGTCATGTGACTTGTATCATAATCCGACCTGCCAGTGCAGTGACAGATAAACGTGTCAATTACCCCTGGGCTACGAGTCGGCTAGATGAACGAACATGTTAGCGTGTTATATCTTAAATATATGAACCATGGCCTGTACTAATAAACGCCAGTTTCACGGCACCACAATAGCATGTAGCCGTCGCTTCTCCTTCTTTACACCGGCCATCATCGGCGCAACCGGCATGAGGTATATAAGCAAAAGGCCCGGGATGTGAATAGAGCTAAGACAAAGCTGATCTACTATTACGAGTATATGGTCTGGTACTTTAAACGCGAGTAGTGGGACTACTATAAGAAATATATCTAATCGTGGACTGACCGCCACTGTAAGATTATTATATATTACTATACTGTGATCCGCCCTAGATCGTATCTATCTTATCCCGCGGCTCTTCGGGCCTGGGCCCTTGTTAGATAGAAGTATGCCCTTATTGATGAAGTACTATAGTCGCTCGGATATCTTGTTCATTGACGCAGTTTCTATCCGCTGATAACCAGGGCTTTCACGCCCACACTAAGCTTTCCAGGGGCTCGTCTGTGCCTCCTTGACGCCATGGTCTCGATCACGCGGATGAACACCCTCTTCATTTCCACTGGCGTCGTCCTATATCTATTACCTCGTCATAAGACTCAGCATTTTCATATCCCATTCAGGATGGCGAGAGAACAGATAAGGCTGACGTCTTCGATAGCGCGCAAAGCCTAGCACCCGTTGAGCAAATACTGCAAAACTATATAATACAACAGCATGCTGACCCTTTGATCGGGTGGTCATTGCTACCAGCAACGGACGGGTCCCACTACCAGGACAGCTGAGATTCCCTATTGGAGAATGTCCCGGTACACCCATCTGCGCCCTCCATGACTAGCCGGTACACATTTACTGCTCCACTCGCAGGGTCGGTGGAATCGGTGCGCTCGATTGTATTGAGCCCTGTTGCGACAGGCCCAGGGCAGGACGCGTTGACTTTCCAGCGCGGGTACATCCTTGAGTACCAAAGACAAAGATGATTCATTGCTGCTTTGCTCAGACTATACCATGGCAAGGGGCGTAGAATCCCGCCATTTGCGAGAAGCGTCGTGGAGCCAAGTATGGACGAGACGAAGATGACCTTGGGCAGGGAAGACTGTTCGAGGGAAGACGTCATTTTGTCCGTGAGCACCGCGGCCGAGACGGTGTTGACGCTGTATACGTGCTCGTAGACCTCTCGCAGTGGCAGTGTCTCGGGCACGGCACCCGAGCTCGTGTCCACGCCAATGTCACGACCAGCGGTCCCGGCATTGTGGATGAGGATGTCGAGGCGGCCGTGGGTGGATTGGATGGTGGCGACGGCTTGGTCGATGGAGGCGTCGTGCGTGATGTCAAGGGGAATTGGAGTGACATTTGAAGGGGAACCTAGCTTCTGAAATGCTTCTTCGCCCCTAGCCAGATCCCGTGTTCCCATCCAGACGTGGTGGGTGTCGGGATGGGTTAGGGCTATCTTCTTAACGATCTCGTAACCGATGCCGGCATTGCCTCCGGAAATGAGGACGATGGTTTGGGGCGCCATTGGGATGGTCAACGCTGGATACACCCTTTGGAGAGGTAACAGTTGATTTGGGTTCATGATCGAGTTGGAGCCGGCCATGCCTTGATGTGACTGCTGCCGGGATCCCCCGGGGACGGAGATAGCAATGTCGGAGACCGATACTCGATGGCAAGTAAATGTTCCTAATTAACACAAAAGACTGTACCTAAATGAAACCGACGGGCTTACTCAGAGACATGGTTCAGAAGGACGTCATGGTAAGCTTCTCTTCCGTCAGATTTCTGTCTCATGCTAGTATCATCAGCGGCAGAGTCAATCGCACACCCCGGCTGATTTTCCATCATACACTTTCACTCGACCGATATGATTATCGGTTAAAGTCAGCCAGCGGAGATATGCTTTGGGTAACTGTCTCCTTTCACCCCTTACTACGGTGATCATCCGCCTGGCCCTATGAGGAAAAGAAAAGGACATAATCCCAGGCTGGATACGAGATGAAGCAGGGAATCTGCTGGACAAACGGGAGACTCAATGTTCCCGTTTGATTTCTCGCAGGTTAAAATGAAGGATTATAAAAAGCTACATCGATTAGAACGCCCTTCAGTGTCCCAAACTCACACCTGCAGACCTGACGAGATCTTAGCCAGCTGTGCTATTCTTCCATCCGTACCCAATGCATTTTTCCTATCTCATAACCGGCGTGGCCTTGGCCCTTCCCACCTGGGCTGCGCAGAAGGCCCCATGTCTGACAGATGCGGAAGCTCAGCAGCTTACCGACAACTTCGCCTGGATGATCGCCTCGTGGAAACTGAACATTACGAAAAGCGAGGAACTGCTACTGCAGTCCGTCTCTCCCACCGTCCACGACTACTCCGCCAGCGTCATCAACCTCGAAAGCGCCGGCTGCAGGAGCGGACCGCAGCCCCTCGACAGCACCCGGGACGAATTCGCCGCCGACCAACTCAACGTGCCGCCCTTTGAGCTGAACGTGCAGCAGGTGTGGCACTCATGCAACACCATCTCCTTCCGCTGGAACGCGCCACAGCGGGTCCGCGATGTGACGGGCCTGGTGGTGCTGGAGACGGTGCCCGCGCCGCCTGGCCGGCCCCTTCGGCACGTCATCCAGACGATCTATTCAGAGTTCGACACGGCAGCCTTCTTGGTTAATACAGGAGCGTTCCGGCCCGCCAATTGTACCGGTTCTGACGAAGCTTAATCTGGTTGAAGGAGTGAGGGGAAAGGACTTGGGGTGGATGAGGATGGCATAGCGACGGGTCCTGTGATGAGTCTTAGTTCTTCCTTCGTGGATAAATAGCGCTGGGAGTGGTGCCGAGGGATCATCCTTCGACGGGCACGGCGTGTCCTGCCCGGAGATCTACCGAAGACAGAGCAAATAAAATCGATGTGGATGCAATGATTGGACTCATGACTTGTATTTGAGCGCCACCAGTGGCTGCCAGTGGTCATCGCTGACAAAGTAGCCCCGTTAGTCCGAGCCTCTCTGAAGGACCTGATCTTGACAATATGCAAAGGACACACAATAATACGAACCCTGTACCAGGGGTGTCTACAAGAAACGTGAAAGACAACCCCTTTACTACCGTCCAACCGCGACTGCTTCTCCACTAAACACGAAGAAACAATATCACCCTGGCAGCATCAGCAGGGCTTCATTGGGTCCGGGCTGGGGAACCCTGGACCTCGCCTAGTTGAATCATGTTTCTCCGCATCTCCTGGGTGGCTCGATGGAAGCCGGCGGACAATGAATACGAGGACCTGCAGGGGGACCTTCACCACAGCCCTTGGGGATCCGGGCTCTATCACCATCGCGTTCTGCCGAAAGACCTTGTCGATTAATTGCACCGTCGCCCCTGACGGCGTGTTTTACGACGTGTAAGATCAGGATTAGGCACCCGCTTAGTCTGAGGAAGGCTTAGTGACGGCGACACAATCGTCGGCCTATCATATGGCATGGATGATGGACAAGAGATGCAACCTGTGCCCTTTCGGTAAGCGCTCCCCTGCCAGCCGATTGGCCTTGCTTTTTGCCTATCTCTCGTGTCTGTTGAATCTTGACACGAAGGATTCCTTCAAAGGATCCGCGGCGTGCGGATGTATGCGACGCCGGGCTACCGCATATGGAGAATAAGACCTTCGTATTCATGCATCACTCGCAGGTGTAACCCTAAGGTGCCCTTGTAGACGCCATCGTAGGAATCCAATTGCTGTTCTTCCGGCTTCCTCGTGAGAGAACGCTATCGACAAGCTTCTCCGTGCGGCACACTAGCGCCCAGGCGGAGCTTATTTAGCAGGTATCAGACCAAGGTGTATATAGCAGGCGCCCCGAATTTAGGCCTGAGGGGTAGACCGAAACCTTTTTGTCCCCATCATCATGAATGCAGGACAACCGAGAACACGGCCGGGGCCAGGGCCCGAGGCCAAGACTCAGCAGGAGACTGAGACTGACCTCGACCATTGGAACCCGGAGATGGACCGGAAACTACGGAAGCGGATTCAGAACCGGCTAGCCCAGCGGACATACAGTCAGTAGCGCCAACTGCGCGATCATGCAGACCGCCGACTAACACTTGCAGGAAGCCGGATGCGGCAGCGGATCGACGAGCTAGAGCGACAGGTCGAAGCACAACAACGGGCACAGTCACCGAAGACGGGAACGACGACAACCGCAGGCCAGGTAGCGATGGATGGCAGGGAAAATGGGAGCGGCAGACAGGCCCAGGCCCAGGAGCAGGAGACGACGATGCTCGACGCGTGGATCGAATCGGCAGAGACTGCCGCATCCCGAGACCAGAACTATATGCTGTGGTCCGGCGCAGACCTGGGGCTGCCCCCTGGGACCAGTACGGTGCCGCCATCCTTCGAGCCATCGGCATTCAGCCTGTCGGGCTCTATCGCCCCGAATCTGGTGCAATCCAGTCGGGTTTCGTCGAGCGAGGACATGAAGAATGGCTGGAGGAATCCCCCCTGGCCGATGGCCGAACGGGCCTTCCCTCGGCTCTCGAATGAACCCCGGGACGGCAAAGCCCATGCAACCTATGTGTCTGGTCCCGCGTCATCCATGGTGGGCTCCCAGAGCTCGGCCCGAGTGACCGACAGCAACACGCAAAGCCAGGCCAGCAGTCCATCCCGGTGCTCCCGCCTGGCGAGCCCGGAGACTCCCTCGGGGGATACGGCAACTGTCGAGGAGCGGATCGGGTGGGTTCTGGACTGTGCGCGGCGCGTCGGGTTCGCCGGGCTGGACGACCTGGCCCTGCAGTACTACACGCGCAACTTCGACGCGCATTCCAGCCTGGCGTTGGAGCAGCGGATGAGCCGCCAGCGGTCGCTGCCGACGATGGTGGCCGAGCTGCGGCGATCGTGCGAGGGGTGGTCGGCATGGCAGTCCCGCGGCTATCTGGATGAGATTCTCAAGTCCGCCGAGGAGATCTGCGCGGCCGAGTGTGCAGTGCTGGGGCGAGGTTTAGCGCAGCGAGGCGACGATGCGCCCATCACGGAGATCGCCCTGCAGGACAGGCTGCCGCACCTGTGGGCGTTTCTGACCCGGCTGGCGTCTACTGCTGCGATCCACCGACATCAGAACCCATCGCGCACCGTATTTGTCTGTTTGCTGATATTATGCGGCCTACAGCAGAATACTGTAAATATAAATAAATTTTGACGAGATACAGTGTAGGAGGCCTCGAAGACGACAGGTTTTATGTAGCTTTACATAGATCTCTATAGGAACTCCATAGCTTTCAATGGTCTGCAACATACATGCTCATCTGTAGGAAAAACTGGGGAAGGAGTCCAACTAGAGACGGCTGATGATTGAGGGCAGCAACTGTCGGGTGAAGTCCCATACCGTGGCGGCGGATGGCGTAAACAACGCTCCCGTATACCACGTATTGCGATGACCCTGGAGTCGGTTGAGCTTCGTATAGAAGCCCTCGGCGACGGCATTGGCCGGTACATGGAGACTAAACGGGGTGTGACTGGAGAAGGCGACGAACTCCACGGGCTGATTGCTGCCGGACAGCCGCTGGATGGTGGCCGAGATATTGGCCTTGACCTCGGCCTCCACCAGCGTGTGATCGCCCCCGTACCAGAACGAATACAGCCCGTCGACGGCAGTTGGCGAGACGTGATAAAGGGAAGGGAACACTGGGATGTGGTAGGGGGTATCCGCTCCGGTATTCACGTAGCTGGCGCCGGCCTGTAGTCCCGTCTGCGAGACCAGGCCGCAGTAATAAGCCGTGTTCTGAAAATGACTGAACAGGGCTCGCTCCTTCGGGTCCAGGGCAAAGGGCGCCATGTTGTCCAGCGTTAGAGGGGCCGTGACCAGCAGCTGGGAGGCGATGACCAGCTTGGTCCCGGACGCGGTCCTCACAACCAGCTTGACCGACTCGTTGGCCGCGCGCTCGGCGGCAACCGCCGTCGACTGGAGCAGGACGTTGGATCCCAGCTCCTGCAGGGCGTTGTCATACAGCTCATGGTTGTGGTGCTGTGCCGTAGTCACCACCCCGCCCTTTAGCTCTTGCATGAATGCCAGACTATCGGCCTTCATCACGGTCACCGTGAGTTGTTCGAGAATGCTGCCCAATCCACCCGCGGCTCCCGCGTTGTAGAGCGTGAAAGCACTGTCCTGAAGTCCGTACTTGGACACAAATTCTCCAAAAGGTAACAGGAGGTCCTCGGGGACGGGACTGGGGAGGTCCCATCCCTCGAGCAGGTAGGGATACTTCTGCAGCTGCGTCTGGTAGCCAGTCAAATCAGCGGAGGTGACCACGTCGGTCACGGATGCCCCGGTTTGGAAATCGACATGGAGCGTCTGGTTCGTTGCACCGCGGCTCATGGGCCCCAGGGCAACATCGAGCCGGGCAAAGAAGTTCTGCACAAGGGTGGTGTTCCAATAGGCAATGACGCCGTAGTCGACAGCGGTGCCAGTGGCTGGGTCGATGTAGGTATTGGTGTGGCCGCCCAGGACGGCCTCCTTCTCGATGACGATCACCTGCTTGCCCTCGTCGGACAGCGTAATGGCGCTGTAAGTACCGGTCGCGCCGCCACCGATAATGGCAACATCTCTCTGGATCACATCCGCGGGGTGATAACAAGCTGGGTTGAAGCGGCAGGCATCACTCGCCGCGATGGCTGTGGTGGCCGTACCCAAGACGAACAGGAGTGATTGCATTTCGAGGGCTTGATGGAACAAGAAGCGAACGAGGCCAATGCAGAGGTACGTTCGACAGTTATGACAGCACTCTGTGCAGATTGCCTCGTGTATTACATTTTATACCCCATTCTGAATGCCCTCTATCCAAGCCACAAGTCCCTGGATCTATGAGATATTCTCAACGACCGAACATGGAGGCTCGTGTAAGACCCAGTTCCTCGTATCCGGTATGGATTTAATCACTTAGGGATTCTCTGGAATCACAAAGTCAAGACGATGGCTCGGAGCTTACTCATAACACGAAGCTTGATGTTATCAAGCCGACGGCAACGCAGCAAGCGGGCTTTGTTTGACCGGATCACCCGTAGAATATGACCATCTGAGGTGGATCTCGTATTTCTCAGATAGTCAGCCACTCACATCCTCCCGACCTCAGAGATGACCGAAGATGATACGTCTTACTCAGACGTTACCTATGCGCCCATACCGCACTGGGCTGCATCGTCGAGCTTATTCCAGGGGTACATGAACCTATCCGATTCTTAACGTACCTGCACCATGGCCAGTCAGGCAGCAATCCACTGACTTGACGCGACCTCATCCCACTTCTTATCCACGAACCCAATTGTGACGCCATGGTAGACATCGCCAGGGTCAAAGAACTCGCGGCTGCGGTCGAGGATGCGATAGAGGCCTACAGGCAAGATGACAGCATTGCCAATTACAAACAGATGCAGACGGCCGTCAGTCGGCTTCAAACGGCCGCCGCGACCCCGGCCGACACTCTCTTCACGTTCCGCCTGCAGGTCGTCGGTAACGTAGCCATCATCATGCTGATCGAACTGGGCGTCATCGACGCTCTGGTCGCCATGGGCCAGGACGAAGTGCGCGCAAGCGAATTGGCGGCATCCACCGGAACCAACGAGGAGGTGGTTGGTACGTGCATCCACCTACATTATCCCTTGCAAGGCGAGTTTGTGTTGATCCTGGTAGAACGACTGATGCGCGTGGCAAGCGGCCTGGGATTCTGCGAAGAGGTCGACGAAGCGACCTACCGCGCCAACGAGCTGACACGCCATCTGGTTCAGCCCGGGTGGAAGGGCGCCCTGCGCTGGATGGACATCATCTACCCGATGGCAGGGAAGATGCGCGAGTATCTCTCGACCACGCGCTTCGGACGGCAGCCGTCGGCCCCGGGGACCACCACAGCCTTCGAGTATACCCACGGCAAGTCCATGTGGCAGGTACTGGAGGAGAGCCCGGACCAGCGGCGGAACTTTGATCTGTGGATGCGCGAGCGGCGCAAGCACGAGGAGACGTCCTGGCATCGGCGGTTTCCGCCCTCAGCGCAGCTCACGCCCGACCAGCTGAGGAGCAACCCGGAGACAGTGCTGATGGTCGATGTGGGCGGCGCACATGGCTCCCAGCTGGTCAATTTCCGCACGCAGTTCCCCCATCTGCCGGGGCGGTATGTGCTGCAGGACCTGCCGGAGTCGGTGGCGGCGGTGACGGCAAGGCTGGCAGGGGTGGAGGTTATGGCGTATGATTTCTTCACGCCGCAGCCGGTCAAAGGTTGGTTCATATCCATTGCATCACGACATGAACATACCAAACGTCCAGGGACTGATGACTTGAGTGCAGGCGCCCGGTTCTACTACTTCCGCAACGTCTTCCACAACTGGCCGGACGAGAAATGTGCCGAAATCCTGCGCAACGTGGTCCCGGCCATGGATCCGGAGTACTCCAGCCTGCTGATCGACGACTATGTGCTGCCGAGTAAAGGGGCACAGCTGCGCAGTGCCATTGCCGATATACACATGATGGCCATGTTCCATTCGTCGGAGCGAACTTCGCGCCAGTACAAGGACATGTTGACGGCCGCTGGACTGGAGATCGTGGCTGTCTTTCCAACAGGGGTCAATGAGGAGGCCATCATCGAGGCAAGGGTGAAGAGTAGCGCCAGCCCTTGACTGGGAGAGATCGATGGTTCTTTATAAAGATCAATGCATATTCTATAAGCTTTAGTAGCCTTGGATTTCAAACCACTGGATCATGAGTATCGCTGGACCATGCTGTAGAGGGGTTAGATCTGCCAAACGAAAATGACCATTACGCTACCAACAGGGCCAATGCTCTTGGTCGTCGGTAAGGCGTAATATATGGCAGTAGTCGTGGTTGGCAAGATCGAAGGCCACCATTCGTCTGTGTCTTCCAGTATGCAGTATTCCAACATAACTAGCAGTCACAGTAGTGGCATCATTGAATCAGAAGGCTACAACCTGAATGACCACCGTATACGAGCAGTATTAAAGTCTCCAATGGTTCTAGCTGGGTTCAATATACAAATAGCATACTCATCATCAACGCAAGAAGCCCATCTCCTGCCATGCACGTATATATTTTCTCACCAGCTCCATCGGCACGGGCTCCCGGTGTCGCAGCGTCGGCGAATGCTCTCGGGAAAGCGTCGTATCAAGCACCAACCCACCGCAGGACATCCGCTCGAAATTAGCCTCCAGGAAGTCAATGATTCGGAGCGCCGGATTCTCCAGTTCCTTCCCAAACTGCCGGACGCGCTGCGTCCACTCGGCAAAGGGGACCACCTGGCTTGCTTCGAGGCCCAGCGCATCCGCAAGTGTGGCGAGCATTTCGTCCCAGGGCTGCCGACGGGGATTCTCGATGTGATAAATTGGGTACGGATGGGGTCCAGACGAGAGGAGCAGGTCGCCCAGTGTGGCGGCAACGTCAGTCACTGGGCACCAGGAGAGCGAGCCGCGCAGGCGAGGTAGGGCCCGCACAGTCTGGGAGGACTTGATGAGGAAGGCAAAGTGCTCGACTGGATTCCAATATCCGCTGGCCGTTGATCCAGCGATCTGGCCAATCCGCACGGACATCGGGCGGAAGTGATTGGGAGCCTGGCCCAGGCTGCGGTCGAGCATTCTTTCGCACGCGAGTTTGGCGTCACCGTACCCTGTGGGCAGTACGGATTCAGTCCCCACATGCTTCTCCAGGACCAGAGGGTCTTTGGTCCAGAGCGGCTGATGACCGACAGTGGCGATGGAGGAGATGAACTGGAAGCCGACCTGCTGGTGATGGTGGCTCTGGGCATGGCAGGCGAGGTCAATGAGGTTCCTCATAGCCTGGAATTGGGCCGTGAACCCCTGAATCCCGCGCGTGATAGTCATCGGCCAGGCGTTGTGAACAATGTCGGTAACCTGGGTGGCGAGGCTGGCGTATTGAACCTCGCTGAGCCCGAGCCGTGGCTTGGTGGTGTCCACCTCGCGGACATGCAGCTTGCGTTGAGATGCCGCGTCCAGGGAGATCCCCCGCATCGACAGCATCTGCATCTGTCGTGCTTCCGCTTCAATTCCACTGGAGCGACGGTTCGCGCAGAACACGGCGCGCACATCCGGCCGGGACGACAGATGTGCCACCAGGTGCGATCCCAGACTGCCAGTGGCTCCGGTGACCAGGAACACCCGGCCCTTGGACAGCACCATTCCCTTGTCGCCTTGACGTAGTGGGACCGATGGAGCCATGAAGCCCTCCAAGTGCTGACGGATATAGTACTCAATGGCGGCTTCACGTTGAGCCAGGTCAGCGGACGGGACAGGAGGGACGGGCGTGTTAGAGGAGCGGGCGTACCTGGGCCCTTCCGCGAGGGCGATGATGATGCGCTGGATGGCAGCCTCTGGGAGATGACCGTCCGTCCAGTCGACATGGCCGTATCCCGCCGAGTGCAGTGCACGCTCCCAGGCCTCTGGAGGCGACAGCGCGTGCGAACGGCCATCATTAAACAGCCACCAGCCCTCGATCGGGCCAAAGACGAGGTCCACCCAGGGCACCAGCTGCGTCATCTCCAGCATCATGAGGAACCCATCAGGTCGTAACAGTTGGCGGATATTTCCCGTGGATGTGGTCAGACTATGTGTTGCGTGTACGCAGTTGGTGGCAATGATGATATGCTGGGTGCGCTGGAGCTCGGCTGGAGCGGGCTTCTCAATATCCAGAACCTGCGCGCGAACCCATGGGTACTCCTTGAATCTCTTGCGCGCCGCTGCGACGAGCGATGCCGATATGTCGGTCACTGTGTACTGCACCGGCACACCCAGCGCGCTGAGGAGAGGCAACATCTTGGCTGTGGTTCCTCCTGTGCCCGCCCCCAGCTCCAGGATGCTGAGCGGCTCACTGCCTGAACTGTCCAGACGAGATAATAGGCTCTTCAGGAAAGCTTGCATCTGCGTGACCCAGACCTGGTTGATGGGCGACTTGCCGTACATGTTCGACACCACCTCGCGACCCTCCGGGTTGCCAAAGATCAGCTGCAGACCGTCAGCCTTGCCTGTGAGGCAGTCGGCAAGTCTAATTCCGGTCATATAGGTCAGCTCGTGGTCGTAGGCATGGTCTGTGTTGCTGGAGACCAGCTCGTCGAGAAGGGCTCGCGCAGTCTGCTGTGGCGTGCTCACGACGGTTCGTTCAATCCGGTCCCCGTCCATCCAGATCAACCTCGCGTCTCGCTCTAAGAATGCGTAGATCCAGTCAATAAACTGCCGGTGCCGCGGAAGGGCCGTAATCCGACTCAACACGTCGCCCGGCTGGGCCGTCCGGAGGGGACATCCCAGCTGTTCAAAGGCGTCGACAATGAGCGCAGTGCATAGTTCGTTGGATTTGGGCAGGACCTCATCTGAATAACCCCCGAATCGACAGTCCTGGATAAAGCGGTCGGTCTGCGCTTTACATTCGGCAAAGGCATCGAGGACCACGCTGGCTGGTAGACTGGCCGCGCTGGCAGTTCCGTTAGCGACACCATTGACACCATTCACTCCATTGGCCGCATGGAGACCATTTGTGTGGCCGTTGACGCCATTCACAGATTCCGTCTGTGCAGGAACTGCACTGGCCTCTTCATCTTGCACTTCAACCTCCTCGCTAACTCCCAGTACTGCCCCGATCAACGAGACCAGGCTGTTGAATGTCGTGACGTTGAGCAGTTGGTCCGCCTCAAAGGAACACGAGAAGACGCCCTCAATCTCCCGGGCGAGTTCCATTCCCATCAGTGAGTCGATGCCCAGTTCATTGAGGTCCGATTCATCGCGAATTTCGTCCGCCTCTAAGCCCGAGACGTTGACAATGATCTCGCGGGTCTTGCGACCGATGCCGTTGGCGGGTCCCTTCGACGCTGGCTTTGCAGAAGGCTGAGAATGTGCTACTACGTTCTCAGAGACTGGTGCAAGCGGCTGGACTGGCTGTACGGCGATCGTGGTGTTGCCGTTCGGGACATGCATTGTGGGCGCTGCAGGGCCAGGCGTCGGTTTCCCCAGAATGCTGCAGAGCGCAGCCCTAGGGACGAGCTGATAGTGGATGCCCAAGATTACCTCCGCCAAACACCCTGTCTTCGGATCAAACACAAACACGTCGCTCAAGAACCGCTTCGCAGTCGGGCGTCGATGAGTGGCAAAGACTTCCCATTCCGCCGCGTCGGTAGGCGCCACTCTCGACCGGAACCAGCGGTCGATGCGATTCGAAATGTAGACCTCGGCCGGTGAGCACTCGTCCGTCATGACGTTGATAAAGATTCCGGCCACCTGGCAGAAAGAATCGGCGATACCAGTGTCCAGCCATGATGTTGGCGTTGTTCCAGGGGGTGAGGGTGCGTGAACGACCCGTCCTGCTGACTCGTGATCCTTTCCTACTAACTTCTGCAGACCGCGATACATGGGGCCATATTCGACAATGTCGCTGAAGCGGCGATAGATTTTTGTGCCAGTGAGGACCTCATCGGCGTCGGGGCTGTGGAGCAGGGCCTGGCAGCGGGCTTGCCCGATGAGGTGCTGGTATCGCTCCAGCTCCTCAGACAGCTGGTCGTCGTCTGCTGACCGGAAGATGATGTCGCCCGTGGCATGAACAGTGGGCTTTCTCTCAGGCGCATTGGTGCTGGTGCTCGACATCTTCCAGCTCCATCGACCGGACCCGGCATCAGTTCTCTGTGCATCGAGCCAGACGGTTATGGCCGGAGATAGTGCCATGGGAGCGTGGTTGACCAGGTCCTTGGCCTCTGGCTGGAATTTGCTCGAGCCGTACAGACTCATCAGGGCGTCAATGGCAATGCTCAGCTGCAGCGTGCTGGGACAGAGCGGTGCAGTCTGGGCAATGACGTGGCTCGAGACGTATGCATGGAACTGCTCGTTTGTCGTATTGATCTGGAAACGAGCCACGCATTGCTGACTATCCTGGTATCCGAGGAACGTCCACATGGTTTTCGGAGGCAACGACGGCTGGAAGGGGACCTCTTGTACTGATGGAATCGGCTGCAGCTCCATCCAGTGCCGGCTCTTCTCAAACTGATACGGTGGAAGCAGCAGCATGTCGTACATGGCTGCTTGCATGGCATGGTGTGGCCAATATCTGACATTCAATCCTTCTTCCCAGAGCCTCAGTGTCGCGTCGGTCAGCCCTTGCAGGCTACCATCCAGATTGAGCGACTGGAAATGGCACGACTTGGGGCCCTCCAGGGCGCGCTGGGCGATATTGGCGATGGTGGAGTTGAAGCCAGCCTCCAGCCAGATGGCGTTAGGATACTTTTGCGCCAAGCGCCTCGCCGCCTGGTGGAAATGGACCGGATCCCGCAGATGGTCTGCAAAGAAGGATGGTCCCAGAGGCTGGCTATACCGGTCGTCATCAGTTGCATGTTCCAGAGGGATCACTGCCGGCCTGAACTCAACCTCCCTGCCCAATTGCTCCAGGTCTCTTCGCAACGGTTCTACGAGGGATGAATGGAAGGCGTTGGTCACATTGAGCTTTTTATGTCTGATGCCGCCGGCCTGTGCTTTCTGAGCTGCGGTGTCAATGGCTGCCGCGGAGCCCGCCAGCGTAAAACTGGTCGGTCCATTGAAGCAGGCAATGCTGGCAGAGCCGTCCGAGACCTCGGCTGTGGCCGTCAGCAGCGCCTCGACGGATTCACGCGGGCCTTCCACCGCCATCATCGCACCCTTCTCCGGTCCCCAGTTCTCCTGGATTAGCTGCGCCCTGCCAGCAACGACCCGGATGGCGTCACGCAGGCTTAAGATACCCGACACGCACAGCGCCGTCAATTCACCAAAGCTGAAGCCGATGAGGGCGGCGGGCTGGATCCCACTGTCGATCCAGCTGCGCGCGCATGCATATTGCGCGCCGAAGAGCATGGTCTGCAATTTCACGGTGTCTTGGACGGGTGATTTCTGCCAGATATCGGGGAAGATACTCTCCAGGCCAAGGGATTGGCACACGGCATCGTATTTATCGAGCCAGTGCCGGAAGACCGTCACCTGTTTGTACAGTTGCAGCGAGAGTCCCACAAAGGTCGATACTTGGCCGCCAAAGCACAAGACTACTGGCCGCCGACCATCGCCATTGTGAGACTTTGCCGCGCTTGTGTCGCCTTTTTCAACGCGCGCCAGCTTATCCATCACGTCTGCCACAGAGCTGCATCCAAATATCAACGCCCGCGGAAGCTGGCGGTTTGATTGTCGCGCCATTTGGAAGGCCAACGAGGCGAGAGTGACTTCCGGATGGCGCCGAAGGTACTCGCGCAGCGCCGCAGCGTACCGTTGCAGACTGTCGTCGCCGAGTCCTGCGATCCAGAACGGATGCCTCCCTTCCAGCTCAGTCTGCTGTGAAGGCCCCATGGGCCTGCGAGGCCCTTGGGTCACCACCATGCACGCATTCGACCCGGAAGCGCCGTAGTTGTTGATCAATGCTGCGCGGAAATCCTTCGTCCAAGGCCGCAGGGAGGTGGGAATCTCGATTTTGTCGGCCGGTGAGGCGTTTATCCCGGGGTTTAACGTCTCGAAACTCGCTTGGGGAGGGATGGCCCCCTGATTCAACATCAGAAGGGTCTTCAACAGGGCCGCAATTCCCGAGGCAGACTCTGTGTGCCCAATGGCGCCTTTGACGGACCCGAGGGTCAGGGTGTCGTGTCGTTGTTTGCCCCCGACCACACTGCGGATGCCATCATATTCCGCCGGGTCGCCGACGGGCGTCCCGGTGCCATGGGCTTCGACATATGAAATGTGCTGGGGCGCGAGCCCAGCCTGGCTGATCGTGTCACGGAAGAGGTCAGACAAGGACGGGGCATTAGGCACAGTGATAGGGGTGCAGTTCTCGTTCTGGTAGACGTTGCTGGCCGCAATAATGCCCAGGATCTGATCGCCGTCCGCCAGCGCCAGCTCAATCGGTTTCAGGAAAACCGCTCCCACGCCCTCGCCGCGACAGTAGCCATCTCCTCGTGCATCAAAGGGCTTGCATTGGCCGG
The DNA here is from genome assembly GCA_032158085.1 of Aspergillus hortae. Taxonomy (NCBI): domain Eukaryota; kingdom Fungi; phylum Ascomycota; class Eurotiomycetes; order Eurotiales; family Aspergillaceae; genus Aspergillus; species Aspergillus hortae. The sequence goes on along the minus strand of JASVVY010000035.1, from coordinate 126,657 downwards.
TAGCACTGAGAAACGACGCGCCAGCGAGATTCTGGAACCACTCAGGGCTCGTCATGATGTTGACTCCTCCCGCCAGTGCGCCTTTGACCCGGCCCGATAGAATGGCTTGACAAGCGAGATTCACAGCCACTGCGGAGGAAGAGCACGCGGTATCCACGGTGAGTCCAGGACCTGTCCATCCGAAGTAGTGGCTGATCTTGCCCGCGGCAAAACTCTTGAGATTGCCGGTGGCCGAGTAAGCGTTCGCCGGCGCACATGCGATATTGCGCTCGTAGTCCACCAGACCGACTCCTATGTAGCATCCAACTTCCTTATTCGGGTCAGCCTGGTTGAAATACCCGGATTGCTCGACCGCGTGGTACGCCGCCTGCAACATGAGTCGGTGTTGGGGATCTGTCGATGCTATCTCCCGCGGGCTTTTCTTGAAGAATTTGTGATCGAAGGTGTCATAATGCTCAATGAAGTTCGCGTACCATTTGCGGTTGCTCTCCATCCTACGCCAGGGGGTCTCAATCGTGAATCGCTCAGGAGGGACCTCGATATGTTGGGACGTTCCCGAGCACAAAACCTGCCACAGGTGATCCAGATCGGGGGACCCGGCGAACATAGCAGACATGCCGACGACAGCGACCCCTTGACTACTAAGTTTCTTTCGGTAGGGTATAGGCGCCTGCGGATCCAACAGCGACGCTCTGCTGACGGGAAGTTGGAGGGGGCTCAGTTGATCCAGCATCACGAGGCGCGGCCCCAGTTTGCGGGACAGCCAACCTGGGGCGCCATTTTCGGTGCCAAAAATGACGGCTACCGCGTTCCCAGACGCCAACGTGGAAGCATCTATCTGCTTGAAGGCCTGGAACCATTGACATTGCTCGGTTAGCATGGACCGGGTAGTGGTGCGGTGAAGCGCCCCGCTCTGAATGAGGGCAGCGTTGTCGGTGTTGGAGCGAGTCGGGAAGACGAGCTGGTCTGCGTTGGGAAATTGGAACTCTGGATGCGTATCGCAGAAGGCGTCGAGGGCCTGCAACACGGCCTCATGGTCTGGTGTGTGGAATCTGCCGGCCAGGCTGATGTCGGCCATGATGATTCCCACCGTCTTCAGCTCCTTTTGCAGCGCCGGTGCTGCCCGCGCGCTGGTAGTTACGGTGGCCTTCATCTCGTCGACGGTGACTGATATATAGGCGTCCGGATCACGTTCAATGATTTCTCGCGCTGTTTCCCCCAGCGCTGCGGAGCTCCACGCAATGGTGAAGCTCTGGTTCCCTCCCGACGCCTGATTCTGGGCGTCGACGATCAACCCGACCAGCATGGCCAGACGAACTGCCACGGCACCGTACAGCTGCAGGTCAGCCCGCGTCGCTGAACTGGCCACAGCCGTCGCGGTCAGCAGCCCCGTGCAAAGTCCCATGCTCTCGGTCGTCTTGATGAAGCTGGCGGACAGACGGTCTTCGGTTTGCCGGGTCACGTCAAGAAACTGCAGGTACTGGGCGAGGTGGTAGACGACCACCAATGGAGTGAGAATTGTATTCGGCAGCGGAAATGTGCTGTTGGTGAACGCGCCGGTGCGGAGCCATGTGGACAGATCTTCCAGGCACTCTGCACCAGGGAAGTCTTGCAGGGCTGGAATCGCGACGACCGCATCGGCCCAATACGTACGCAGCTCGGCGAGGCTGTCAAGCAGCCAGGCACATTCCGGGGTTTGTAGCAGAGCAGTTCGCAGGTGATCGGCGGTTTGACTGTTGAAGCCCAGCGCCTGTGACCCGAAGATCAAGACCTTGGGGGTTGAAGGAGAGGTGATCGTATTCATTTCCGGATCTACAGTTGATGTGAAAGGAAAATGAGCGGTGAGTTGAAAGTTTGAGTGGTTAACTCCAGTGTAGCGATATGGACTTCTCCATGATAACATAGAGCTAGCCAGAAGACAGGCGACGTTGCTGCAGCTTCAATGGCGGTCCACCGGATACAAGCTATCGAAGATGACAGCAGTGAACTGACTGTATCTGGAAGCGGGCGATGATTCTGGCCCTTAGTAAGTCATTATCCCGTGTAGCTAACGTGATTAGCTGTTAGTAGCTGCATATCAGACCATCAGTCAGTCAGCCTGTTCAATCATCACTTGTGCTCAAACGGCCGGGTGTAGATGTTGCTTATCTGATTGGACAGAATTAGCGGAAGTTTATGCATACAATGTAGATAGTCAGTGCAGGAATCAGCCATGATGAAGTAATTCTATTCCGTATAGTTGAGCTTGTCTGTACAGTATACGCCTTTTTGGTGGATCCACGCCGCCAACGGGTCGAGTAGCGCTCGATTAAAGGAGCCAATGGAAGAACCTACTTGTTCAGATGAAAGAATTACACTAATCCTTCTATGACTGGCTATTTATTTCCCTATTTCGTGTACTTGGACCAGTTTATGTGCAGACCTACACTATTGATATTGTAAATATATCCGCATCCAGGGACTGCTTAAGGCCAAGTCCCGCTGGTTTGCATCTCATAACTATAATCGGAAACTTAATTTGGCTTTATTCGTCTATTAGCCTTATTCCATCAAGGCCGTTTATGCCACAGGAGTGTCAGAGTCAGTCGGATGGTCCTCGATTGAGCATGATGATGACCAAATTGACGGGAAAAGAAGGCTCAAGAGCAGACGAAACCTACCGAGTGTGGCTTAGTTTATTACTCAGGCTCTTAGTCGATGCAATGCTGCCACTCGATTCCACATTGAGCGACGAATGACTCAGACAAAGTCAAGCTCCAGCAGTAGAAATGATGCGACAGACGAGCGTAGCACTCCAGCATTATCAGTCTGCCCATCGCTATGCCTCCACTCGACAATCAAGACATCCTCGGGCTCTCTGCCCTCCTTCTGGCCACAGCCCTGATATGGCGCCTTCTTCGGCAACAACGGAGGCTACACAACATCCCCGGTCCCTTCTGGGCCCGGTTTACCGATTTCCACCGCGCATGGTTTGTCAAGGCAAAGCGATCCCATTCGGTGCAGCAGCAGTACCATGAACACTATGGTCCGCTGGTGAGGCTGAGCCCCAATATGGTAACCGTCGCCGATCCAGCTGCTATCCCCGTTATCTATCCAGCTCGGCCAGGGTTTCCCAAGGTTTGGACCCGCCTGAGACGACGATACCACACCAGACTAAGGACTCATAGGGCGCATTCTACGAAGCCTTCATCCCGTACACCAAGGCTGGCTCTCCCCCGGCTATCTTCACAGCCCGCGATGAAGACCTCCACAAGCGACTGAAAAGCCCCATCGCGTCACTATACAATCTCTCCAACGTGGTGACCTTGGAGGCCCTGGTGAATGAGGTACTGGAGTTGCTCTGCCATCAGTTGGACTCGCGCTTCGCCGTGACCGACCAGTTCTTTGATCTAGCGCGGTGGCTTCAGTATTTCGCCTTTGACGTGATGGGAACCATGACCTTCTCGCAGCGGTACGGATTCCTGGAGCAGGGGGATGACGTGAATGGGATTTTGGGTACCATCTGGAAATTCATGCTCACTGTTGCACCTGTCCGTCTAGCCTCCTTTCCGTGGAAGAAAATACCAGCTAAGCAGGGATCTTAGATGACCCAACTGCCGTGGCTCGACAAGCTGCTGCATAAGAACGCATTAATGCTCCGTCTCCGACCCCATGGCGGGAATGCCGTCCTAAAATTCGCAGGAGACAGGGTGCAGGAGAGACAAGCGCCGGCGGCGAGTGCCAAAGGCGCGCCGACGACTACCTCTGAACACACCGATTTTTTGACCCGTTTTCTGGAGATCCAGGCCTCAAAGCCGTCTATACCACCATGGTCTGCTCCTTGTCTTACCAGTTATGCAATGCGGGGTGGCTGATACGGACTAGGGCGGCGATGGTATGGACCTTTTCCAACGTGATCGCCGGCTCGGATTCGACCGCCTCGGTGATGCAGACAGTGATGTACCAGCTACTGGCGCACCCCGACTCGCTGCATCGGCTGCACGAGGAACTCCAGACTGCGGAGAAGACGACGGGGCTCAGCCGGCCGCTGCCCACGTGGCAGCAGGTGGCGGAGCTCCGGTATCTGGATGCTTGCATCAACGAGGCCATCCGCCTACACCCTCCTTTCTGTCTGCCGTTGGAGCGGGTCGTACCGGCAGAAGGCGTTGTCGTCTGCGGCCAGTATCTGCCCGCCGGCACGATCGTGGGAATGAACCCGTACGTGGTGAACCGCCATCGGCCAACGTTTGGAGAGGACGCGGACGACTGGCGGCCGGAACGATGGCTCGAGGGCGATGCCGAGCATCGCCGGAGGCTGGATGCCAGCATCATGACGGTCTGTCTGGATAATTTCAGCCTGGTTTAGCGTCTTACTGATTTGCATACAGTTTGGAGCGGGTAGAAGGGTATGCCTTGGCCGCAATGTTGCCTTGTTCGAAATCAAGAAGATTGTCCCGGCACTGTTGCTCAACTACGAGGTTCCCTCCCTGACTCGGCGAAAAGGAGACAAGAGAGACGACTAACCGGATGATTAGATTGATTTACTCGATCCGAAATCTCACGTGAAGGAGAATTCTTATTTCTTCCGACAGTCTGGGATCAATGTGCGGGTGAAAAGACGGGCGTAGTAAGACGACATGGCTTAGTGTCTCCTTCTGACTCAGACACAGAGATAAGAGTTGACAATGCCTCTTGGTAGCTGCACTTTCGATTAGTCCCTGCTTGGCTTATCCGAAATCCTGATAGCACCATGTAGATCCACGATTCGTGCTGTTGAAGTATGTATCTATAGATCTATAGACCAGGACTTAAACCCTCATCCCGCGATCCATCTCGTATTCGTTCTTATGAGCAAACTGCCCTCTTCTCACGATGTCACCAGCCCTCTCCGTGCCGGGGACTCTCCCCAATCATCGACTAGATAGTGCTACCCTCCACCTCCCACGAATCCTCTGCCTGCACGGTGGTGGCGTCAACGCCTCCATCTTCCAGGCCCAAGCTCGCGTGCTCATCCGCGCTCTGCCAGGATTTCGTCTAGTATTTGCTGAGGGTCCCTACCCCAGCCATCCTGGGCCAGGCATCGTCCCCGTCTACGAATTCTGGGGCCCCTTCCGGCGCTGGCTGCGATGGAAACCCGAACACCCACCCATCGACGACGACGAGGCCTCGCGTGCCATCCTCGACAGCCTGGAGATGTGCAAGCGCCGCGATCCCGGGACAGGGCAGTGGGTGGGCCTGCTGGGGTTCAGCCAGGGGGCCAAGGTCGCCGCCAGCGTGTTGTACCGGCAGCAGGTCAACATGGAACGCTTGAACAGGGAGGATTCGGACAGCTACCGCTTTGCTGTCCTGATGGCCGGGAGAGGCCCGCTGGTCTTCTTGTCGACCGACCCAGACGCCAAGTGTCCCCCTGGCCTGGTCCCTGCCGGGCAGGTCTCCACAGCGAATGATCCCCTCCCGACCCAGGCGCCGGATGTGCGGCTGCGGCTGCCGACAATTCATGTGCATGGCCTCACGGACCCGGGCTTGTACTGGCATCGGGATTTCCTCAAACGGTGTCATGATCCGAGCACAGTCACGCTGTTGGAATGGGAGGGGTCGCATCGGATTCCGTTGAAGCAGGAGACGGTGAGACGTATTGCGGGTGAGATATACCGGGTAGCGAGGGAGGAAGGAGTGAATGTGTGATAGATTTTCATTTCCTCTATCTACTGCCCCAAGAGATATCTACATCAGAGAGCGAATCAAGTCTGCTTCGTCGGCACGAGCGAGACGGCCTTGTGGTACAGGAAATTGTCGATTCCGTAGCGCCCATTGTTGCTGCCCCATCCGCTGCCCTTGAAGTTGGTGGCTGGGCCGGCCGCTTATCCAAATCAGTCAGTCGGTAAAACAATCGCCACGAGAGGGTTCAGAGGGACTTACGCTCGGCGAACATGGTCATGTTGTTGATCTGGACCATGCCAAATTCCAGCTCCCGAGACATGCGCAGGCCCCGTTCATAGCTACCTGTGAACACCGATGCGGAAAGACCGCCAGTCCGGGAGTTCGCCTCGGCAATCGCCTCTTCGTCCGTGTCAACTGCAACGAGAAACGCTGTCGGGGCAAAGGCTTCCTCTGTGGATAGGGTTGAGTCGGGGGGCACGTCGACGAGCACCGACGGGGCCAACGACGCGGGGCTGACCAGCTCACTGCTCCCGTAGAGGAAGCGGGCACCCCCCTCGACAGCTCGCCCAATCGTTGCCTTTGCGCGGTCAACATGGGCGCGACTGACCGCCGTCCCCGGCGAGCCCGCCTGCGGCAGGGCTTCGAGCAGCAAGCGCGAGAATTCCTCGTGGACGGATGCCTGCACGATGATGCGCTCGGTGGCGAAACACGACTGACCATGGTGCATGACAACTCCCTTGGCGACCAGGCGCGCGGCATGCTCCAGGTTGGCATCGTCGAGCACGATTGCCGGGCTCTGGTCGCCCAGCTCCATAAACACGGGCTTCAGATGCCGCGCCGCCAGACTCCCGATGATGCGGCCCACAGCGGCGCTCCCGATGAACTCGATCTTGCGGAGGGCACGGTGCGCGATCACGATCTCGGTGATCTCGGCGGCAGCCGGGCGATCGGCGGTGATCATGTTGATGGTGCCTGGGGGGAACCCAGCGTCGAGGAAGGTCTGTACGACGAGCTGGTGCGTCCAGGGGCATAGCTCCGATGCCTTGAGGATCACCGTGCATCCCGCCGCGAGGGCGTTGGCGATGCCGCGGACGGACAAGACGACCGCCGCATTCCACCTAATCATCAGCATTGCCGTCTGAAGAGGAGAGGAGGAGGGTTTGGCGGGCAGGGCAAGAAAGACCACCTACGGAGCGATCAACAAGACCGGACCCACCGGTTCCTTGAAAACGAGGTGCGTATATCCAAAGTAGGAGGGCTGGATGTCCCCCACGACAGCGCTGGCAACGGCACCGGCCACTTCGCGACAGAACCCGGAGGTCTGCATGGCCGTGAACCGGGCCCAGTCTTCCCCACCGCTCGTTTCCTGCCTCTGCCGTGTGGAGACCTCGTCGACACGGCTCTCGAAGAGTTCCGCGGCGCGAAGCAACAATCGCCGACGCTCGTGCACGGGGGTCTGCTTCCAGCGCTGGAAGGCCGCGGCGGCCGAGTCAACTGCCTGTATGGCCAGCTCGGGCGTCACAGTCTGGCCATAGTGCAGGACCTCCTGCGTCTGGGCGGAAACAACTGGGAAGTTGGCTGTCGACGGAAGGATGACGGGTTGACCATCGATGATGTTGGCGACGACGGCTTTCCTGGCCTCGCCGTGCGTTGGTGTTGCTGCGGTCATCGTAGTCTATGTGCCTGGTATTGTTGACTTCATTGACTGGATCATTCAGTGGTCGTCACCGGCAATAAGGACCGACCTTATTGTTCTAGTCGGGATGCCATGCATGTTGTAATAAAAGCGCCGACCCCCGCGGAGACTTAGTAAGAAAAGAGGCCTCTGAGTAAGTCCGTGCGGGATGCGTTCTTGTGGTCGTATGCAAGCCTAATTAGCGGCCTTTAGGACCCTGTTCCCCCGGATTTAAGCCTGGATTTATGTCGCGTACTCCGATGGCTTCACGCACTTAAGCAGAACCCGTCTGCTGAATCCTCATTGCAAGCACTTTGCATCGAACCTTCTCCCTCTCTAGACGACTCTGACTCTACGCTCATCATGGCTCCGCTTGTCGTTGTCTTCGGCGCAACGGGCCAGCAAGGCGGCTCCGTCATCAACCACGTCTTGTCCAACCCCGTCCTCTCCAACCAATATTCACTCCGCGGCGTCACCCGAGATGTTTCCAAACCCACCGCGCAGGATCTCAGGGCGAAAGGCGTGGAGATTGTCTCGGGCGACCTCGACGACCCGGCGTCTGTATACGCCGCCCTACACGGCGCACACACCGTCTTCGCCATGACACGCACCATCTACGACGAGGAAAGCAAATCCCGCGAAGAACGGCAGGGCAAGGCCATCGCCGACGCGGCCGTCGCCACTGGAGCGCGGTACCTGATCTGGAGTACTGAGTGGCACGCCGGGAACACGTCCGGCGGCAAGTACTCCGTCCCCGCGTACGATGTCCGCTGGGACGTCGAGCAGTATATCCGCGGCCTTCCCATCCAGAGTGCGTTTGTGGCGCCGGCCACCTTCATGCAGAACCTGCGCGGCATGATGGCGCCCCGGCCGCGCGAGGACGGCACGTACGCCATCGCCAACATCCACACTCCGCAGGCGCAGTTCCCCTGGCTGGATGTGGTGGCGGACTTGGGCAAGTTTGTGGGGGTCATTCTTGAGCAGCCGGAGAAGTACGCGGGCAAGGTGCTTGCAGCTGCGTCGTGCATTCATTCTCTCGAGGAGGTGGTGCAGATACTCAGTCAGGTGTCTGGCAAGACTGTCCAGTATGTGGTAATGCCAGAGGCTAAGTTCCGCTCGTTCTGTCCCCCGGCGGGTGCGGATGGCATCGTGAACATGTTTTGGTTCATTCAGGACTGTGGGTACTATGGTGCGGAAACAGAAGAGGTGGTTGAATGGTCGATTGAGCAAGTCAAGGGAAGCCTGATTACCATGGAAGATTTTGCCAAAACCCTCCAGTTTGCCTAGTGTCCAGGACGATGTACATAACATGCACGAGGAAATCTTTATTTCGATGGTTCTTGGGACATTGCCTGTACTGGGACGACTAGCATTCGCAAGTAGTGCTTTCATCGCAACAAGAGTAAGGAAGCTACCGTTCCATCCTCGGACTGGAGGCAACACTACTTCATCGCGGCTATGCGATTCGGGATCACCGCACCACAACCGGTTGTTGTGTTCAAGTGGCGTAGGCTTGCAGTGCCATCCCCCTTTCTTTCACCTAATACCTTCACCCCTACCAGCAGATATCAGAAGGGTCCGTCGCCCGCAACGAGTCTCGTTCCCATTGTCTGCACAGATAAAGTGTCACCTACTGTACAGGATACTGGGTGATGGCTCATCGGAACTGACAGTGACAGGTTCTCACAGCCGTCCTATCCACAGCATACGATGCGTCAAGCAAAACCAACTCGCGTCAGAGTCTTGTCCTTGTCATGACCGCCGACGCGGGCGAATTTCAGAGTACACGGCGGACTCAGTCACCAATCCACCAGTTACTTCCCTGCGGTATCCTTTCCTGGGCTGGGACCGAGACCAGATACGCACTTTAACCCTATCCAGGAAGTAGGTACCATACCTTCGTCGAGCAAATTGGGCTTCTCACTGCCTTGAATGGATAATAGGGCAACACTACCATATTGTGCAAGTTGGTCTTTGATCTCTTCTGCCTGGGCTCTACGACCTTACACATGTCTATGATCCTAATAATGAGGCCACGCCGCCGATAGAAATGAGGGAATACTATACATAATAAAAAAAATATTAGTTATTTTTTAAATATAGGAAAGTTAGAAAGGTGCTCTATATCAATTTAATAATAAAATCTATTATATAAGTATTTTCTCTTTATTTCAAATTATGTTATAGCTATTAATATACATTTTTAGATATATTATTTTTCTTTATAATGAGTTCCATAAAATAAAATAAATAAAATAAAATAATCATAAATATATAGTATTTGTATACAATTTAAAAATTTCTTAATTTCTAAAAATAGATATAGTATGTAAAAGTCTTCGTTCTTATTCTACTAAATTTCTTGGATTTAAAAAGCTCTTAGAGATATAATAGTTAAATTAAATAAAATTATTAATATTCCTAGGACGAAGCTAGATCTCATGGACAGAGCTGGAATATCTAGAGGCCGTGGAGAAGGCTTGGAGAAAACTTAGTACACCGTATATGGTTTTCAGCTTTGGCCCGGCCGAGGTTGCACAATATCATGGCAAGTAGGGCGATGTGCATGATCACAGCAGACACGGTCGCCCCAGGACAATCGAGCATGTTGCCGAACTCGTACGCCGGCCTGAGAATATATATAGTCTACCAGGCCAGTCTTGCAAAGCAAATTCGGGGGTCGGAATTACCATCCTTCCAGGTCTAACAATCCATACTCCAGGCAGCTGCACTAAGTCCATCCTTGAATCCCCAACCAATTGAGTGTTCAGTCCTTCGAAAACTGCGTGCCCAACGTTCCATTCTTAGTGGCGACAGGCTGGGCTGCGACATGACACCAACCATGCGAGACCACTGTGTGGTCAATGCTACCCACCATGAATGCACCCGTGAGACTTCTTTATCCCGCGGGGAGCAAGAGATGAGTCTCCAGCAGGTCATTGATGATCTAGGATTTGGATTTGAGCTTCCGCTGTTCAGGCTAGAGGGTTCGGCGTTGCTGGAAGACATGGACTGGATTACATGATCTACATTAGATGATCAGTAAGAGCAGTATGAGCTCTGGCCTATGGTACTGCATTATCGCTAAGATCTCTATGAAGCCTTGTCCACTTGCTCAAAATGAAAGTACAAACGGTCTTCCTGGTGACACAAAGTACCTTCAACTGGGGAACAGAGACGCCAGCCAGGCGGGATTTGAAATGTTCTGATATTCTCCGTATGGTCAGTCCAGTAATCATGAAACCTGCTGAACTGCTCATTGCCACCCGTCACGAAGCCCTTGTTATCCTCAACGACCAATGTGATAGTCTGCTTGGCCAGCTGGAAGCATCGCACAAGAACAAAGTCGAGCTCTTCTACAGGGAGGAAACCCAGTGACGAAACGCAGAATATATGATCGACCATTTCAGTTTGGCGGGCGAGGAAAGATTCCATCCTGTCATATACCAGTTCGCTGTATAGACCGTTTCGGCGACAGACGTCCAACATCCCATTGGACATGTCGACACCCACTAGACGAGTGATTCGGTTTTGAGACCTGGTTTGCAGCGCGCGGCCCACAGCTCCAGTGCCACAACCAAGATCAAGTGCGGTACCCTCGTAATGGCCCAGCCCTGCAACATCAATGACGGAATTTGGCATAAGACTGTATTGGTCGAACAGGGCAGCTAGCTCCGTGAAGCGTACTTCCCGGCGACCAGGATTCTTGAGAAAGTAATTGGTGATGTAGGTATTCAGAACGGCCCTGTAGCTGCCCGGAAATCCGTATTTGACGTCCGTGTCCTCCAGCTGGGATCCTGTAGGATAGAAAAACACAGGAAGAGGGTCCACTTCGATCACATAGGCTCTTCCATCACGGCCTAGGCGCATGTCAACATCGCAACCCATGTAGTTTGTATACATTTTCTTAGTCGTGAATGCCTCTACTGCCGTCTCCTGAAGATGTCTGTATAGATCGGGGTTCTCGGATTCGTGAAGAAGTTCATAACCAGACTCTAGATCGAACTTGAGGTCCAAGGTCATGAATCGTTCGTCCTCCGATATTTGCTTATATTTCACGCGTTGGGGTGTCAATGGAGCTGGTCTCTCGCCCATCGCTATCACCACCACGGAGTACTCTTCCCCGTCGATAAACTCCTGCACGACGATATCACTGCTATCCTCTCCGGCGGCTTCGCAGTCGTCGGCGTATCTCTCAGGTGCTGGATGGGCTAGAGCTTGCGCCCGTTGCATTCTGACTGGGCGCATTGACTTATTCAACCTTTCGATGCAATGCCGTAACTCGGCCTCGTTGTGACACAGAGAATGCCTATCGATAAACATGCTGCCATAACCCGACGCTGGCTTCACGAACAAGGGGAAGCGTTCTGTTCCCGGTACTAGGGGGCTGCCGACACGTTTGGCTTCGGCAAAGAAGTCCCATTTTGACTGCGCTCTTTCGGCGCTTTGGACGCCAGCAGAGGGCAGACTGAGCGACTCAAAGTATCGGATTGCATCCACGCCAGCCAGAGAATCATCATGCGTTCCCCACATGAAGTTCAAGTAGAAGTCATATCCTTCTCGTACGGCGTGGTCGATTTGCTGCCGGGCTGTGGATTTGTGAATGGTCTTGTGGGCCACGGTATGCTGCGTGGTGAACGGTCCTGGATTCATACATAGTTCCTGCGCATCGCCGACGGAGGCCTGAAGCTCCTCGAAGCAGGATTGAAACACACAGATCCTCATTTGGACGTCCAAATACAAGGCATATAACGATGCTCTATACTAATCTGTACGGTGCAAGAAGTGTCGCGTGTCCACCTAATGTTCTCAGCCCGATCTGCATACCCCTCCATGCAAACCTGCAGGATTGACGAACTCTAGAGTCGCCCATGACGAGCTGAGTTTGGACTATCTGGACTATTTGCTGCAGGAGGATGGGTCTATTCGGGGCTGCCCGCTTTCTCGACCACTCGTTTACACCGCTTATCGCCATACCCGGCAAGAGATCTAGTTGTAGTGGATCTTTCTTGTTTCGATCTCGATTAGGCCGAGGATTAACTAGCTAGTTAGTCTTGGTGGGAAAAACCACCGTGGCCGTAGCAAAAGCAACAATGCCCTCCTCTCGTCCTACAAACCCATTCTTCTCGTTCGTCCCAGCCTTGACAGACACCCGCCCCCGATCCAACCCGACGATCCCCGCCACCGAATCCCGCATCGCATCCCGATAAGGGCTGACTCGCGGTTTCTCACACACAATGCTCACGTCACAGTGCGTGATCGTACCGCCTGCCTCCACCACCAGCCGAGCGGCATGACGCAGAAACTGATCGGACGAAGCCCCCTTCCACTGGGGGTCGGACGGTGAGAAATGGCTGCCAATGTCGTCAGCGCCAATGGTTCCCAGAAATGCGTTGGTCAGGGCGTGCAGTCCAACGTCTGCATCGGAGTGGCCGAGGAGTGAGGCACTGTGCGGTATTTTGACGCCGCAGAGGATGACCCCCTCGCCAGGCACCAGTCGATGTGTGTCGTAGCCGTGGCCTACACGGACGTCTGGTATCGTGGGTGGGGCCATTGGCGGGTTTCTTGCCTGTAAGATGCGCTCTGCCTCCTCAAAATCCGCACTGAAGGTCAGCTTGATGTTTTGCGGATCCCCGGGTACGACACGAACAGGCAACCCGGCTTGTTCGTAAAGGGACGCATCGTCAGTGTAGTTGGAGCCCGACTTTGCGGCGCGCTCGTGGGCGGCCAGAATTGACCAGAATTCGAACGCCTGTGGTGTTTGTGCGCGAAAGAGCCCATCCCGCGGAACGGTTGCCGTGATGAGACCATTTGAATCGGTCTTCTTGAGTGTATCAGACACAGCGATAGCCGGAATCACGCCGATAGATGGGTCTGTAGATAGCAACTCGAGGACACTATCCAGTAAGGCGTGTGATGCGAACGGACGCGCTGCATCATGGATGAAGACGTGGGACGGGACGCAGTCTAGTGTAGAAAGGAGGCGGAGTCCCTGAAGGACAGACGCCTGCCGTTCGACACCTCCAGTTGCGGTGTAAATCTTCTGGTCGCGATCTATCGAAGCTTCCAGTAGTGCGGTATCATCGGCATGGTGAACAATCACAATGGGACAGTCGGCATGCCATGACCGGAATAATTTCAGGACACGGTTGATCACAGTGTCACCAGCAATGCGGCGATATGCTTTCTGACAACCTTGCCCAGCACGCGTACCTCGACCGGCAGCGGGAACGACAACCCCAATCGTTGGAGGGTTTGGTTAGACTACCATGGCTGAAGCGTAGGAAATGTCAACAGAAAATGGCGGGAAGGGATGTCGCCGTGGATGAATATCATGCAGCCTGCCACAACCGGCTAGATTGACGCGTGGCGTCGTGTGGTTTCCACCGTCCAAATTGTTGTGCGGTAGGATTTCTTCACACATTGCTGTCATCATGGGCGCTGTATCGCACTCAACACCCTCACTCTCCCTCCGAGTTCCAGCCAAGCTCAATCCGCAAATCCGTGCTGGGCCCCTCCGTCAAGATGGGTATCACGATGTCACATTGGCCTACCAGGCCATCTCCCTTTATGACGTCCTCACCATCTCGCACGATTCTAATGGTCCCACGATCCAAGTAACAGGAATGGACAGTGGCCGGGTTCCGTCAGATAGTCGGAATCTAGTCGTCAAAGCCGCCATTCTTCTCGGGAATCACGCCAATACCGAACCACGCTTACATTTTGATCTCGTCAAATCCATCCCCTCGGAAGCCGGGCTTGGAGGTGGAAGTGCCGATGCAGCAGCGGCCCTGGTAGGGTGTCGTCGCTGGTGGAAACTGGACCTCACAGATGATGATCTTATGGCGCTCGGCGCACAGCTTGGCGAGGACGTCCCCTTCTTCGTCCACGGCATGATGGCGATAGGATTGGGACACAAACAACCGTTGATTAAATTGGCACCAAGCGGACACAGATGGCACTGGGTGTTGGGAATCCCCTTCCGTGGCTTGGCCACAAAAGATGTCTTTCAGATGTATGATCGCATATCGGCAGGTTCTGTGTCCCAGGAGAAGGATTATTTGTTGCGACAAAAAGACTGTCTCGATACTCCCTGGGAGAGCGGTTCAGCCCGGGAACTATTACCAGCTCTTGTCAACGACCTAGAGCTACCATCCACACGGCTACTGCCGGATATTGCGACGGCGTTGGAGGCTGGAAGGTCCGCGGGCGCACTAGCGAGCATAATGACTGGGTCCGGATCGACATGTGCCTTTCTAGCAGAGAATGAAAGCCACGCAGCATGTTTGATGGAGCAATTGCAGCGGGAGACTATCTTCAGACAGGTAGTCGTGGCCTTTGGTCCCGTGGAGGGAGTATCTGTCCTTGAGAGCCATTGAAATGTATCTCCATTGCGGCTGTTAAAATCTGCATACTGGATGAAGCTGTTTACCGAGACTTGCTATCGTGTATGATCCTTCCGTGAAAAAGATAGTAGGTTAGTCTGATCACTGCGATGCAATCGGTAGGCTCTATCTGAGGACTCTCATCATACATTTCTGAGACAGGTAGAGAAGTTGACGCATTCACTGCCCAAACTCAACCCACGGTCAATTTCCGCATTTACATGTACGAGACCAATGGTTCTTTGACCTCCGTTTAGTCAATGATCATATCTAAGTTCATCGGCTGGCCTCTGTCTGGCTCTGGCAAGCAAATGCGGGGAACCTCGCCCATACCCACTCAATGGGGCCCTTCATTTGTGCTGATGGGGTAGATAGCACCGAGACTATACTTTGAGCGCTCTAGTGCCCTTGCTAACCTTTTGGGGTCTGATAAAAGACGGAGGAGTTGCAGTTGATTGGGCCTGGGTCAAACCCCTTATCGGCCCCATCTGATGCGATAAGTCCCGCGATCCTGCTCTGACTGAGAACCTATTCTGAGCGCCCTTGTGCAGCATTCGCGCTAGATTTACGCAGGTATGGGAGAGAACAGGAAAAGGGCGCTCCGTGCGTATGTCATCCATGACCATAAAGACAGCCAACACGGTGTTGCTGATGAATCTTTGCCAGCTGCGACAGCTGTAGGCGTCTTAAAGAACGGTGCGATGGTGGCATCCCATGCAAGAAATGCTCTCATTCCGGGCGGACGTGCGAATTCGAAGCTGCAAGGGGGAGATCGCGCGAGTTCCGGCCTTACGTTCCACGGTTAGATTACTATCTTGTATGCAGAACACTTTGCTAACGTGCGGTGTCCAGGGCCCGAGTAGTACAAACAAACATCCAGGAACTTATCCAACGCTCGAGATACATGGAACAAATCCTAAAGCACAAAATCGATGGAATTGCACTGGATACCCAGAGTTTAGCCCGGTTGGCCGAAGACCTAAGCCGTCGTCGAGCGAACGACACGACCCCTGGCCCGGAGCCTGATGAGGCTGATGATGGCCTGGAGATCCAGGAAGGGTGCACGCTTGATCCAGTGGGGAATACTACCACACGTAGGCACCCCACTGTCTAGGTCTAGGAGACATCATGCTTATGGCGAGACAGACTTCTCTGGTGAATTTTCATACTGGAATTTCTCAATGCGCCTTAAACAACACATTGAAGATCAAATGCACAGCTCAATGGTGCCGGTGAGAAATTCCCGAAAGACCTTTAGGTATCGACTCATCGCAGTTGCAAACATCTAACAACACGTATAGACCGACGACCTTGTCCGAATTTCTGGATACTGGCGGGCCCAGCAACTCGACGCTAGCCATAGTCATATGGCAACTGCGATCCTCTCTTGTCCCCCCGAGAAGATAGCAAGATTCTTGGCCACAGTCTTCTTCAGATACACCGAGTCCCATTATCCCATCGTTGACAAGGAGTGGGTCTTCGATCGCATTAAGATTCTATATACAGATTCCACGAGACTCTACGAACGAGGCGGCGAATCCACAATAGCGATCCTCCTGACTGTGTTTGCTGTCGGGACCCAATATGCACATCTTGAGTCCCCCGAGCCCGTCAGGCATCAAGCACCCGATTTCTCGGAAGAAAAGATTGGGGCCACCTTTTATCGCAATGCGGTTCGCCTCCTACCAGAGATTATCGAAATCTCGTCACTCGAAAGCGTCCAGGCTTGTCTGTTGTTCGGACTCTATGCGCTCCCAGTCGATGCATCCGGGCTGGGATATATCTACATAAATCTTTCAATTCGACTTGCCATGCAAAACGGCATGCACCGGAAGTGTCATGGAAGTGCCTTCAGCCCCGAAATGGCTGAGACTAGGAACCGAGTTTGGTGGTCAGCGTACATGCTCGAAAGGTGGGCGAGTCCGCGAGAAGTTGAATAATACGATTGTCTTCTGATGCAGGATACAGAAAGATCTCCATATTCCACGGTCGCCCCCTATCTGTCCTTAGATCGGACATCGACGCGGAGCTACCTAAATGCGAGACCGGCGATGAGGACCAGCCGCTGCGACATATCGCGCGGGCCATTGCTTCCCTTCAGCTGATTTACTTCCTTGAAGACTTTTTCAATCAAATGCAAGTGGCTACCATCTTCTGATGACGAATCACAGATAATTAATCATATAGCACCACAGAAGAGAAGTTCGCAGTTGTCCCAGGGAAGAGCGACGGCATGCTATAGCTGGCTTATTAACGAGACGAGACGATCTTTACAAATGGTGGGAACGAACTTCGCATGCAACAGGGGACGAGACAGGGTGTTTATCACCCGCAGACTATCGTTCTTCAATGCACTTGCAGCTGGAATACTGCCTGGTCCGTATGTTTGCTGGGCGCCCCTTCATGCTCGAGTGTGGGCGAGTACATACACCAACGGGTTCTGCAGACGGATATTCTCGATCTCCGGATGTGAGTCCTGCAGTTTCAAGGTCCCACGGAGATGATCCAAAAGGTAACCGCTCCGGCCGAGAAACATTGGTAGATGACTGCATCCAAGCAGCTAGAGAAGCCCTGGAGGTGTGCCAACGCCTACACAACCATGGTCCAGGTTTAGCACGGGCCTCATATATCGAGTACAGCTCTTGCCGGGCCTCTTTACTTGTCCTGATAGCCTATTCTATACAGAACCCTTCCGCGAACTACCGTGGGGATATATCTGTCGGCCTGGACATGATCCGAGGGATGTCCGCGGCGGGTGAATCTGCCCGATCAGAAGTCTCACTGATTGAAGCGCTTGAGCACGCCCTTGTCCGACTCCAAGAGAGGGCGGGTGCTTTCAATCCACATTTCGGCTCCAATGAGCCGCCATGCCGAACATCAGATTACGAGGCCTTCCTGGAATGGGGTAGGACAGGGAAAACGAGCGTCGGGACAATGGCGCCTCCAGAAAGACGTCTTCCACACCAGCTCCGCGACCAGGTTACAGGGTCAACACATGTTACCCAAGGCTCGTCAATAACCGATGCTGGTCCTTCGAACGAGCTAACCATGTCTAATATGGATGCGGCTTTTCCTGGGACGCACTTCGGACTTGACAGTCTGTCCAATCTCGAACCCGTGCCCAATATTTCCTACAACCCCGATGACGGTATTTCTGCATATCTGGGCTGGCCATCGTTTACCGAAACCCACGTCTTGGAACAGTTCCTGATAGATAAAGGCAACTGGGTGGAGCATAACACGACATAGCTATACGCCTATACCTACTTGTAAGATGTTGCCTACGGGCTCAAATCTCCAGTATTACCTGTTAGCCTATATTCTACTGATTGGCCTGCCTTCCTATCAATGCAAGTAGGCAATAACTATTTTCATGTTATTACATGAGTGCTTAAGTACAAACGGTGAGTGCTCTATTTAGGTCCCATATACAAATAAGCCTCCAATTTATTGCGACGTTGCAACGATATTCCTTGCCATCTCAGGTAGTGTGTCTGCGACCACATCCATTTTTTCATCAAAAATCTCCGAGCAGGGTTCTTTTTCATACACCGTACAATACGCCCCGCGGAATCCAACCCTGGTGGCAGCAGACACATCCCACATATGCGCCGCTGCAAACCACTTGTCATCGCTTGCACTGAATTGATCGAATACCGACCTGTATGCAGCCGGTGCTGGCTTTGCTTTGCCATGGGCATCACAGCTGATCAAGTTCTCGGAGGGCATAAAGACACCTGAGCGTTCAAAATAACCCGTCACCCGCTTGACATCCCCGGTGGTCAGACACCATACAGTGAATCCCGCTGCCCGGAGGGTATCGAAGCATTCTTTCAGTCCGGGCCTCAGTTCTAACACAAAATATCCTTGGACGCATTCGTCTCGCTCCTGCTCCGTTGCAAAGGTCCTTGGATTCTCGATCCCAGCCATGTATAAGGTGCGAAAGAAGAGGGCGCCCAGAATCTCTTTATATGGCTTGTAGCGTTCCGAAATTGATAAGAAGGTGAATTCAAGCTCCGCCGCGGTCATCCAACTGAATCCAAAAAAGGCGGCGGTGACGTTTCGTGCAGCAAGCTTCTTCCCGATGACTCGGTCGATGGTCGCGTAGAACGCGTCAAAGGACACGCAGGTACCAACGACATCGAACACGACGTGTTTTTGTTGCGACATTTTGGGTCTCACAACGGTAGTTTCGTACTGAGGGGCAGGACTTGTCGTCTCTCCGACAAATGACGTCAATGGTGGAGGGGATGAGTGCTTTTGATAGGATTTGGAGGTATGCTGTTGGGGGAAACGCAATCGATTGAGCACAGGGTGGTGACTAGATATATATATCAACATTAATCCGAAGAGAGACGGTGATTCGAAATGGGCCGTGAAGATCCCCTCACCTCTGTGAAAGTAATGGCGGCGTCTATGGTATATTGGTCTTGTCGGATTCCCCCGCAACAGCGTCTAGATAGCTCCGGTGATGGAGCACCAAGAGATTCTTTCTACGATAAGCAGCTCTCCTGGCGGGACCGGATTGCCTAAACAGGTAAGACCGGCCCGGTGCTTCTACTCCCTTGGGGGCCGGCAGCATATCAGCCGAGGTATCTCCGATATCAGATTACAGTAATGATTGATGGCCTCTTGACAAAACATAGCCGTATGGGAATTGTGGGGGCAAACTCAACAGTCCGTCGATAGGATACGTGTTCTTACGCTGCTAACGTTACATAGCACGTATGGGCTTGGCTTAAACAAAGAATGGGTTCCAGTGGTAGAGTAGCATTATGCATATTGGTATTGTTCGAGGTAAATAACGTTGCCCATAATGGCCCTTCTTCAAGACCACAGAATATTCAATCTTCGAATTCCCCTCTTCGGCTTTGGCTCAGGCTCAGGATTGTTGCGAAAGCTCTCAATGAATGGGCGAATGGGTACCTCATCTAAGGGTAAAATTCGGGTTTTCATCGTGAATTTGTAGCCCAAGTATACGACCACGATCAACGGCAGGTTGAGATATGATGAAATGAAGGTCTCCGTGCTCCAATGTCCTCGGATGAAGGTGGTGAATCCACCTGTGAAGAACAAGATGATGAATATCGTCAATGATGCCCACGTGGTGTATGGTTGGAAAGGAGCCGCCCAAGGAAGCTCTCGATGCCGGTCGATGCCTTGCTTCGAACAAGCGTGGAGGAATCGCAGGTACACGACGCAAATGCAGATCCAGTTGACGAGGGTGGAGATTGACACAATATCCTGCAGCCACGTAAAAACCGTGCTGGCCGAATTTGAGAGGGTCATGTATCCCAGCGCCATAAATAGACCGTACAGTCCTACGGCGACATATGGAACTCCAAAGCGACTGATCCTCTGAAATACAGCCGGGGCGTGTCCATGGACTGCCATTCCGTACAGGATTCGAGAGCCCCCAAGCATATTCGAGTTCCCTGAAGACCATGCCGATGTCAACACAACTGCGTTGATTATAGACGGAACCACCTTGATGCCAGCTTGTCGAGCGGCGATGACAAATGGGGATTGCGCGGCGGTGTCGGTCGAGTTGAGGAGGTCAGGGTCATTGGATGGTACGACCAACCCAACCATGAAGATGGTCAAAACGTAAAACAGCAGAATACGAATGAAGATTCGCCTCGCCGCCATGGGAATGGCCCTCCGCGGGGATCGTGTTTCCGCCGCGGCCACCGTGATGTTCTCAATGCCCGAATACGCATACAGGGCATTGTCAAACGTTTTCCAAAATCCTAGAAACCGACCCAACGACCCCGGGATACCCAGATATTGGACCATTGGCCCCGGATTGTGCCAGTAGCTGAAGCCGATTGCCGTATGATTGGGTCCTCCGCCGCAAGTGATAACCAGCGCCATGATGTTGATGCCGACAATCAACATGATTTTGAGCATGGAGAAAAAGAACTCCAGCTCTCCGTAAACCCGGACGAAGAGGAGAGCAGTGACAATCATCAGAAGTCCGAACACAGTGATCCAGATGGCGTTGTTGATCGTCACCCAGAACTCGACAATCACTGCTGCGGCGACAATTTCGGAGGGAATCGACACAATGTAGGAGTAGATCTGATTCCACCCATTGGCGAACGCTAACGCTGGATCGCAGAAGATCTCGGCGTATCGTATCACACCACCGTTGAGAGGAACCAGGGCACCCATTTCTCCAACGCCAAAGATCACACTGGAAACCGCCAGGCCGATAATGGAGTATGCAAGTAATGCGCCTAGAGGACCAGCCGTAGCAATTGCACGACCGGAGCTCAGGAAAAGTCCGGTACCGATAGTCCCTGCCAGTGCAATCATTTGGATGTGTCGCTGGTATAGCCCTTGCTTCAAGGCGTGAATCTCCTGCAGGTGGGCAGTTGCCGTTTCCACATCGCTTATGTTGGATTTGGCTGCATAGTTCATGTTCTCGGGGTGCTTCTGTTCTTGATAGGCCTCATCCTCCACGAGAGGATGGGCGTCCGTCTTGGGATGAATCGTGATAGCGGGAGCCATGGCAAGAACACCGTAGGTAGCTCTGGTGCTGGCCTAACAAGCATGTCCGCCATCGCCGCGAGATAGTGATGGTTTTTGTATGTAGCTCGTGTATTATGCTTTCTTTCCACACCCCCTACTAGTGTGCGCTGGTGCAGTCAGAATCCATCCACTTATCGGAGGCTAATTGGAAATGCTGAGACCATTCCAAATACACAGCAAGACAAATACCCGGTAATTACAACGGCCCGGGACCCTCCAACACCGCAAAACACATACATTAAGCGGATTGATGTATTTCTCGGGCGGATCAGGCCCATTGGCTGAAGTCGTACTCCACAGCCAGGGGCCGTGAATTGGAGACATTCCGATAACGACGGAGTTCTTCAGAATGACTACCGGATCTCAACCACCCATCCTCTCGTTCATAAATCCGGTCCGGCGGAGTCATACGATCCGGTAAAAGAAAGATAGGAGCAGATAGGAGCTGGTCAAAAGGGCGAGCAATGTGCCCTGGGAATCAAGTCACAGCCTCTTCCGACTTCATTTGCGGCACAACCTCGTTATCAACGCCAATTATATATCCTCGCTCTTCTTATAGACAGCAAAATGGTGATCATACACTCTGAGCAGTCTAACGCGACCAACGGCTGCCACTCGGGGTGCTTTCCTGTCCAGAACTCAACCGAATGCTTCTGGCAGACTCACGGTCACAAGCTCAGTGAGCTCCGCTCAACCCCCGAGTTGCCAAAACACAGTGACATTGTCATCATTGGTGGTGGGTATGCCGGTGTCAGTACGGCTTATCATCTAGCTCGAGAATTCGGGGACGCAGCTGGTTCAATCACCCTTCTGGAAGCTCGCGGATTATGCTCTGGTGCCACCGGTCGGAATGGGGGTCATCTGAGACCCGACTTCTATGGTCATATTCCTACGTACATTGATCGCGCGGGGGCTAGAGCCGGTGCGGAAATTGCAGAATTCGAGATCGCCAATCTCCGGGCACTGAAACGGTTTATCGAGGAGGAAAAGATCGATTGCGATCTGACATTAACCCGCTCTATCGACGTGTGGTGCAACGAGGAGGCCGCAAAAAAGGCCAAGGCAGTCTACGATCAAATGGTTGCTCATAATTTTGAATATATGGAAGATACGATATTCTACACTGGTGACATGGCTGAAGGAGTGAGTTCTCTGACTAGATTATCATCGAGAATTGTACAGCTAAGTCTATGACAGATCTGTGGCATCAAAGGTGCAGTGGCATGCGCATCATTTACTGCTGGAACATTGTGGCCATATAAGTTTATCATGCATCTTGTTGAAAAGCTTGCTGGCGATGATACGGTGAACTTTCAAGCGCATACCCCAGTCAAGTCGATCACCCCCTGTGCAAATGGAGGATTCCTTGTTGAAACCAGCCGAGGAACCATTCAAGCAGACAAGGTGATCTACGCAAACAACGCGTACGTGTCCGGTCTCCTACCGGAATACCAGAGGAACATCATCCCTTGTAAAGGAATTTGCTGCCGGATCACGTTACCTGATGGGACGGTGCCCCCACTGCTCAACAATTCTTACATCCATCGCACCAAGGATAATACGCTCTCGTATTTGGTCCCTAGATCAGATGGAAGCATCATTGTTGGAGGTGCCGCGGCCCAGTTCCGGCCATTCAAAGAACAATGGTACAACAACGTGGATGATGGATCCCTGATTGACGCTGCGAAAGACTACTACGACGGCTACATGCAGCGTACTTTTCGCGGATGGGAAGGTACAGATGCTAAGGTCGATAAGATATGGTCAGGCATCATGGGCTATTCATACGACTCTAACCCCCATATCGGCACCGTCCCTGCCAAGGATGATCAATTTATCATTGCGGGCTTTAACGGTCATGGAATGCCTGTGATTTGGCTCGCGGCAAAGGAACTGGCGCGAATGGTGGTGAAGAGGATCCCTTTTGAGGAGACAAGTATGCCCCGGCTTTTTCAGACCTCCCAGTTCAGGATTGATCGAGCAATTAATGGGCGAGAAGAAGATGGCGATATTCTTGGTAGTGGAAATTTTCCTTCTACCAAGCCATGAGGGAACAGCTTGAGACTTCGGGACAAAGGTCGCACCCAATGAACATGTACGGAATCGGATTTGTTGCAACTATATTCCATGAATCGTATCATCCTTCCTTCTCATCTCATCGAGTCTTATACCAACAGTGACTCATAGACAATGAGATGGAGTTTATACAAGTAATATGGCTGGCAAATAACCACTTTCAGTCGCTGCTCTCAGTTTGTTCCGATGAAGTCCCATAAGATGACCGTGTTGTAGATCAGTGTGCCCACGCCTTGCAATCTCTTATCCTTATATCCCTCTTCTCAAATATAACTGCGGGGCCTCTCCTAGTATAATCGCAATTCCCAAAATTTGATAAACAGAAAAGCAAAGGCAAAAAATAAGAAGGGCGGCCGGCAACGTCGAGGCTATATTAAGTTTTGCAGAAGCGTCTCAAAGGATTCTTAGCTGCGAGCCAAGGGCCCTCAAGAACAGAGCCAAAGGCCAATTGCCAGCATTGGCTCCTAGGTGTTCCTTAAAGTTCGCATGTAAGAAATGATATCACATATAGGCAAGAGATGCAAACCATCCGTGCTAGTCACCTGCATCATTTTCCTTGTGCATCCGCGTAATATGGGTAAAAACAGGTCTGAGCATTGGAGCTTCTCGTTTGAATAATCAATCATTGGGATGGATTGAATGAATGTCTATCCGCTGAAGCTTTTTTGTGGCACGTGTACTGCGGCTTTACAGAGATTGCGTCCGTTTCGACTCATAGACAATTTAATTCAGCCTTGCTAGGTCAATGATAATATAGCCTCGATCAGGAAATGTAGCGCAAAACCAGGGTCCTTGCATTCACACTAGGATATGGGAAAACCTATTAGAAAGGGGAAAAACCATATCAAGACCGGAGTTACGCATGTCATCCTTCATCAGCCCCTCTGAAGAAGCCGTCACCAAAAAAAGTGTCTTTGGGTGTAGCCGCATGCCCTCCATAGCACCAGGATTAGGGCTGAATATCACTTGTTAGTAGATGGTTCACTTAATGCTGGAGATTTACACTTACATTGCTTAACAATTCTGGCACCGAGAGTAACACCATTTGAAATCATGTTGACGTGTACATCCCTCCATACAGCAGTCATCGACGCAGACAGGACCAATGCATTGCAACACCTCCAGGCGGTCTTTGCTGAACATATTGCTTTGTGCGCCCGTTGCGATGCTAGCAATCAGGGCATATATGAAAAAGGAAGGCAACATGATTTAAGGTCTCAACATAGATTCTGTCAGTAAACAGTATGCCGATAGCACCACGCCTTCTGGCCTGGGTATGCACGAATGGTAGATACTCACTTAGATCGACTGCGTTTAGATAGATTAGACAGATGGTAGAACTTAGAACTGGCTCATAGGTCAAATACTGAGGATATGTTGAACTATAAGTAGGGTATTCCAGAGACTCAGTTAGAAAGACGTAACATGATGTAGAAGACTAGAAATGTATATTACAGCATTTCCTAGGGAAGAAACTATTTTCTTCCGAATTTAGATATACCTTTTGATTCTCGTCCTTCGGGGTTGGTCAAGCATATGCTACTATCGTCGAGTTACTACCTCACGGCAGCTGAACCAGGGTTGGACTTCCATAATTTTTAGCCTAACAAGCGATTGGAAGTGGCTACAGTCTACGTAGCTGTGTCACACTTACACGTCTATAGATTGCTCTTTTTCGCAGCCGTCGCCAAGTAATACAGTACTTCCCAATCGATCTACCAACGCTAGGCAGATCGATGGAGGTAAGTACACCCCTCCGTCCAGCCTTAATCTAGCCACTGCACTATCACTTGCGTATTGATACAGTGTACTAGCAGATCGGAGGCTCGCCGACTAGCCCAAGCGCCACATTCATGAGGGCGAGAGTGGCCAGAAAACAAGAATTGGACGGCAATCTGCCGCTTGAGCTAGTATTAAGGTGTACGCATTCACTGACGGGGACTACGGGTCAGAAGAAACCTAATGCAAGTTAAGCTTATAATTGCTTTGGGTGGAAAAGATCTAGAGTTCTTACCTTCTCCTAATCGGAAATGAAGGCCCGGCTAGACCCTATTAGTATTTCCACTTGGGTCTGTAGGGATGTGGTGTGGTTACACAATGCGGATCAACTACCCTTATGAAGATTTGACTCTTTACCTTTTCATCCGGCGAACGCCGGAAATCTCATGCCCGGGACGAAACGGATGGAGAGGTAAACTCAAGTGATACTCAAACAGATTGAACTGTGCTCATAGACATACCGGCAAAAGTCCGCATCAGGCAGGGTAACTGAGGCAGTGAGGCTTGACCGGGTTGATTGAAAATCGAATTGGCTTAATTAATATTCATCACATTATATCACAAATGTCCAGGAGGCGGATAGCATAGCAAATTGCAGAGCCCAGAGGCCGAAAGTCGGATTTACAGTAGACGGCAGAATCTGTTGCAACCGGCAGAGAATATCAGTAACTTAAAATGTTCCATGACGGCGCGGTTGCGAGACGACCCGATATAACTACATTCCTCATATTAGCCGCCTCTAGTAAGCAGCTCCAATCTGCCTTAGGGGGTTGGTTGCTTTATCTCAACGCAATTTTTCACCGTAACATATTTTTGAACCAATTTAATTTGTTATACAACTAAGCCTTGCGTACTAGAGATGACCCGCGCAGTAGGTACTAGGCCAACTATTCCGGGTATATGAATACTACTACTACTACTATTCAAACAATATGGGTTATCCCTTATGAAGCAAGGGTGCCTACCCCTAACCCTAAGGCTGACATAGAATTCGTATTCACCTGCAGTTTGATAGCTACTGACTCACCTACGACAGTTGTGTTCTGATATAAGTGGGTTTTATAGGCAGTGATGGTCACTCGACTTGCATTCATTCAACAGCTTAGAACCCCTCCCTGCCTGAGGGTCATTATCTGTTCTAGTTGCTCATCTGTTGGCTCCCATATCAGGTCCCACTGAAATAGTTGAGGCAATGCCAACCCATGTCGCCGACACAAGATATAATAGTACAACATCAGAACCGGGGATGCGAGCGATGGCATAAAATCCATCCAGTTCCATATAACATCATGTGCCGTTATTAATCTCCAAAAGTGCTCCAAATAGCGTCTCAGTGTCACCTTTCTGTGATCCCACATGAACATTCCTGGTATTACCTCAGTCTTTATTCCTCGTCCGGGCTTTGCGTATGGCGGGTGAATAGACACAGCTCCGGGCCTGCCTGCCATTGCCCATGCCAAAAATGGGGTCCCAGTCCATAGGTGAATCCCACTCGTAGCTCTTGGATTGCAATCAATGACCACAAGCCTGTCCTCGGTCTCGATGAAATCGAGACCAATCTGTCCATGTAAAGGGAATAAACCTGCAGCGAGCCGCTTCACATACTTCCTGACTCCTGGATGACTGTAAGCCTCGAAATAAACGCATGAGCTGCCGTCGATCGTTTCAAGCACGGGGTAAACCCCATGCGCTCGCAGAGATCCATGATCAAACACACTATACGAGCAATAGCGCGCACCGTGGATCCATTCCTGCGCGATGTACTGTGTCGTTTTGCTAACTTGAATATTGGGAACAGGGTGTCCCGGCCGGAGGTGGTGGACATTTGTATTCGCCCGCCCGAAAACAGGCTTCACTGCCCACTCTATACTTCGGTCAAGTTTTCGGATATCATCCATGGTCTCGCAGAGGTATGCCTTCGGCACGTCAAGCCCAAATCTCTGCATCATTTGCGAGAACTCCCACTTGTTGTGCAAGAGCATAACATTTTCCCAGGAGGGAGCGTACAACCGGTTCCGAATCAACGGGTCCTCGGATCCCGCCAAGTAGAACGCTTCCTCGTGTATGGGAATAATGACTTGTATTTTCCAAGATAAAACGGCTTTTTTCACGGCTTTGAGATATCCTTCGGGGTCGGTTCGTGGTGCAGGCACTCTCTTGCTTGCGGTCACCATTCGGGAAAATCGACATACATGGTAGCGCATAGGATCTACACAGTACACGTTATATCCTGCCAGAGCGAACTGCCTAGCGATATCTAGGGAAACAGGGAAACGGCCATTGGTGAGGAGCACGTTAGGCGGCGTGTGGGATGAGCTTTGGGGATTATTTTTATGTTGTAGTGTGCGGAACCGTGGATTTCTATCTTTCGTGCCCAGTGGCATTGTGGAATAAACCGACAACCTGTAGAAGCATTAACATATAGTAACCTCTAACAACAAGTACCAGTGTATAATGAAATGATAGCACAGTAATGACCTTACGGAAAGCAAGGAGGAATATTATCGCAGAGAACGTACTGTACAATCAAAAGCGGAATGATTAATAGCTGATTAATACCTAGAGTCTGGTACGTTGGCCCTTGCTACTTCCTTTTATCCTTCGTCCGGAATGCCCTGTGACGCGAAATGGAACCAGGGTGTTGGGAGCAAGAAGGAGGTTGCAGCCCTTAAGGCGATTCAAATCTCTGATAAGTAACTCGTTGGTGTCAGAGGAATAGCATAGGAGCATAAGAGGAGCCGGTTTAGGATGGCCGAAGCCTTCCTTTATAATCCGTAGGTTGGTGACGTCTGCTAATATGCGAAAGTTTATGATGTAATGACGTGGGCTGGTCGTCGCATTTGTATATGTCTGCCATTTGTTTGCTAGTAACAAGGAGATGGATAGAAAACAGGGACGTTGACGGAATCACTAGAAAACCACAACTTGTTGAGTTAACTAAATAAATAACTCTGTTAATTATAGATTGATTTATCGATCAATCCTACGCTGCTGATACATATTAGAAGATACAGATGGAAAAGCATTGTTGCTCGGCTGCGTTGCCATCCGGGAAATGTTGTCTGAACCATGGATGAATGACCACATCTTATATGAACTCTAAACTAGTCACGACAAAGTTGTTTATTAATAATATCGGTTGCCACTGCGGGGAAGTTTCATTCAATGAAGTTCGCCTCTCACTAGAAACCTGACTTAAGCTTGTAATCCTCTGTCGGTCCATGAAGACTCCACTAGGTACAAATGCCTTCTGATACACAAAATACACCCTTATACCCTACCAGCCTCACCTTGCTAGAGTATGTGGACTTCGCTTGGAAGCTACTGGGTGCTTGTGAGTGTTACCCATCACCTAAAGATAGGCATATAGGACTCCTAGCTCTAACACGCACGTTTGCATACAGTGGCTACAGGCATTTCCGCCGCCGTAACATTTCCCTTCTCCAGAGAGAATGATTCCAGGTCATACAGAACTCATGTGACACATGCGGCCTTGCGAAAGCTCACTTCAAGCCTTACTGTGCGACAGATACAGTGCGCAGCTCCTGTCAATTGTCTTCTGAGGTTAATCGTCTGCTCACAAATTGACGTTTCGTGTAGATTTACTACCACTGCAGCATCATATGAAAGCTTCACAACATCCAGAGGCATTGAGACGCAAACAGTAAAATGGGGGGAGACCGGAGAGGGTCACTGGGTTGGGAACCAGGATGCTTCGAATGTCTTGGTATGGTTTCACGGTAGGTCGAATCCTCACTATTATGAGACACCATTATTCGAACTAGCTTCTAAAAACCTTCCAGGTGGGAACTATTATGCACCTGCCCATCCGGCCTATTTCGAATTCTTACAGAACATGGTCGATGCATTGCGCCTGTCGAATGTGGATTTTGCTATCTTTGTACCTTCATATTCACTCGCTCCTCATGCGCAATATCCCACCCAATTGCTCGAAGGGCTTCGGGTATTGCGGTTTCTCATTGAGGAAGAGGGGAAGCTCGCCAAAAATATTGCCATTGGAGGTGACTCAGCTGGAGGCAATCTGGTCCTCGGGATTCTGTCACATATTGCGCATCCACATCCTGGAATATCTGAAGGTTTCATCCCGGACGAGCCGTTTGCTGGTGCGTTGATACATTGTCCTTGGGTCACATTCGATCAAACATGGCCATCTATTGAGCGGAATAAACACAAAGACTCTGTGCCGCTCCTTCCCAACAGCGTCCATGCTAAGTACTTCCTTGGGGATGCGCCTTCGGACCATTACAATGAACCGCTTAGTGCGCCTCCAGAGTGGTGGGCAGGCCTGAATGCACGTATGTTACTCTTACTCTCCGGCGAGGATGATATTATGGTTGATTCACATCATGCATTTGGGAAGATCCTTGTGGTATGTGTCCTAACTCTCTCGTTACGCAAAATTACTGCTCTCCAAGACCAAGTGTACTAATTTCAGGTGGTAGTCTGCAAACCCACATAACACGGAAATGGTGGTGGCCGAAGGAGAAGGACACGTTGCTCCTGTGTTGGATCTGATGCTTGGGGATCGGAATGAGTTTGAGAGCAGCAAGAGGATGAAGCAGTGGTTATTATCATGCTTTTAAGTTGGAGACACACACATTCTTGCATATTCATAAGACGGAGCATATTTTATATCGCTTACCTTGTGCATATATGTGGCTTTTTTTCTTGACATTGGTCAAAATGCTTGTCCTTATAGATGTCTCACGCTGCTGTATTGCGGTGGTCCTTTAGTGGCAAATAGAAATCGGAATAATGTCACAATATCGTCCACGTCTCAGATGGAATAGGTCAGTTCAGCAGTCAATAACCAACTACCTTTTGAGTTTCTGAGCATGTAGTGCTGTGAGTGATCTTCTACAACGACACAGTAAATATATGTGGACCCAAAAGGGCTGGCATATATCCAATCAGCCTTCCACCCGATGCTGAACTATGTAAGTTTCCATAGATAATGCCCATTTGGAGATATTATGGAATTTCTATTCGACACATAGCATCAGAACCTAACACCTGGGACTGTGAGTCAAGATGCCCCGTTGTATGCCAGTTAATTTATCTTTTGTCATCTCTATGAAGCAAGCAGCCTCTGCAATATACCTGTAGAATTCTCATTGTGACGAAGCAAATCTGGAGACCTACATCACTGAGGGAGCGTCCTGGTTTTGTTTTTGTAAGGTCCTGGGTTATGGCAACAAGCCCTGCCTAGGGTTTCATTTCTGAAGGTGTTTAGATGCATTAGAGACATACTGCTTAATTTAAGAACACAAATTCATGATGGTAACAGTGGATAGTAGATAAAAAAGCCTCAATTTCATCGTTAAGGTGAAATTTTTCTAAGGTGAAACTCACTGCCTGCCCGCCTTCCGGTGCTATTATAGACGGCTATAGGATTCCCACAGCTAGTAATACCAGCATATTCTGTCAAGGGAAGCGACCAAGGAGGACCGATGGGTTGATTGTGGGTGTGGCCCTGAATACCTCTCTGGAGCAGCCAGGCGCTAGTCCCAAGGAGGAAAGTCAGAAGCCTGAGGCTTGGCCATCTTTTATGCCTGGATTAGTCAGGTTAGTATAGGACTCGATGGTTTGAGAGCATGTTTTACGCATTATTTGATTTGCTGATTGGTAGCTGACCGTGGCCAAGTATGCCGGTATTCTAATAGATCATCGTTCAATGGATGTATTTTATGCACCTTGTTCTTTGTCTTGGTTCCTCTTCTGTAGCCCGCTCTTCCTGACCCGGTGTGAGATATATATCACTGCGTCTGTATGATAGAAATTGAGCAGGATAAGAGCTGCACCGGCAGTAAACTCCTAGCTTCTTGCTGCAGCAAGACACGTCCTCATATCTCCAAGTTCGCTACATTCAGCCCTTCTTGCGTCTGTTACTTCCATATCGGCGAGACAAACGTTGGACCTGGAATACCAGGAGGCTATGACCACAAATTGTATCTTATTGTGAGCCCCTTCAAAGCTACCTAGTCCTAGAAAAACAGTAGCCAACTTTGGAAATTTCTCGCTCCGAAGACGTTCTTTCAACCGAAAATATCACGGAATAATTCGACATTCACCCTTCAATTGGGAGTCGGAACCTGTGGGGCGCAGAGGAGATTCACGATTCTCCAGTCAAAATAGGCCATCTGCCCTCAATGGATCGGAGATAACTTGAGCCATATGACAAAAAGCTAGTTATCTCAAAGCTTGGAAGGTTGATGGGTTTTGGACAAAGAGAAGCATATGGGCTGATCTGCAGTGGTCCGTCGTGGCATGGTCTTAGGCTGCCACCGCCACTTTAGGCAGGACGCAGCTGCCATGACTACAAATAGCTGCGCCTACTCCCATAGTTAGAGAATAATTATCTCACTGGTACTTTAATCGAAGGTCCCAAAGGTGACGAGGAGTCACATAACATATACTGTACTGCTCTTTTATGCAACCTTTGGAATTTTCTACGTATTTTGGTGGGTACGATTTCATGTTGGTTTTCTCCTTTTCTCTATTATTATTGGAGGAGATTCGGGATCCGTCCGGGGTTGTGGCGCGGGGTAGTGACTGTCCGGGGTAACACTGGCCGCGTCCGTCGCGCCGCGGATGAAATGACACCGAGCCGTGTCTGACTGTGGGGAGTCATCAGTTTCTTTAGGGATAGATAATATTTATGTTGGATCCTGCACATCCAGTTTGCTCCTCTTGGCTATGGGAATATGGTATTCTACAGATACAGAGATAGGGAGACCAAGCATTATGAGCATCCGACTTCATGTTCCGACATTCTGAATGCATTTGCCCGGGGGACTCGATCTCTGGAGTCAAGCCCAGCGCTAACGAAGAATTTAGTTAGTGCTTATCCTCTTCCAGCCCCTCGGTCCAATTGACTTATAGGCCCAACCGAACCGAACCCCCCCGGACAGGGAATCACGAGGGTCGGGGGGTTTCAGAGTGTACTGTACAACCAAGATGGAGGATTCTGGCCTCTCCGCTGCGCCCCAAATCAGGCAATTCTCCGGCGAATCGAACGCCACCAAATTGCCACTGCAGCAAACCCCCTAAAGAAACCAGTGCATTTCCTGCCCGACTAGTACCTATCGGATGACTTCGCTCGACACGAGCCTACCATAATCAAGGAACGCTGCTACCGTAGTGCCCGGTTAAATAACCCTTTCAAAGTCCGGAGCAAGCTTCACTGAATTAAGATAAGATCCGTTTCCCCATGTCGACCGTGTTGCCGTAGGTATAAAGAACTGAAACCCCCAGCCCTGCCTGCGTCTCCTTTCATTCACCCGCTTCTCTCAGACATTGTCAACATGAGTAGCGACATCGCAGAGAAGGAGACCTCGGCATTGGAGGTCGAGGCGCACGCCCCTCCACGGGCGGACCTGTCTACGATGTCGACGAGAAGGTCGACTACAACAGATCGGGCGCCATCGATGCCGAGAAGATCGAACATGATATGACTGTGCTCCAGGCTGTCAAAGCCTATCCCGCGGCCAGCTGGTGGGCATTCCTGATGTCATGCACCATTGTAAGCTCTTGTCCATGACTGGCAGATCATTTCTCTAACGTTGCGATAGATCATGGAGTCATACTGTGTCTTCTTAATGGGACAGTTCGTAGCCATGGATCAATTCGCCCGGCATTTTGGTGTACACAGCACAGTCAAAGACGAGTACATTATCGAAGCTTCATGGCAGTCCGCATTCCAGTGTAGTGGGCCAGTTGGTGCCTTCATCGGTGTCTTCATCGCAGGTCCCATTACCAGTTGGATTGGATATCGATGGGCAACCATTGGTGGTCTCATGTTCTTGAACGCCTTCATCTTCATTTTCTATTTCGGCAACAGCCAGGGGGTGCTTTTAGCGTCCCAGATCCTGGAAGGCATTCCGTGGGGCATTTTTATCGCCAATGCACCCGCCTACTGTTCCGAAATTGTGCCAATGAGATTGAGAGCTCCAGCGACGCAGATGTTGCAGATGTTCTGGGCCATTGGATCGATCATCGTCGGTGGTATCACTTACCACTACCAATCCAGGCCGGACGCATCATCGTACAGGTTCGTCCGCTCACATCGATGCCATCGAGAAGCATTGTACTGACAGTCACCCCAGAGTTCCCATTGCACTCCAGTGGATGTTTCCTACTCCCCTCGCTATCCTAA
This sequence comes from Aspergillus hortae, assembly GCA_032158085.1. NCBI lineage: Eukaryota > Fungi > Ascomycota > Eurotiomycetes > Eurotiales > Aspergillaceae > Aspergillus > Aspergillus hortae. The sequence continues at coordinate 93,392 of JASVVY010000035.1, read as the reverse complement.
TTTTCATTGCGCCTGAATCACCCTGGTGGCTCGTACGTAAGGGCCGCCTGGCTGAGGCAGAGAAGGCTATCAAACGCCTCGGGCGCGCGAGTGCGAATGAGAATCCCGCTGACGCAGTCGCCATGATGCGTCGCACGATCGAACTTGAGAAGAACGAGAAGAAGCCCAGTCTCGTGGAACTGTGGAAGGGGACCGATCTCTACCGCACATTGATTGTGTGCGGTGTGTACGCATCTCAGAATCTGACGGGAAATCTGATTGCTAACCAAGCTGTTTACTTTTTCAAACGTGAGTCCTGCCATTTCCTGTAACCTCGCAGCAGACTAACACCAAGTCAGAGGCCGGCATGGTGGAAAACACCGCATTTGCGCTTGGTCTCATCACTTCTGCCCTCCAGGCGGTAATGGTCATGCTCTCTTGGATCTTGACCACATACGTCGGCCGACGCACCATCTACGTCTATGGTCAATTAATCAACTGTGTATTCTTGATCGCGCTCGGTATTGCGGCATCAGTTGGCCGTAGTGACGCGGCTAGCAATGCGCAGGCATCACTTGGCTTGATCGTCTCCGTCCTGTTCTGCTTGGGACCCGCCCCTGCTTCATGGGTTATCATCGGCGAGACGTCTTCCGTTCGTCTCAGGCCTCTTACGACCGGTATTGGAAGAGGTGCCTACTACATTGTCAATATTCCCTGCATCTTCCTTGCCAGCTACATGCTCAACACTGATAAGTGGGACCTGGGCGGCAAGAGCGGCTACGTCTGGGCTGGTACAGCCTTTATCTGCACCTCCATGGCTTGGCTCTGGGTTCCGGAGATGAAGGACAGATCCTTCCGTGAGATCGACATTCTGTTCCGCCGTCGTGTTCCCGCTCGGAAGTGGAAGCAGACAGTCGTCGATATCCGCGATGATGAGTAGATGGAAAGTGGAGTGGTTCTGATTGTTCTGGGACGAATGGTAAAGATGAGTACCTTAGTTACATGTAATTATTTTAGGATAAATTGAAGGGCTGGTTTCAAACGAGTGCGATGGCTCGCATGTTATATATAGGGTAAAATGGACCTTGTCAGAAGCCGTCAAACCGGACTCATCACACAACGCCCTCAACATCATTTTACCGACTACGAGATCTCTACGTGAACAGCGCAGGCGTAGAATCTGGTTCATGTGGCCTAGGGATGAACCAGATAACCAAGTATCCCAGCAATGGATTCACGCACAGATGTGCTGCTCACCGTAGGATCCACTTGCCCTGCCGGGAGAGGCAACCCTAGATGATGATCAGCCCTGTCTAGAAAGTGCATCACTGGCCGCATGGGATGTATCTTGCGCACTGTTCGACTGACGCGCGGAGCAGTGGCATGAAGCCGTCCGGAGGAAGCGGTTGCGCGTCACGTTGCAGCGTTTCCATAATGACACACCAGAACTCAGCAACAGTGATACAGTGCTCCCATCTTCTACCGTCAAAAAATTGCCTATCCTGCCGACCAGCCACGAATAGCCAGTGTGCGCGACCACTGCCGTTGAAGGAGCCCAGCTGGACGCACGCCGACGTGTAGGGCTACAGAAAGTCGTCCAGGCTGACATCCCCTGCGTCAGCGTCGCCGATAGTGTATCCGGGAGTTATGATTGACATATAGTGGTTGGATCCGTGCATGCGACTGGCGTAGTCTCGGACCAACTGCTCTGGTAGCGTCTTAGACTGAGTGTATCCGTTGGTCGCTGGTAAAGCTTCGAGGAAACGGTGTGGTAGAGCGGGTGGCGGCCTAGGCGTGCGAACGCCACCGGAGATGTAGCCGAAACGATTACCGGAGTGAGCAGCAGCCGCCAGAATGTCCAAGGTGGACAGAGCATTCTGCGCTCGAAGAACAGAGTAGGGGTCGTTCCAATGCACTCGGGCTCCATTGTGGATAATGGCGTCGACAGAACCTCCGTCCCTGTGAACCGTGCCCACTGATGCTCTTCCAAGCCGAGCCGGGAGCTGGCGATCTCTCCACGCCAGACGAGGGAGACCGATATACATTTTCGGAGGCAGAGATCGTCTTAAACACCCCTCTCACAGCTGTTTGATAATACCGTAGCTACCGAACCGGAGGATTTGTCTTTACTTCTATTGCACTCGGCCAACTCGTACTATCTGATTTCGGCCCGGCATGCCGAATTGAAGTAATTCGACAGCTATTATTAACGCAAAAAGCGATGGTCTCTGTCCCATTTTGACAAGTGTCCAATACCCACATAACGACAGCCGAGGCTTTCCAAATATTGAGCACTAAGGAAGTTTCTTCCATCAAATATAAACGCAGGTCGAACCATATTCTCGACGATAGAAGGCCAGTTAATACGCTCCTTCTCAACTTCTGGATAGACACCATCGCTTTGAATATCGTTGAGGTGTAAGTCATTCGTGCAGACCGCCCCATTAGCCGTGCACGGCGCTTCGCAACCATCCGGAGTCATGAATTGGTGCCACGCGGTGGCCACCACGATGGCTTCGACACCGGCACATGCCTCTCCAGCAGTGGAAAAAATTCGTAATCGTTTGGACTCCTGTTCCGATGGATTTACGTCTTTGTAAATCTGGTCTTCGGAGACCATTGGGTCATATACACGGATCGTCGCACCTTCTCTCAATAGCTGACAGGCCAGATTCTTGGATGGAGAATTCTTGGTGTCCGACGTATTTGGCTTGAATGCAAAACCGAGAATGGCAATCGACTTCCCATTGATGCAGCCATGCATACAACTGAGAATACGGTGGGCAAATCGGCTCTGCTGGGCTCGGTCCATATCTAAAACGGCAGCCCAATAATTTGCGACAGAGTCAAGCCCCAGGCTTCTTGCGAGATATACCAAGGCTGCCACATCCTTGGGGAAGCAACTTCCACCCCACCCTAGTCCACTCTGCAACATTTTATTGCCGATGCGAGGATCGGCTCCCACCCCCTCTGCGACGGAATTGATGTTGGCGCCCACTACCTCGCAAATAGCGCTCAATGAGTTGATGCTGCTGATTCGTTGTGCCAGCAGTGCATTGGATGCCAACTTGGAAAGCTCGGCCGACCATTGATCCATAGTAATAATGAGCTCGCGCGGAATCCATCTTTTATATAGGGCAGCTAATTTCTCTGCCGCTTGTCGACCTGACTTCGTTTGCTGGCATCCGATTATCACTCGTGGAGGACGTGTAAGATCGGCCACTGCGCTACCCTCTGAAAGGAATTCGGGGTTAGAGAGGACTTCGAAAACTGGTCTTTCCCTGGACATTGAATCAAGCTATCATTCACTATTAATAATCACCTATGGGACGTAAAGCAAATGAGCTCACCAAGTCTTGTATCGTTGATGCAGTACCTCCAGGCACTGTTGATTTCTCAACAATGACCTTATCTGTTGTGGCTACTTCGGCAATCGTGCGTACAGCCTCTTGGACGTGAGCTAAATCCAAAGCCATACCTCTTCCGGTCCCATGAGATTTAGTTGGCGTATCTATGCACAGCATGATGAAATCTGAGTCGATAATCGCCTTTCTGATGTCACAGGAAAACGTGAGGTTGCAAGTATCTTTCCGTTGTCGTACTTGAGCTATAAGTTCACTGAGGCCAGGCTCGTACATTGGTAAATCATCTGAGTTCCACGACTCAATTCTGGCCGGATTCTTGTCAACAACGGTAACTGTAATCTCTGGGCATTGGAAGGCAAGCACGGCGCCCAGTGGACCACCTAAGAGTGTGATGAGTGCTGTAGCTCTTCTTTTCGAAAACAGAGTTTACCTACCGACAAATCCAGCCCCAATACAGGTGATTTTCCGGATCATGATAGGTCCTATTCTGAGGTATATCGGCTGATAGTATTCATGGAAGATGGTCATATAAATGGCGTAGAATGGAGTTTCGACATCCAAGATGGAAGCAAGGCGAAGGGAAATTCGTGCGGTCGGTTCCCCTTTGTCGCTCTGGTCTTGTCGTAGACCCAGGAGCGCAGACGACCGAACTCCAGCCAGCCACTCGGCCAACCTGCATTTTTATCTAATTGGTCAGAAGTTTTGTCGTGTGAGCAGGTGGGTAACTGGATCGGTGTTCATGCAGACTAAATCCTAGCAGGACGTGTAGCTGAACCCGGCGGTGTCAGATTCGAAAAGCCGATGCAGCTACCACAATTAAACTTTTCGTGTAACTAAGATAAGTCTTGATATCGTGGCACCCCTAAACTCAGCTGAGTAATCCTCGTCTATCACCCTTGTTATATGCCCATGGAGAGCTGAGCGACCCCATGATGGCATCATCCACTTTGGGGAATAAATCCAGTTCGGCAGCCATTCGCCTAATCGGAACAGATATTTAGATGGTCTCCCCTATAAGTATAACAAGTGTGAAGGTTTCGGGTTTCTTAATCTGGCGACAACCTATTGATGGGTATGCACCATATATAGCCCGATGGTGGGCCTGTGGAGCCAACGTAGCGCAACTTTCGATGCATTATACTATTACGGAGTACATAGCAAAGCCAAAGAAATGTGTCTTACGTCCTGGTAAATTAACTCGCAAACAATATAATCGGTGTTCACCCTGCGTTCAAAAAAGAAACACGCCATAAGGAACGGAAGGGTTAGACAGAATGAACATCTTATGTGCCTTGCTCAATATGCCACTTAATAGTTCTCTTCAATCCCTCTTCTAGGGCCACCTTGGGTTCCCATTCTAAAATCGCTCTCGCCCGCGTGATGTCTGGCTGTCTCCTATTCGGATCATCAGAAGGTCGTGGCCAGTAAATAATGGGCACTCTAGGCTTCCCCATATCAGCAACCATCTCGACTACAATCTCTGCCAATTCGCGGATTGTAAACTCCCTGGGGTTACCAATATTCACAGGAAGAGTACAATTGCTGTTCATGAGGCGATATAACCCCTCGACACAGTCACTGACGTACTGAAATGACCGAGTCGCCGTTCCATCGCCAGTGATCTTGATTTCATTACCGGCAAGAGCGTCGCCGATAAAACTGGACACAACTCGGCCATCACTATGGGCCATTCGAGGTCCGTATGTATTGAATATCCGGGCAATGCGGATCTGCAAACGGGGATATCTCATCTGATATGCGTAGCAGAGTGCTTCAGCCACTCGCTTGCCTTCGTCATAGCAGGAGCGGGCTCCAAATGGGTTAACATGACCCCAGTAGTCCTCTGGTTGAGGATGCACTTGCGGATCACCGTATACCTCTGACGATTGTTGTTCAGTTTTCGAATTCAGAATGTACATAGATATGACCAACCAGATGTGCTTGTGTGGAGAATGCGAGCGTTTCTTTTTATCGCGTGCTCCAAGATGTTTTCTGTGCCTTGGAAGCAGGTTCTGAGGGTAGAAATAGGGTCATTCTGGTAGTGAATTGGACTCGCAGGACAGGCCAAGTTGAAGATTTGATCTACTTTCTCGATTCGTAAACCTTCAAGTGGACTTTGAATATTATGGCTGACTGGGTCAGCAAGCACATCATACATATCCCAAGAATAGAATTTACCTGAAGAACGTGAACTTGGGGTTTTGCTCTAAATGCTTCAAATTTGCAACCGACCCAGTCTGAAAATTGTCGATGCCGATTACCTCATGGCCTTTTTGTAGTAGAAAGTCTACTAGATGCGATCCGAGAAAGCCAGCAGCCTAAAGATTAGTATCTCATATAAATGGTAGTTAGAAGGACATACTCCAGTGACCAAGACTCTCAAGGGTACAGAATAATTCGATGCAGCCATAAGGCCCGCCTTTCCCGCCAAGGAAGGAACAACAAGAACGAGCACACAATAGAAGGGAAGCACTTGGCAATGTCTGCGCGATGGCTGCTCCCGGAGTGGGAGATAGAGGTACGATTTTCCGGAATGAGTCCAAATGTGGATGTGAGGGCAGCGGAGATCTTAAAATCATGCTGACCTGCACCAGAATGTGCGTTTCGAAGGGCACAAAATCAACTCTACTGCAGTTGATCAACATAGGCCTGCTGATGAACTGTTCAATACCCTGTAGCATACCCACCCGCATTGCTTACTGCAATGCCAGGGCTACTCGTACAGCCAATTGGGGACCGAATTGGGGCAATCTAGGGATACGCCTGCTACCTACCTAGGTAGGAATAAAAGCCATATTCACAGAGTATCACAATGAACCCACTAGCGGGGCCCGAGGGAGCCTGTGTGCCAACGTGGCAACACATGTACAGTAACTGACACGAGTCGCGCAGACCCTGTGGGTGATTGGCACTTGGCGGCTACCAGTTCCCTGTTGTGCTTGAAGTGAATCCCGCTGCTTCGTTTTTTTGCCTAGGTGCTCCAATGGCGCATGCCGCATGTTCTCTCCTCTAGCGAATAGGAAACGTAACCTTCCAGAACCAAGAGGCCGCCAAGGCACGATGCACTAACCCTAAAGTTTATTACTGCTGCTGTAAATGGAGTTACTCCTTGCTAAGTGGTCATGGACATGCGGTCAGATACGATTATAACATAGTGCGTCCAATAGCCTGAGGTGGAGACGTGTGGACACGTTACCGAGGCGGCCCTGACAATCTCTGATTTTGAGATTTGAGATCGGGCGTTCTCATCAGTAATGTACAGATATCTTCGGACTCCAGTCAAACCATACATACATCCGTCTCCCTGTTACAAACCTAGCGCTATCTTTTTATCGGCTCTGTCTCCTAGCCGTCCCTTCAATCTTGGCAGGTGGCTGCTTAGCGCGCTTCACGGTCGGTCTAGATAGCTGAAGATGGCGCATCCAAGCTGATCAGTGCGGGGTACCAACCCCCGTCTTTGGTGGGTCTTTGCGATCAGATTTGGTGACCGATCGCTTCAGCCCCATACCATACTAACGAAATTACCTGGATACACTGGTGTGGATACCTCTGAAAATGAACAGTGCAGATCCCTAATACTCCAGCCTGTCGACAGTTTGCCTAGTGACCGTGAGTGCGCTATTTTCACCATGGCTCTCTACAGCTGACGGAGAATTTGGTTGCCTCTCTTTAAGCCTTCAAGCGAGAGTCATCCCTTAGGTTGTTGCAGATACAAGTTCCCTTTTCTCCCAAATGCGGATTTACTATTTGGCGATGCGCAAACAGTAACATACGCTTCAACAAAGGTGGGTATAATAAGACAGATCTTTGGAGATATCCCTGACTTCATTGAGCTGGTCCTGGATGATAATGTGAGTGCTGTAATGCATTGTGATAGGAGGTGCTAAGGTCTTCAGGATAATTACCAATTTGACAGCGGCTTCGTGCCCTATATGTCCGAGAGATCAGACAGTAATTCGCGGAACTGATTTACGGAATTTAATGCACCGCCATCTGTCCCCTTAGCGTCCTCCTATATCAAATGGTGAAGCTGAAGTGGAACGGCGAACCCAATCATCTGGAGTTGACGCGTGCACTAAATAACCATAAATGCATATACGACGAGCCTAATACGTTGAAATCAACCCTGGATGAGGATCCGTTCTTCTCCTTCTCCTTTACAGCTAACGACCGTATGGATGAAGGAAGTTACGGTGTCATTACCTTCTAACCGCGGATAAAACTGGTCTATGGAAGATCTCTATATGGATACGGGATTATGAGGACTCCCCGATCACCGGCAAATTCGAGCTGGACAGCGATGGCTGTGTAACTTACTTGATTGATAGTGCGGGCGAATAATCAGATTCCGATGACCTGCCCTTCGAAACAAATACCATTCTTGTCTTCTTGCACGTGGTCGATATCTCGGCAGAAGCGGCATGGGATAGAGAGGAGCTCGCGGTACGTTGGCTGAACATGTCTCTTTCTATCATCTAAATCTGATATCCCAGTGAAGGTGTGTTTCCTGAAAGTAGGACTCGAGCTGAATGATAAGAAGAGTATCTACTTAAGTAAGTTTTGTCATTTACATTAGATAACGCCCTGGCAGGTATTAATCAATGCCTCATAATTACTAACACGGAAACCACACGCATCGACCTGGGCCTAGACTAATACGAGTTTCAACAATGGCGTGAAAACAATGAGACCGAGGCCAATACAGGGTCGATGCGAAAGGCCGCCGTTGATGCAAAAGAACCACGCTGAATATAACAGCCAATCGAACTCAGTAGGCAGTATTTTTAATAGCCTATATAAAGCCACACTTCGCAAGACTACCTGAAGATGCAGCAATCTAAGCAGAAACTTCCCTACTTACTACCTCTCCCCCGGCCTCCTCCACGACCTCTTCCACGGCCCGCATGTATAGCTGCCGATCGACGCGCACGCTCTTCTGTGACACTCTCCAGTACTTGCCTCGGCGTCTCGCCGGCTGCGTTGACCACTTCTTCAGACGCTCCAGCACCTAGTAGGATTTGAATAATCGCATTTCGTTTCTGATCCAGTGCTTGTTTGAGGCGTTCAGCAATCTCTTCGCGATTTCCTTCTTCTTCCATTGGCTTGATGATTGTGCCCTTCATCACTTCATGGAGTGGGGTATTCCCTTCGAGGTCGACGGCATTGACATCTGCACCACGACTCACTAGGTAGAGAACAGCGTCCACTTGATCCAGATTTCTGACTAGGTAGTGAAGTGCCGTGCAACCCGAGTCGTCTGTTTCATTGATTTGGAGACGGTCCAGCAGCTGGTCCACCATGGATGAAGCGGTGATAGACTCACACCGGCTCATGCTACACAGTCCATGCAGCGCATTCCGTCCAAGGGAGTCACATGCCCGTAGATCGGCTCCATGTTTGAGAAGCATATCTAGTATCTCTGAGACACTCTGCAGACTACCAGGAACCCATTGGTGTTGCTCGATTACTTCTCCAAGCGCCGTCGTACCAGCATCGTCCCGTAAGTTCACGGTGTCCGGAAGGCGAGCGGCGTGTAGAAGGAGCCTCAGAGCGCCGATATTCGCACCTCGACCGGTGTTGTTCTTGACCGCGTAGTGAAAGGCGGTGGCGCTATGCTGCTTACTTGCATTACGGTGTCTGGTCTAATATCAAGAAGCAATTTGACGGTGCCGGTCATCCGCGACGAGATGGCATCTGAGCTGGCGGAGTCTGCATAATTGCCGGAAACACCCGCCAGGGCCCAGTGGAGTGGTAGCCAGCCCAAGCTATCGGGTACAGCGACTATATCCGCTACTGCGACATCACCACGGTAATCGATGAGAGCCCGAATAGCGTCCATGTTCCAGGAAAGAGCGGCTGTATGCAAAGGGGTTACATCATGCCCGTCCGTGATCGCGAAGAAAAACCCACCATACCAGACCTGGCGGCCGTGCACGTCCGCGCCCGCTGCAATTAGTCCCGAAACCAAGTCGTAACCTGCATAGCTGACCGCATCGCCAAGCACCGTCCCTAGCGGCATCGGAACACGGTCCGAGTCATCCTGCTCGTCTGCTTGGGGACACTCCAAAAGCCAGCGGATAAATGACTCAATGCGGTCGCACCGCTGCTGCGCAGTTGGACGGTCTTTGGGCTTTGCCTCCCACGTCACATTACCCGCTTCTCTCAGCGCCTCAGCAGTCCGTGAGAGGGCTGTTTGACCCTCGTAGTCGTGATCGTGCAGCTTCGCCAGCGGTGGGTCATGGTTCATCAGCCACGATACCATGTCTCGATTCGCCGTCGCGCAAGCCTCTATCATGGGAGAGACGTGGAAGCGTGCGAGGTAGTCCTCCAGGGGCTCTGTGAGCGCTGCATCCGACAGATAGATCCGACAGAGCTCACGCAGGACATCAAAGCTGTCATTTTGGATTGCAATGTGGAATGGACAGCTGTCATCAAACTCATATGCTTTCCAGAAGACACTGGTGTGCGTACACGCATTGTATGAGTTTAAAGCCGCCATGTCATTCTGTTGAATGATACTGCAAAGCAGGCCTTGGTTAGGGTGCTCATACACCGGAGATCCATCTGAATCATGGAACGCAGGCAACGCATTCAAACGATCAGCTGGCTGATGGAAGTAGGCATATGCCATGTGAAGACTGATGAACGGCAGATGGGTGGGCGATGGTGAAAGCCACACGGGAAGTCACTGGGAGGTTGTATGGTGTCTGAATTAAATTGATTAAATAAGTCCTGCCCACTGTTACTTAGAGCATCAGGATTGCGATACAACGACAATACTTGCTTGAAGATGAGTGGCAGAGACCATCCGTCGTAGGCGGCGTGATGTGCAGTCCAAGTAAAGAATAGTCGCCTTGTCCTCTTTGCGAACTAGTGCATGTTTCGTCAGCGGGGCTTGGTTGTCAGTTATTAAGCCGCCAACTGTTTCCTGCTTGTGGAGTACTTGGTATGTCTCTTCCCTAGGTAGATGTACGATACGGGTGCGCAGAACTATCTGGGCTCAAAGTTCAAATTCATGACAGAGGGTTCTCTACATACGGAGTGGGGAAGACATGGATCCTCGAGCTTTAGCGGGGTTGGCCATACCGAAAATGTAATCACTACACAATTGCAGACTGCGAGTAAACGTGATCATCTGCCATCCCCAACCCAGGCCGACCGATTCTCCTGCGCAAAGAGATCGAAGGACCTCGGTCACCCAGTGACTTTTTCAACTTCATCATTCTCCCGCGTCTCGAACCCAGTCGAGGCAGCAACCTCCAGCTTTGTCAAGAAGGCCGCATAGTACTCGGAAACCCCCGCGCTTACCAGCCCCTGGTACCGCGACTCTCCTGAAGGTTTTACGTGCTCGATCTTTCGTCCCAGAGCACGGCTTAGTTTTTCAGCAATGTCGTCGTACGTCAAGAGCTCGGGTCCCAGCACCCGGTGGTCACAGTTGTGTGAGTCGGGATCAGTCAGGGCGCGATAGGCGACGGCCGCGATATCCGTGGCGCTGACAAACAGGATTTTGCCCTGGCCGCAGGCAGTATAGATCTTGCCTTGATCACGGATAAGTTGCCGGGGACTATTCTCGGTTAGATTCTCTGGCCAGCGAAGAAACATCAGCCCCATGTCTTCCACGAGATAGAATTTCCGACAGGGGTCTCCAGTTACTAACCCATAAACCAACTCGGCCGAAGCACACAATAATCCACCTGCCTGTCCAGAAAATGCTGCCAAACCATACCCATTCCCGGCTTCCCACATTCGGCCGAGCTACCAGCCACGAGGACGAAGCGACGGACGCCGTGCTTCTCCAGGGCGTAGTCGATGAACTCATTCAAGGGCTTCCATGGCTCCGGCGCCTGTGTCTCCATCAGATAGATGGCACAGATTTCTTGACCATTAACAAGCTTGTAGTCGAATGGAATGCTCCAGGTATCCTTATCTAGCCAGTCAAACTTGACCGCCGGCATGTCTGGAGGAGCAGCCGACTGGCCGCGACGGGAAGCCAGTAGGAAAGGGATGTTGTCATTTTGGAGGAAGCGCGCTACTCGGATCGATGTTTTGCCCGTGCCCCCGGTCAGAAGGATTGCCATGATTTAGCGTGAGTTGATGTCGTTAGATGAAAAGATGTATTACAACTGTGTTGCGTGCAACGGGAAAACTCGGAGACTGAAGGTGATTCCATTAGAGGATTAGGTTCAGAAAGACCTAATGAGGTCCAACCGTACGGTCATCCATAAGAACTAGTTATATATGTAGGTTATGTAATACACACATGGTAGGATGCAACAAACTGGTGTTTGTAGTCATACATAGGGTTGGAGGGCGATCTCGACCAATGCTCCCTTTTTAAGCCGCAGTCTCCCCTGTTGGAGTTTAAATCGTTAGCTCCGTCATGGAGAAGTGAACGGTCCGTCACACTTCACGCTCCCGGGCGACGGGGCAGGGATTATGTCAAAGTCACCCGATCCGGGATCCGAGACTTCAACGCCGACAGTGGAAGAGTTGATAAGATTTATGTCCTAGCCATGGAGGTATAGAATTCTTCTCACTAGGGGCTGACCCATTCACACGTGGCTTTTCTGTCCTGATCCATTCTTTCCAGCTGTCCTCAGCATAAACGCCAGAAATGATTGTAACCTCCCGTTTCCATCTACTCGAAGTAGGCGACCAGAGTTGGTGTCCGGAATAGTTGCGTGAATACTCCCACCTAGAACTATATCTTCTTTTTCGTGATAGCGACTCCCGTAGCCGGTAGAGTCTCCGCGTGAAGAGAATTCACTGGATAGTATAGCCACGATTGCACCAATCCCTCTCGAATAATGTCGCGTTGACCGCTGCTGCACCGACACTATTCATCTCACGATCGATAGCGAAAGGCACCACCCAAGGTTTTTGCTCGGATCCCGAAGCCCGATCGTGGACCAAGGTATGCATATAGAATGTCAAGATCACGCATACTCTTAGACAGATAATGGCCCTGGCTCGATCTTTGTGTAAGATCAAGTCAATCCTACGTACAGAGTCGACAACGAACTAGAACAGGGTTGATATACTCATCATTGGGGCCGGCCCAACGGGGTAAGTTCTCTGGATTCAAGCCCGTTCATATATCCTGTGAGGCAAAGTTTACTGATGGCCAGCTCCCTGGCTGACCACGCTGGGCATTAAGGTATGCATTGTCGATGATAAGGGAACAAGAGCCTTGAACGGCCGCAGCGATGTGTTCCATGTCCAAACCGGCGAAATCTCGGACAGCTTTGGCTTGGACAGTCTACTGCAACAACACGGAACTAGATTCGATGAGTGGTGTCTCTGGGTATGTGCAAATCCGGGACCCCGGGCGCAAATGGCAACTCAAAAAATGCACATGTAATCTGACCGGACGACTAATTACATAAAGGCACCAGGCGATGGCGGTCGCCCAGCGCGGCAACGACGGCAACCTATGATAGGTCTAGGAGTCTCGAGGTGCATATTCCGGCCCGACAAGTCGCCATGCGTACATCCATTACATACCCGACTGACCATGTTTCTTGTACGCAGAATGAATTGCTCTACACTGCATCTCTAGGATATAGAAGCAATTCTGATCGAAACCATCGAACGGCGAGGGTGCGCACGGATCGGACGAGAAATTGTGCCCGTGGCGATAAATCTTGGATGACTGATATTTATGCAACATATGCAAATGTATTTACTAATCATCTCTAGATTGTCTCTAAATCGTCTCTATCAGGCTATACGGCAGTCATGCTTAGGATTAAGCCAATAATGTATCCCAACAGAACATATATATTCCTTCGATTCTCTTTAAGTCGGCAATCATCACTGCAAAAGCATTACCGGAAATCGGAGAACGGCTTCGTCATCGTGATTGATTTCTCTCATACAGGTCAAAGAATGAATACAGCCTAAGATAAGATTCCTTGCCTATTTTTTCCTGGCCTTTTTGCTTGGCGAGGTTACACGGCCTCTTGCTTTCCCTGCTCATCGAACCGCTGTAGACACGTAAACTTCTGATTCGGGCTAAAGAGACAGTTTCTTCTCTGGCCTAGAGTATGATAGATAGGAATTATTTCCGAAATTAAGGCGAAAGGACCACCCATTAGTCTGTAATGGAGTAGTGTATTGAGAAATGGTTTTATTGACACCATGGTACAATACCTGAAGCAATTATTCTTACATCCAATTGCGGAATCTTCCTGTTCCTTCCTCGCTATTCCTCGCTAGCGCCTTCCTGTCCTCCCCATAGGTCTTTATGTCTCGCGCAGAAATATCACACTCACTTAGTTTAATGTCGGTGGGCCAACAAAAGGTGGGAGACGATGCAGTCAGGGCAGTGGCGAAGCTGGTCCGTATTGCTTTCGTAAGATCTTAGTGATCGCACGATAGCCCTACATAGCTGGCATAGCTCTTTCCCGGGTAATAAAGGGCTACAATATTCGTCTATGCGCATGGGTGGACAAGGAACAAGCCCCAGTATACTACGCTGCAGCTAAGTAGGGATTGATAGAGTTAGCATTATGGGTATTAGTAGCATGCCACATTGCGAAATAAGGCAAAAACATTCCAACTCTGTAAATATAATATACATAAATGCAGTGTTCATGCTTTTAGACTCACACCTCGCAAAAGGCTAAAATTAACGAAAATAACGGACAGATACCAACTTAATGCAGAAAGGGTACATTTTCCTGTCGTGCGCTGGTAAACACCCAGCAAAATCAGCTTTAACAAGAGGAACTGCGCCTCAATTTGTCTCCTTGGTATTTTGCCATTTCAGGGCCTTCAAGAGGATGAACAGGGTTACTCTCAAGCCCGGAGATATTGTTATTTTCTGATGCCTTCTGAAGTCGAATTTGCGCTTCCTGTCGGAGGCTGGGGCATATTCTGCCCTGACACAGAGGCGCCTGTTGTTCGGCGGTTTGGCTCTCAGGTGCAGGTGATTCGCGACCAGCTAATTGGGAACATAGTTTGTTTTCCATTGTTACCAATTAATAATGCCGATAAAACAGCTGATGGATTGCAGACTTATAGAGAGCGCTGTGTTGAGATAGTGATGTGGGGGGGTTCTTTTCACTCTTTTGGTATCACAACCTAGAAAGTAAACTGTTGTTCTGAAGCAGTAGACGTCAGTCAGTGATGTATATATCAAATTTAAATGATTTCGGAACAAAGTTTCTTTAAATAATGGTTGACATTCCATCATCATGACATGCAGAGTTTACAATAAAAGTGTTCTAATTGGACTCCTTATTTGGGATTAGTAGGTAGAATCCAGAGTTTGGCCACACAATCACTAAGCCGGAACACAAGATAATCCAATGAAAAAGCACACTTTGATCGGCTGATGGAGCGCTCAAGACGCACGGGAGAACAATTTTCCTTCTTTCATGGAGTATGGGAGATTCAGACGGTCTGGTCTGCAGACCTACAGACCAGCCGTCAGCCATCAGATAAGAGGCTAGTAAGCTAACGGTGTCATTTCTAACTACTAGTGCAGAGTCGTCTTATAGTAACTGCATCATCTTGAGGAAGTATCACCCTTAGCAATCGACACTCCATCCCATTCCGCTAAGATATCACTTCAGAGCCAATTAGACCAAGTGAGGATCCCTGGGGACATAACATGGCCTTCAATGGCGAGCTGTCTGGTTGATATTGCTGAGTTGGGGTACATGATGGTCGTGCCAGTGTCTTAGGAATTTGCAGGCCAAAGGAGCCACACCAGGGAGGTTTCGGTTTGCAGTTGAGAATCAAAGATTCATGGCGCGCAAAGCTCAGTATTTTTTGAACAGAGTACTCTAAAGATAAGGCTTGTCTTCCTGGAAGCCGTTTTGTCTGTATTTATTTTCGCAGGTCGTACGTGCGTAGGATCATTCGACCAAGGACTGCCGGTCACACTACCTAGTAGTGGTACTATATATCATAGCGAGTCTAGCTCAGTCTGCCTCCCAGTTTACGTAGCACAGTTGCGGGGAGCTAGACGCACGATAGTGGGCAGGTTAGGAGAATCGAGGAGGCTTTATAACAGTTCAATAGTGCTCGGAGTGGGGATCATGTGGCCTGTAGGTGATGTCCGTGTTGCCTCGCAAACCCTTGTAGCTTTTCATGTCCAATCCGTTGGTGAGAATCTTCGCGTTAGAAATCTGGCAACTTGGCGGGCTCTAGATTGACCACCCGCGTACCCTGTTCATGCGCTGTGTACGAATCAGTCTGGTTCTAAAGCATGCGTAATATTGTGGGCCGCTAGTCCAGCACAGTGGCATGGATACTGTGGGTCATCTGTACATAAAGTTGTGGTCGGAACGGTAGATGATGTGGCTGTGGCTGTCACTGTACATACTTCTCTATCAATCCCGCGTTACGCTGTCCTTAGGACAGACCCCTTCTAGTCAGCTGCTGGTTCTATCCAGCTATCGTCTTCCACATCCTAGGAATATTCGCTCCGTCTATCGATCTGTCTGTATCCGGGGATTATAGTAATATATATTAGAATTTAGTGATCAGGCGACTAAAAAATGCTTAAGCCGAGGAACGGTAGAGCCAGAAACTATTGTGACGTCGCGGCAAAGTCTAGAACGGCCGCGACCCTAACTCAAAAGACTACAAGTTAGGTTACCTTCTTGCCCTCAGTCAAGCCGCCTAGCAGTCTCGAGAAGCTGCTGAGCACATCCCCTACTTCAACTTGTAATGCCAGTCTAAGATGTCCTCGACATACCAGTCCGACGTTAAGTTAATGTTATTTATTAATAATTCGAATAAAGGATAAATTTAGGCGATAAACTTTACCATATATGTTTGCATCATGCTACCTAATCAGTACATAGTTAGTGATGAATATGTCATAATGACGAAAGAAGTCTGGCCCCAGTCGTTCGCTATAATGTACCGGCTATTCGAGAGAAAAGTATATAATTATGCCCAGAACTTGAGTCAACTCTTGATCCATCTTCGCGATTTCATGCTCCTTATTATTGTATGCACGTCGAATCGTCAGCATGCCTAAAGCATATTTTGACCGCGACACTATAACGCTGCAAGAAGGCAACCACATCGGTGCCCAGATTGGTGGCAAAATGATCAAGCCCGACGGGATGGAGCTTGTTACTGGAGAAGTTGAACGGGTCATCATTTATCGATCTCCAGAAAATGCGGTTGAGCTCAACTGTACGCAAGATGTTCAATTTTTGCCTGGCGAGGAAGTTATCTTTCAACCGTTGGGTAAGCTATTCAGGATAGGCGCACGTGAATCATTTATTGACCAAGGCCCCAGACCCGGCTAGTTACGCTGCTATAGGAATGAAAAGTGGCAAGGAAGTTGAATTCAAGGAGTAAAAAGTTCATGTTATGCTCAAAATAATCTGATATTGTATATTGCTGCTGCGTAAAAATTACAGCTGAATTGTTACACAAAAATAAGTCGAGACTCGAAAATCCCGCCACTATGGCGCCTGTTAACCGCCAACGTTTATAAAGCCGCCAGTAATCCCCGGACCTAGGGATGTAGCTAACTGTCAAGAAGTACAGTAAGTGTCTGAAAAGCAGAGAAAGATGAGTCTTCAACCACTGGTGGTGTATACCGTACGTAGTTGATTTATAAGCCTAAAGACACGCTCTTTATTGAGTGGATTAAGTCCTGTCCCTGCTAAACTGCTGCAGATATTCGTTGAGGTTAAAAGTTCAATGCGGCGCCCCTCTGGATATCGATATAGGAAACCTGCTATGTTAGAAACGCCAGCAATCAGCGGCTTTCGGAAGCTCTTCTGTTGCTCTCTCACTCGCAGGTCTCTTTAAGCTGTGGGATCCCCATCTGGATATACCAGTAAACCGGTCATCGAGGTTATTGGTCCTTTTTATTTGCCGCCACGGTATTCCTGATAGGCGCATCCTCTATTGAAGGGCAATCGAGTTAACTGCTGCGCTAATCTTGGAACAAGCTATGGTGTTATAAGTTGCATCCCAAGGACCGTAAGATATCAATCATCTGCTCCCTGAGCCAAATTTGTAGGAGCTATACACTGGTATGAGGCGTCTGACACCTGATACATCGCTAGTTCCCTTAATAAGGCCCAATAGCGATAGTGATAATAGCAGCAGTGATCTCCCCAACCTTACTGTCAGTCAAGTCTCTCACACCTAATAATCTTGTTCACGAAGCAAAAAGGGAGCCCTAAGTGGTTATCTTATTCTGGTTACAAGCTGTCCACCACCCTATTATACTACTTTGGATTGTATATTCTGCCACCCATTATTCTTTGCGGGGATTAAAAGTATTAGCAGCTAGAAGACAATAATGTTATTAAGCTTCACCAGAGACTACAAACCTGTGTCCTTCTCTATCGTTATAAAAGATCTGCTGTACTAGAGGACTGTAGACGGTATGGCGTTTCTCTGTTGGCTCTTTTTCTTGGTGAGAGTGGCGGTTTGTTCTCTTCAGCATAGCACGTACATAGTCAGCACTCGTAGTAGCCTGCTTAGCTTTTAACAAGATCGACAAGCCCTTATAAATTCTCCAAAAGGCAGGTGGTATAGTGGGGACAGCTCTACCTAGCAACGATGGAAAATGGGTCATTCATATGGTATGATAGTCAACTGGATAACACCAATGTATTTGTTATTTTTCCTCGGCACGAAATGGCCATTGGGAATGGTTCGTCTGGTTTTGCATTCCTATTCAATTAACCCGTTATTCATGCATGTATGCAAGGGAGAAGGGGGGGAAATGGTGTGATAAAGTGTATGTTGACTTTGTTATTGTTTTTCAGCATTCCTTGTCTACCACAACACCACGTTGATCATGAAGTGGCCCCATCTAACACACTGAAAAAATTTTAAATACGTCGAGAATAGTACCTAGATGACTCCGACAGAGTCAGAACCTGATTTATTTGAAAGTTCACCATTCTTTCTAGTATCATCTATCTCCTGTCGGTCTCTGAAATGAAGATTCTGTCGTTCTTTCTTCCTATAGCACTTACAGCTACAGCCCTCGCCCAAACCCTGAACATCGTTGCGCACGAGGACGATGACCTTCTCTTCCTCAGCCCGAATCTTCTTCATGAGCTGCAATCTGGACGGCGTATCCGCACCATTTTCATTACTGCTGGGGATGCAGGCAATGATGCAAGTTATTGGACCTCGCGGCAGGAAGGGTCGAAAGCTGCGTATGCCCGGATGAGCAACGTCAGTAACTCCTGGACCCAGTCGGACGCCGGGGTCCCAGGCTTCAACATCCCTTTGTTTACGCTTAATAATAACCCCAACATATCACTCGCATTCCTTCAGCTGCCAGATGGGAACAACGGGGGCGAAGGCTTTGGATTAGGCAGTCTGCAACACCTATGGGAAGGAAGTATAGATTCTCTTACATCCTTCAGCGGGTCGTCGTATTCCAAGCACGCATTGGTGGATGTGCTTAGAAAAATGGCCAATGATTTCGGTTGTGACAACATCAGAACACAAGACTTTGTTCATGGATATGGCGAAGGTGACCACAGCGATCATCTTACCACCGCTTATTTCGTCCGGGAGGCCTTCGACAATTGTGACGTTGGGAAGCCAATTACAAGTTACATGGGATACCCTGTGGAGTCGCTTGCGGTTAACATAGACGATGAGACGCTCGCACAGAAAAAGGCTGCTTTCTACACATATGCTGGTTACGATAGGAATACATGCAGCAGTGATGAGAGTTGCCGCGGACGATCTGAGGAGGCCTGGGTTCAAAGGGAATACGTTGTCGCTGAATTGGACCAGGCACACTGCCGCGTTCCGAAACGACCTAATGCCAGGAATAAGGGAAAGGCTATGGCCGGCAAGCCTCTGGGTCAACCATAACGCCAGCAGCTCCTAGTTATTGAGGCCCGGTTATGAGTCATCTGAAAGCATAATAGTGCTAGCCACCATCTGCGCTACCAGAGGCTGCTGCAGTAGCCGTCTATTTGTTGTTGAAGTCTTTTCGGCTTGGAATGTGGCTTTCTCTTCTTCTTGGAGTGTTGTTTATTTTGACACTATTTTTGTCTGTTGGTAATATTATATGGTCATGATAATGTTTCAAAGACGCGTGCCGTTTGGCGAATGTATGAAATTGCTAGTTTTCTAAAATAAATATAGTAGGTAGAAGTATTCCGTTCTGCTAATTTAGACCTCTTGGATTTTAACGCGCTTTCAGGGGTTTGGTTGATATTTAACTTGAACAAGGCAATAAACGCAGGTCTCAATAAGACAGCCCACTTAACCGAGAAATATATTAACGAAGGAAAACTAGATAAAGAGCTAGATACATGGCAGACAGAATTGCACCTAAGGGGAAATAACCCTGTGAAGATTTACCAATTGTTTTCGCCATCCAAGAAGGAAGAAAGAAAGAAAGAGGAAAGGAGCTAAGAAAAGGAAGGAGACCCCGTGTTATTGGGCTTAGAATTGGATTGGGCAAGGCTCGTGAGCCCGGGAGCCAGGTGCCTGAATTTATAACTCTCCCTACCTCTTTGCCTTCGTTAATGTCTGCACTAAGTAGGGTATAGGATATTTTGTAGCGTACATCTCAATCCTCCGTTCTAGCATTACTATTGCAGTCCTTCGGTGTCCCGAGGTTAACGTCTTGAAGAGTAACTGTGTTCGGCTACCGAAGTTTCCTTTCTGCCAGAAGACATTACCACTAGAATATAAGGATATGTGAATTGACGTCAAAATGCCTGCTACAGAAACTATAGATAGCTGCATTTACACTTGTAATAAATAAAAGAGTCTCATATGGACTTATCATGAACAATCGCTTAAGCCACTTATCTATAATATATCATCAAATATCCAAAAGGGAAAAAAAAAAAAAGTTAGCAAAGGACAAGGGAAAGTCAAAGAAGAATGTCCGTATCAAAAACCGCCAAAGGCGGGCTCCAGCGGGGGGTCCATATCCTTCAATGCTTCCCCTATCGCCTGAAACGTGGCAATCTGTCGCTCCTGCTCTTCCTGCGGCAGGGCAGCAAAAGCAGCTGTTCCTTCGTCCCACTTTTTCACGCAGTCGACATTCCAATTGCACCTTTCAACTTCCCCAAAGATGGGGTGATGGAACCGGGGGTGACGTTTTGGCCACTCGGAGGCGTGGTAATGATGCTTGACCAACGCGTTGCGAGAGTTATGAGTGCCTGAGTCGGAATGACCTTGCCCAGCGGCGAAGGCTTCAACTGTCAGGACCAGGAATCCTCCAACAACTTTGGACTCGGGAATATCATGGAACGTATTCCATGTCACGGTCTTGCCAGTGGTACGGCTCATTTCAGATAGAATGGCGCCCGTAAAGGCAGAAGGCCCGGTGCCTGTGATCACATCATCAAAGTCCAGCTGAAGCTCTGAGATTGGCTTTCCTTGCTTGATAGAGAGCTCATTGAGCCAGTGGAGGATATTCTCGACCAGTCGCATCATCACGGGTTGTCGGGGCTTGCACATGAAGGTCCACTGGCAGAAGGACTGTGATTTCGGACCCAGTATAGGATGGTCGCTGAACTGTGGCTCATCAATTTCGACGCCTATAACCATGCCGATGTCCCTTTCGTCGTGAGTGCTTGGGATAAATCGTTCGACAGGTCTCAATGCTTCCACGTCTATATCAGCATAGACACCTCCTTCTATATACATCACAAGGTACCGAAGCAGATCAGCCTTGATGATCGGCGCAGTGAGCGATCGATACGTTTCAACGATATCTCGTCGATTCTCCCCAAGAGGTCCGAAATTCGTTTCGACATATTCGAGATCATTCTGGTCGGTCAGAACTTCGTACCGATAGCCCGGGTTTTTCGCCGTCCAGCTGCGCGCAACCTCGATATCACGTCCGTCGAATTCCAATGGGTTCACTTTCCAAATCTGCCAGATTTTCCGGGGAAATGTTTGACCAACATTGCCTGTCACCTGGGTAGAGTATAAGTGAGTCTCACTAAAGTTGTGTGATGACCTGGTAACACAGAAGTAGATGAATAGGAACAATGCTACCAGGCTGCCATGTGTGAATCGACGTGCTCTCTTCGGAAAGAGACTAATCGGCACGAATTTCTTCTCCACCATGACTGTGCCTGTGGTGTGATCTTATTCAGTGACCTCTTGTCTGGGAAAGGTAAAGAAATCGCAAAAAAGGCGAAAGATCATGAGTCCAGGAACTTCTTTCACTGCTGGTATAGATTACTCACGGTACACAGTTTTGTATTTCACATGTGTCCTTCATTTAGGTACCTCGGGTTGTGTTAGTCCCTGGTAAGCTTATGTCTCATTTAGAGAGCCGCCCTTTTGGTTACCCCGCGAATGGAGTTGGAGCCACTGGTACAGGAACCGTATAAGACCCAAGATCCACTCATTACTTGGTGGTGTCCGGGAGCTCTTGCTCAACCAACCGGACTAAATCGCGGGGATGTGGTGGGCCCAGCCAATCGTGGCATATTCGAGTGGAAAGTGCCGTTGAGACTTCCGTAAATCTTATTCGTTTTTATGGACCCCACTCAAATACGGCCCCAAACCTTGTCAAATTGCTGGGGTGAGATCGTGCCTGTATGGCTTCAGCCACGCGATCATGTTCCCCCGGGGGCCTGCGTCCAGACCCCGGCTCGTGGAGATAAGCAACGGGTCCACAAAGACGTAGCATAACCTGTACGGAACATAATTTAGCAGTAGCCTCGGCACCAGTGGGTAGTGGCACTGGCGCTAGGCCTGCCTTGTGAGAGCCGTAATCCGTGGTCACCCTATGAGTCTACACAATTCACAAGTTATCCAGCTACCAGGAGCCGTTGAGATTTCTTAAGTGGTGACATTTGCGTTTCATTGATCGTCTTCTTCATCCTTTCAAAAGACTCTGGCAACTTCAACTCTTGCCCCGGATGCCAATCCTACCCACCTCAATCGAGAGACTCTCGCCTCAGTTGAATTTGAGCCCCGAACGAGTCGTCGAGGGTGGACAGTGGAAACCACTGTTAGCCCAGAGAACACACCCTCGACGCAGAATGCCGTCTTTTTCATGGGCGGCGCCTTTCCTGCCCACCTTATTCACTGGGCCGACAAATCGCGATACAAATGCGAATGAAAAACAACGACAGCGTACCAGGTCGACCGCATACCTAGATGGATTGCGAGGATTTGCGGCTCTCCTGGTCTATTGGGCACATCATCAACTTTGGGCCCACGACGGGGTAGGAGTGGGAAAGGCCTTCGAGTTAGCCTACGGTTACGACAACAAGTACTATTTCGCATGCCTTCCTGGTGTCCGAACGATCTTCGCCGGGGGTCATTTTGCTGTCAGCGTCTTCTTCGTGCTCTCTGGGTACGTTCTCTCAATGAAGCCACTAGGGTGCATCCAGGATGGCGACTACGCTGAACTAGGTAGAAGTCTTTCCTCTGCTGTATTCCGCCGATGGTTTCGTCTCTACATACCCGTCATTTGCACAACAGTTTGCTACATGACAGTTTTGCATCTCTTCAAAATCCGCACTGTCACAGAACTTCAAGAAAGCTACCTTTCGGAGCTATGGAATTGGTACGCCGAATTCAAGAATTTCAGCTTCGTTCTGCGAACAGGCGGTGAGCCTTGGTTCACGTACAATGTCCATACTTGGTCCATACCAGTGGAATATCGAGGCTCTCTGGCTGTTTACACCGCCGCGATCGCTCTAGCAAGGTTTCGCCGAAACGCCCGGCTAATTGGTGAAGTCGCATTGGTGGTATACTTCTTGTACATTGCCGATGGGGCGCACTTTGCCATGTTTATTGCTGGCATGCTTCTGAGAGATCTCGATCTCCTCGCCATGCGCAATGACTTGCCCGACATCTTTCGCAGACTGGACCCCTTCAAGTCAGCCATCATGACTCTACTCTTCTATGCCAGCCTCTACCTTGGCGGGGTCCCATCTCATACGGATAACCTACAACAACTACGTGATTCACCGGGGTGGTACTTCTTATCATTCCTCAAGCCACAGGCAGTGTTCGACTACAAGTGGTTCTACCTGTTCTGGGCCGCTGTCTTCCTTGTCTCGTGCACATCTCACCTCCCCTGGCTCAGGGCATTCTTTGCGTCCTCGTTCAACCAGTATTTAGGGCGCATTTCATTTGCCTTATACTTAGTACACGGACCGGTTCTGTGGATTTTAGGAGACAGGTTGTACGCGGCAGTGGGATTTGAGCGCGATTCACATGCCCAAAATTGTCCCTGGTGGATTAATCGTTTGCCCCTGCCTACCCTTGGTCCTTTCGGGCTTGAGATCAATTTTCTTGTCCCACAGTTCATTTTGTTGCCCTTGACCCTCTGGCTTGCAGATGTCACGACTAGACTAGTTGACGAGCCCGCTGTAAGGGTCTCTCAGTGGATGTATCAAAAGGCACTGGTCGACAAAGCTTGACAAATCGCAGCTTGTGTTTATGATCTACTTAATTTATTTTATTCTATTCTATTCTATTTGATTTTATCTATCTATTTATTTATTTTTCTGACTCTCATGCAAAGCCCGCCCGCATTATATCTTGTTGTATGATAAAAGTCGTAGCAATTCTTAAGTCCGGATACACCTCAATCGTCACGTAACAACTTGCGTTGAAAGTATGTATGCCTTGTATTCAGTATCATAGTGGAAAAGCTTATCAGATAATCGATTTCGGTACTTTATCGCTTTACCAAATTTCTCACGGCCGATGCAATGTCAGCCTTAGTAGTTGTATCTAGCGAGGATTTTCGGTGATGCCCCGAGGCAACGCTGATTACGATACACAGAAAGTAAGAATTGCACTCCCCATCGATGACTAGTGGCAAACAACCGACCCTTAATTCAGTCCACTTCTAGTGTCCGTTAGGTTCCCCTTTTCTGGTCAATGAGCCAGTGACCAATCTCGGCAGCCCGTTTTTTAAAATATAGCTTACTACCTCTTACTGTTACTTCCCGATGCTCTTCTCTACGCACGCCAGACTGAACATGGCTAAAAAGCAAGCCACACGCCTGATGCTTCTTGCAGGGCTATTTTCCGCAGGGATCCTCGTCCTTAGACTTCTATCCAGCCATCTTGATTTGCAAACGACCTTTATGTCCACGCGTCACTCCACGGTTGCCCCATATGAACAGTCACAGAGCTATCCTGGAAAATCCGAGATAGCTTGCTCAGGCGTTCCCGGCAGCGAAGCTTGGTCTCACTGCTGGGATGGACAACCTGCAGACGAGGACGGAAGAGGTCCTAAACACGAAGGAGACATTTCTCGAACGCACCATATCTTATACTCGGTATCGAGTTCCGATCAGGAGTATTTTAAAATCGATTTTGGGAGAAGATCCGTGATAAATCCCAATATCATACCCCATCCTGAATTGCCTGACGCCTGGATCGTCACTGCACAACTTCATAACCCTCCTGCAGCTCGAATGGCATCAGTCTGGTTTGCTGAACTAGTCTGCAATGCGGCATTCTCGGAAGATAAGCGAGTTCTGAGCTGTCTGGAACCACCACTGCAATTGCCTATACCAGCCACGTTTGGCGACTCCAGCAAGTGCACCGGCGACATTTCGCACTTTAGTCTCAACGTTGGGCCTCATGATGCGAGGGTATTCTACGGTCCCGAGATTCCGTACACCATTTATGGCTCCAATTCGTTCTTTACCTGCTTTGGGCAATGGATCTCCGATTTTCGAATCTTGGTGGACTGGGGCATAGACACGATACATGAACACGAGTTCCGCCAGTATCGTGAGCTCCAGCGTCCATTGCCATGGAATGCTGTCGAGAAGAATTGGTTTCTTTTCTGGGACGACCTTGGAGAAATGTTCATACACCATGATATTGCACCGGAGCGAGTGTTTGCGAAACTCGAGCCCGATGGCTCCGTTGGGCCAAACTTGGCTCTGGCGACCGCGACTTCTGACCAAGCGTGTCTGGACAGATTCTTGCCTCAGAGTACAAGCCCAACAGCGAGCATTCATCAAGCGACAAACTCACTAGCTATCACTCTATGTGCACGATCTGACCACTCTTGCCAACCTGATACGAACAATACCTTTGTGCTCTTTATCATCCAACAAAAGACATTACACGCCCTTCACCCTGTATATGAGCCATATGTCGTACTTATGCGGCGTACTACGCCATACGGAATTCATGCAATCTCAGCAAAACCAATTTGGATTTTTGGTCGCAGAACTGGTCCGAGAGAGTCAGATTCATCCTCAACATCATTCTCGGAAGACTCCGAGATGCTCTATATGACTAGCATCAGCTGGAAAGGCCGAGGTCAGAGGTATCACGGGTACATTGATGACATATTATTCCTGGCATTTGGGAGGGAGGACTCGGCCGCTTGCGGTATCGACGTTACAGCTAGAGACCTCTTAGCAGAGCTGGGTATGTGTGCAGGATTATGATTTAATTCTTCACTAGGACTTCTAGTGCCTTGGAAGTCTCGTGTTGTAGTTTCCTCGAGAGGAATACGACCTTGTTACGATGTATAATAGTTAGATGTGCTTCGAAATTGGGAGTTTAGTCCTCCACCGAACAATCCACTAGCGATCCACGGAAGTAGCCTGCGGCACTTTCACATGATTTTTGCCACCACTTTGTCTAGGAATTTATCGACCGAGGCGAGGCCCATCCCTGGAGGGTGCTAGAAGAACTTTGAGCATGTGCCCGGAACTCGAAATAGTTAGTGCTTTTGTGTGGGGCATATGGTCCTCAAGCCAAGGATCTAGATCCCCGCGTTAGATGTATGCGTCAATTGGTCCATGGAGAATTCCAACCTCACTGCCAGAAACATCCCTCCGGCTGACAATCTCGATGCAGCTAGATATCCGGTCGGTGGTTGCTTTAATCGAACCTGGCCACCTCTGGTTTCTACGGGATAACGATGACAGGAATTGTTCAATGCGGGCACAATCAAGCATCACTAGGAAGTTAGGGATAAGGATTGCGCGCGGGTTGGAATCTGCGATCCAGAGTAACAGGCATTAAGTGAATTTGGGCGGAAATCAGTCTCCACTTGAAAAATAAGATTTCAGCAAAGGGCACACTGAGGAGGTCCGAGGAGAACTGACTGACGGCACGCCACGAATAATGATCTAAAGATTCCGAACCAAGGACGTACTAAAGCTTTTTCTCCATTTTTCGACTAGTTTGCTGTTGCCAATGTTGCATCCAATATTACAACTAGAGTGTTTTAGGATAAGATGCTTGCATCGGACTTCTATTTCCGCATAGCCAGGTTTTAGAGGTGCGCGTATTCATATTGGCAGTGTTGCTGGAGAGTGCCTTGCTTTCAACTGGCGTGACGCCATTCCAGTGAGGCTATGTGCCTTCCAATACATGTGAACAAGCCTGCATAGTCTGACCATGAAAGTGCCTTTCCTTCGTCCCATAGGGCGTTATTATTTTGAGCACTCAGATCATAGTTGTTTCTTCTATGGATTATAACTCAATTTGAGAAGCTCTAGGGTGTAGCTTGAGACAGAAAATTAGGGAAGAAATGCACCCTGCAGGAAGTTTTTCCGCAGCGTTGTGATGGTACAGTGTATCGTAGAATAGGTAATATTATAAATGATTGTAGCTTGAGATAGATTGCTCCAAAGAAGATACTAGCATTAAGTTAAGTATATCAGACAACAGTGGCACGAATCCCCGAGACTTTATCCACGCCATACTTTAGGCCAGGAACATCATGTTGCCAATCAGGATCGCAATACCACCCACCTGAGCAGCTCCGTATCCAATACCAGAGGCTCCGTTAGATAGGGAAGTGCTCAAAGGCGACTCAGTGTTAACCGTGGCCAAGGTCGTGGAACGTATAGTCGAAGTCATAGAGGGCTCAGATGAAGTCTGAGGGCTTTTACCCAGACCGCTCACTGTGGTAGAATAGGAGCTGCCCAGTATGGTGGGAACAGTTCCCGCAGCAGTCGAGATGGGAGCTGATGAGTCCACCGGTGGGATAGAGACTGGGTGTCCAGCCCCAGAGCACAAGGATGTGACAACTTTGGAAAGGGCTAAAGAGGCATGGTAAGAGGGGACCATATGGAGGGGAATGTGGCTTCTCATACCTAGTTGGTCCACGACATCACAAGCTTGTTTGACGCAGGGCACAACCTGTTCCACGAGGCCCGCCTTTTGGCAATGGCATGCAAAGTCTGTCAACTCGGAGCAGCCGTCCGCACCAAGGGCCGAGGTGAGACATTTAAGCTTCATGAGGAAGAAGGAGAAGAGAGCATGCGTTAGTTATGGAATAAGATATGGAGCCGGAGCACTGAGCGGACAGATCTTACAGAGCATGTTGGGATATTGGATGGCTGGGCGCTGGTGATGGCACCGGCGCTGAGCACGGCAACAGCAGCAGCGAGACGCATTTTTGCTATAATGCTGAAATAAAGGGATGGGTAGCCTGGAGGTTGTCAAGTGTGAAAGGGCGCTGAACGTGACAAGCACAATAAATAGCACATAAATATATGGACCAACTAGTCTTATATGATCTAGCACTCCAGGCCCTATTCCCACATAGCGGAGTATACCGGCTACAGGAACATCATCTATGTCACATTATTGGTTGCTTAGTTATCTTTGGTTTCCGTTTTATATTAACTCAGTCTGCCTGGGTCTTTTCAGGCTTGGTCTGCTGGGTATAAAAACCGAGTAACCCTGTAACTATAATACAGCTAGCCTTGTAATGGTATGAACAAAGTTTGAAAAAGGCGGAGCCCTGAAACCCAGACAGAGATGGGTTAGTGTGTTCATGTGGCTCTGTTGTTGGAGTTTGTACCCTGACTACAAGGCGTTACCCACATATGTCTTCAATTAAACAGAGTGGAGCCAGCCTGGGGATGCATGCGGGGGGTAAGCAGAAACCAAGGCACTGTTTAACTTGTTGTCAAATAGGGAATGAAGGGCTTGTAATTTACTGTCATTTTTCTGGTTTTTTTCTCGGTCAACTTCACTTCTCTTTCCTAGCTGCCACTATCACTTCTTTCTATCTATTTCCAGTCATTTCTCCAATCATTTACTGAAAAGAACTTCATTCTGTGTTTATTGAACTGAGTAACTATGGCTACGATATATTCCCTCTATTTACTAGATCCATGTTTAGTTTACGATCCATTGCAAGGAGCTGAAGCTATTGGAACTTTGTCAGTGTCAAGCGTACTACCAGGCGCACTCTCCCCAACCCCCAAAATATGCTCAGAGATCTACTGGACGACAGTCCGCTCTCTTGGGACAAAAACACAACCTCTGAATCCTAGTTTTTATAACTATCAATCTATCGTGGCTACATGTGTTAGGCATAACTAGTCCCTGCGCATATCTCGTTTCGACGCCCCAACCCCAGTTCCCTTGTGCTGTCACCTATGATGTAGTATCTCTGCAAAATAACCAGACGAACATTCTTGGAATTAATATGGGAAAATGGGATTGCGGTCCATATGTGCCATCTTACTTGTCAACCTCCGAGCGTCAGAACATGTATTCTGAGGCAGCCAATGACACTTCGCTCAAGCGTTAACACTAATAAAAATATGGAAGCCAAGGTCCCCTGAAGTAAGACCAGTCTTGTTGCACGGAGTCCATGACGTTCTCAGCAATTACCATAAAGACACATACTTGTCCATATGAATGCGTCATAAATGCATGTGTCTGGGGGTTCGCATTCCAGAAGGACCTCGGTGCTCTGGCCTGGTTGCCGACTCTGCCCGCTACATATTCAACCGGGTCTCTTGGGGCGCTATGGACGTGACAGAGAACAGCTGGACAAGCGCTGGTTACACTCACGTAACTAACCGGGTAATCAGCCGCAATATCGTCATCGTCCTTTTCACTAACAAGTGTACTAAGGTTAATGCGTATGCAACGTCTCAGGTAGGTGCCGAAGATGGCGACAGCCAGGTTATCTCGATTACTAACGGCCCGGACAACTTCTTGAACGCGCACGTGGCAACCTTTAGCACTAACTCGGCTCCAATCTCCTGGGGGGAGATCTCAGATCCTACCTGTGATCATATTGCCATGCACTGCTGCGGACAATTTGCCTGCTCATCCTTCCAGCAGGTCGGTTTGAGTGGAAAAAAGGTTTGCGAGGCTCCCACTAGCACCGAGACCCATGTGGCGGGTGACATCGTAACCATGGCCGGCGGTCGTGTATCCTATGTCTGCATGACCGGGGATCTGTCCCACCCTGTCGGATTCTCCTCAATCACAACCAAGACAATGAGCTTTGCTTCTATATCTCCCTTGGGAAAGGCATCTTATTTGTCCAATTCGTCTTCTTCAACAAGTAAGTAAAAGTTCTGGCTAGGGTGATCACCAAGGAAGCTCTCGAACTCTCCCCGTTTGTCAGGGAACCGTAAGAACAGACATCTTGTGGCTCTAAACTCTAATTGATATCTTAGCGATTAGGTGGGCATTTTCAGCTCGCAGTGGCAAATGCAAAGTCGCCCTCACTGACTATTACCTCTACTCTCGTCAACGGCGTGACAATGTCGCTTCAGAGATACTAAATTACACACTAGTGACATGACTCAAAGATCAGGTAAAAACTAGAAGTTGAATTGACATGGGGCTACCGCTCTTAAATGACAAACAGCTTTAAAATGGCATGAATTTATTAAGACTTATTCATCAGCCAAAGCCGAGTCTTAATTCCAGACTCTTTCACATTTATCTTAACTTTATACTTTGATGTCAGAGGCTTCAGGAGCTGAAAGTCAGCGTCTCGTGGCTCTGTGGCGCCTTCCGTACTACTTTTTCCGAACGGTTTTGGTTTATAAAATCTTCCACGCATAGATAAAGTTGGAGGTAACCAAGTCACTAATGCTAACGCCGCACCTACACAAGAAGTCTAGGCCTCAACTTCCTTGGTTTAGGAAGACAACCTCTCATTTTGTGGATATTTATACCCGCCATCCCTTCTCCTAACCTCTTATCTCGTGTCAACTTTAGTGGAAACTTGTCAGGCACATCACTTCTATGTCTTTATAATTCGACCATGAAGCTTAACCTCCCAGTTCTCGGCGTCCTTTTCCTTGGGGGACTCGTCACTGCTTTCCCTTCAGGTGACGATACTGGTGATCTTGAAGGTCTGGCGCCTGTCCAGCGTAATAACTTGAAGCAGCTAAGATATATAGGCCGAGCTTCTTGCAATTTTAAGACCCGCACTAGTTGCGTGAATAACGATTGTGACTGGGTCGCAGCACATTGCGAAGGCAAACCCGGTTTCAACGGCGATGCATGCCTTACGGCCCCTAGATCAAATAGTCAGGGACAATGCCTTCAGAATCAGAATTGCCAGTGGGTTCCTGCGCAGTGCCAGAAACCTCCCTCGTGAGGGAACGTTACCAGAGGACTTCGGCAGAACCGTTGTTGTTCCATGTGAATGTGGTCTCATACCATTGTTTTATTAAGGACTTGTCTATCTTTGTTTGGATGAAAAGTACTTTTTGTGGCTGTGGAGAGAACGGATGGCAGCGGTAAATTGAACCATCCAGAATTGAAAGAGAAAGGAAGAAAAGTAAGCCGCCTTCAGGAGCAGTTAGTATAAGGAATTTTCAAATGGTCTCTGAAAAGCATATGGTTTGTTCTTTTTTCTCAAATATCTTTCTTTAAGAATTATATAAAATTATAAATAGTCTCTCCCCTGGATCCCTGCTCTGAGTAGAAGGATGATGTAACTTCTAATCGAATTAGAGATCTAAGCGGGGTGAGATCCAAATAGCAATCAGTTTACGTTGTGTAATAATCAACAACATTGGGACATGCACTGAGGACACCCCCGACAATCCTTAGCTTATATAGTATCCCTTTAATCCGGAGTTAATAGCACTGTCTAGAGTCGCTAAGCTAAGCCCTTCTACGTACGTACAGGTCGCTATTGCCTCCATGTATTGTAACTATAAAGGTCTGTATAAGCGGCTCAATATTTAGCCTAGCATTGGCCCCATAGAAGCCACTGGGAAAGTCAGCAATTCCTTGTATAGGTAAGACCTAGGCAAGCGCGCAGTAGACCTAGGAATCACCGAGTCGTGGTAACCATTCCATAAGAGGCATAGAACCTTATCCCCTCGCTTAATTTACTCGCCTCTTTCGACTAATCGGCTAGTTCTAGTATTCGTGCGTGCTCCTATTTGCGCTGTTATGTATACCGATTATGGATCCCAGTGTATTATCTTTCTGCGTAATAGCGCTCAATCTAGAAATACTCTTTATCGCTTATATATCTAAGCGTCTGTTCCACTAGAACATCAGACGTGGGCAGAAGAGCAAAAAGATAAAGCTAGCGGTAAGACCTTTATGATCAGTGGTTGAAGCATCTAAGAAGTTTAATATATGACCCTACTCGAACGCTGCGTCATCAACTTCCAAGGAATACCACAACACCAGGTGCTCATAAAGAAAGCCACCATTAAAGCCACACTTCTTTGCCAATCACGTTAATTGGATCTATCCGGCTATTCAATATGTTGTAATCTAACATTAGCCGCTCGTCAAAAACCGGAAAACATAATGACTGTCGCTTGCATCACTCATTACTACCGGGACATGATCCTCCCTACCTTCTGTAGTGTCACTACCGTGATACGGTATGGACTCTAGGCTTGACATGATAGAATGGCAGTCCTAATTATTTCGGAGGGAAGACAGCCACTGGTCGACTCTAACCAAGGCCAGGACTCTTCGCTTTCTGATCCGCTACTAGCAATATCTCTTGAGGAAACAGTTGGATCAGGATGGCTATCCACTATAAAAATGCAGCTCGGAAAGGTGTTCCGCTGCAGTTATAATTCGCAAGGGCAACGAAGCGAGCGCGAGCCGGCGAGAAAGCTAAATTGAAGAAACCTAATCTATGGGATATTTACGGTGCAACAACCGCTTTTCCGGGTATCTTCATAAATATCACCAGAGTATCTCCAGATCATGTTAAGAGGCAGGAATTATTACAGTACATGAATCCAATCGAACTTATACATAATACTTAAGCAGCCGCTTTTGAACCCACGGTCAATAAAATATCAGGATAGTTCAGTCTGTGCAGCTGCATTAAAAGCTCAATGCGGAACTACCAGCAGGAGACACTTCGATGACAGCAGAGGCTAGATTTAGCTAAGACCTCCTGGACAGGCTATTTTGGATCAATCTGAGTTTTACCGTGGAACTTACTATAATAATAACATTACTTGAGAAAGTCATCTATGTTCTGTAGGTTGTCATATCTTATGATTTATGAGATCAGATCATATGTTTTCCGTGGTTACGGCTTCTTGTACTGTCCAGCCATAATGTCACGTAACTGCGGCAATGCTCTATTTTGTGTTCTCGTTCCGTTTTCAGCTTTCGATCTCATCTAGAACTTAGTAGGTTTAGTCTGGCCCACTACAGACCAGAACCAGAGATTCATTTAGCACCGAAATTCAAATACAGAAAACTGCTATAAATTGTACATAGATCTAACTCGAAGTTTCGTATCCGAACAATACCTACCTTCTCGGTGTGCCATTATTCCAAGCCGGAATACAACCCATCCGACACTACACAATATGGCTAGTTACACCTCAAGACTATCAAAAACCCTAGGGCGGCCTGCGCCTTCTGAGAAGCCTACAAAACCTCTCGTCCTCCTTTGTGATGGAACTTGGTGTGGTCGGGAGACAGATACTCACACTAATATTCTTGAGCTCGCGAGAATAATGGGAGTTGAAGAAAATCCTGACAAAGTCTTCTACCTTGAGGGGGTAGGCATTGGAGGTACATTTCTAGAGTATGTTTCTTTTTCAGCTTTCCATTATGGTTTGCATACTGATGATAAGCTGCTATGCCATACAGTTATATCTTTAATGGTGTTACAGCGCAAGACATTGCCAGCCAGTGCATAGAAGCTTACAAATTCATTGTCAAAAATTATACCTATCCAGATCACGAAATCTGGATGTTTGGTCTATCCCGAGGTGCCTACCTGGCTAGAGCAGTTGCTGGCATGATTAACAACTGTGGAATTGTTAAACCGGTAAAGGTGAATGGGGTTATTGATGAACTACAAACCCATACACTTTGCGAAGCTGTATACAATAACTACCGTTCCCCTTATCCTATTAACAGACCGCACTCTGTTCAGTCGCAAATCTTCCGACAGGAAAAGTCCTGGCCACTCATTGGTGATGAGGACCCAGACAAACCGATGGCTCCAAGATTCATTCCTCCGGTGAAATTTATGGGACTCTTTGACACTGTTGGGAGCCTGGGACTACCAAACTTTACCGGAGGCTTGGGCCTGGATTGGCCAGCCTTCTATGATCAAAATGTCTCCAGCGCTGTCGAAAATGTGTACCATGCTGTATCACTGCACGACAGAATGTACGCCTTTCAACCTTGCCTTGTGAGTCGAAACGAGAATATTCATCGTCAGGGCTTGGAAGACTTTGGCCTTACAAAGCAGGAGTGGCTCCCAGGCGTGCATTATGACCTTGGTCGCCAGAGATTCAGATTTCTTCGTGAATTTGGCGGCGGCTATCTTGAGGACTTCCTGGCAAGGTTCAAATTTGCCAGTAAGGTCATTGAACCAAACGAGGTGCTCGCTGACTTTGCCCTACGGTGGATGCTGCTCGCTATCCGCGCTCACAATCCCCAAGCACGCGCTGCATATCATATAATACCGGAAATTGACACCTACATTGAGTATGTGACCAACGGTATTATAGAAAAGGCTCAAGTTCCTGGCCGAATTGGGGACGGTGACGTTTATGGCCATATACTTGAGTTTGCGCCTTTCGGATCAGCCATCTTGGATATTATGAGAGCGCTAAGAGGCACTAGAGAGAAAGTCTCCGCTATATATCAACTTTTCTTTGATCTACGGGATCGCCTTATACCAGATCGCAATGCGACTGTCTACGATTTTCGCGACCCTGACCCAGCTCTTGGGAGATCTATTATGGATCTTGGGGTTGTTTGCGAGCATCGGTATCCGTCAAAAACGTACACAAAGTGGGAATTGATGCAGTAGGTTTAATCCGGCTGAAGTACAGCTGGCATGGACTCTGCGGGTGCGCAAAAAAGGCTTGAATTGATGGAATACTTATTAACGTATGCTGGGCTTACCATGTGTGCTTGGGATGTTTGTATAGTACCCGCTTTTCTAGAGCGACAGAGTTTGGGGATATTCCGTAATCTCGTTCTCCAGCCTTCAGATTGCAGCAACTAAAAGGCTACCGAGATAAGCCAATAATTCTTTAGGTTTGACGGTAAAATATAAAACAAACTCATCTACTTCGGCCAGCACTATTTTTATTGTTCCAAATAAACATTATTGTGAGAAAGAGGAACAAAAGACAATTGGGGTCCGTCTCCTGCAACAAACTTAACCGGAAAGTTGCCCAGATTCCATTTGGGAGACTACCACACATGGTATATTCCATTTAGCGAATTACTCCAGAAATCTTTCTAATCCGCCAGCGTTTTTGCACAAAAGTCGAACTATGTGCCTGTTTGATTCTACTTATTACGTCTGTCAGAGCTATAAACCCAAAGCATCACGATAACACAAGCCGTAGCAGTTGTCAATAAAAGGACAGTAGAAGGCTACAGTGAATGTCGTATACCTACAACATTAAGACCATTATAAAAACATATTGCACCTATCATCCATTCTCGTAGATAGTAATTAAAAAGAAAGGATATACCGAGGCTCCTGGAAATCAGTCCGATGCCCGATTTGTAGTTATATACCCCTCAATGTTGTCTATAAACACGACGATCAATCTACATTGATCATCTCTTTCGCCAGTCCCAGCCCTTAGTCTTTGGTTACAAGCAGCAATCCACAGCCTGATAAAATAGGGTGTCTGATGGACGCTACTTTGGATAAATTCCGCATCGTAGGAACCGAGGCATTAGACATTACCGCACTCACTATAGAGTTCTTAAGTAGAGAGCGCCTACTAGCAAATAACATCAAGGAATAAACTGCACATAGCCTATCACAAGAAAAAGAACTTTTAAGCTCAACTAAATCTTCCACAATGACCAGCTCATGGTAACACCTGCTTGGTATGCAGGGCGGTCTTTAAATACTATCAAATAGTGCCTTCTTATCTAGAAACCCGTTAGCCTAAAGCGGTAATCAATAGCCAACTTCCAATATACTTACTGCACGGGAATGGAGTCCATTCACTCCCATCCTGAGGCAGGTATACCTTGAACCCTGGGGCCACAACTTTGTTCTTCATCTCACCAACAGGACCGGGTGCGCGCCTAAAGTTATCCAGACGAGCAACAACGCGCAACATAGCAGCAGCACCGACAGTTACAACTGGTCGACCGAGACATGAATGGGGACCCCATCCATGATGGATGTACAAATCATCCGGTCGATCCAATCGAATAGATTCAGGGTCTGGAAACTTGGTGGTGTCGCGACCGGCGGTAACAAAATCGACAAAAAGAGTATCGCCTCTTTTCAGGTTGACTTGTTCGACACCGTCCTCGATGGTCGAATCCTTCGTTACCTCGCGGAGAACGCCGAAGGCTGGAGTAGAGAGGCGGAATCTATCAAGTTCAGCAAGTCTCGTCTAGCCAGACTTAGGGACGGTACCATACCCTTCAAGGGCATATTTCTTCAGTTTTTCGAACGATTCTGCATCATTTGACCTGGCGAGCCTCTGAATGTCAGGCCAGTGGACGTAATACTTGTCGGACAGGTAGAGGTCGATCAGTTGGGCCCACTGCATGTACTTAGCAAGATTCCTGGAAATTACTCGCGCGTTGTTAGAACCTACACCTTGGGCCTGCGTGGCGCATGCGGCGGCAGCGGTTGGTATGATAGTCCAAGTCACCTCCTCGGCCGACTTTCCACCGGCTGAAAGGCGACGAACAAGTTCAGCGCCATAATCAGTTAGCAATTTTTGCTTCGATTTTGAGCCAATTAAGTATTCCCGGAGGTGGGAATTATGTGTGGTAACATGCCCAATACGCTTCTGCATCACTTTGCCGAGCTTTTCTGTGTACTTCGATGCAGCGACACGGTGTTTGAATGATTGCATAACATCCACATCGAGGAAGACGTAGCCGAAAAGACTTGCAAGTACATCATACAGTTCTGTGGCCGTATAGGAGTCGCGATTCATTCGGTCTGTATCTGCACTAAGGGGAATATCGAAGAATTCGGAAGTGAATTCGGCGTGTACCAAGTTTCCGATACTGGTTATAATCAAGTTAGACTGGAAATTTTTTGACTTGTCAGGGGACATACTCCCGTACTACGTCGACCTGATAATATGGCCCTAGTTTACGACTATATTTCTGGAAAAGCCTCGAGGTCGCATCTTCGTAAAAGCGCCGCACTTCATCAAGAGCATCTTTTGGCGTGTACAGGCATTTATTGACGAACAATCTTTGGTTGGCATCTGCTGTTGAGTCTCCGCTCAGCATATAATCGTGGTGTGTGAGCTGGAATGTATGTGGACCCCCTTTGGTATGGTCAGTATGAGGCCTGGTTGACAATTCCAAGGGATATGCTCGCGAGTCTCACATGGGACATGAAAGTGCTTTTGTTGGTTTAATACATGCGTCACCCCTTCCCATGACTTTATTGCAGTTACCGGGCCCTGGAATGACGGCACTTTATAGTCCAGATCTCCCGAAGCACCCTGTTTCCCGAAGGATTCTCGCACTTGCTGCGGTGTGGTGAAAGGATAGAGCGCATAGACGCTGTTTGGGGCGTAGTATCTGGGAAAAGCGCGCATAAGAAGCTTGTACATCGCCCCGCCATTCGCAACGTCAAAGTCGGAATTGCTCTCTTTGAACCTATTAAAATCTCAGTTATACTTCTTTGAGGGCTTGCCCTTCATCTAAGCACTAACCCAAAATTCGTTAGATTGACCGGGCCATAGTCCACAGTGTAGAAGCGATCGCCCCTCACCAGGGCAACTGCATCTGACAGTATCGCCACGGAAATAGTAAAGCCGGGACATAGTCCGGAGCCGGGGGAAAAGGGCACTTTAGACTCCTCGGCTTGGACGCCGACATAGAGTTCGATGTTGTCCGGGTGGCCATACAGTGCCTCCACTGGAAATTTTGTTAGCAATCACAGTGATTACAGTAGACTATAATATACTTACAGGCTTCCGCAATGGCAGGATCAGAGTTGACGGCTTCTATAGAGCATTGTCAGTCAAGAGCTAATTGCGAAATCCCCTTCTATAATGTCTTACCAAATGTGGTATACGGTTTCAACTTGAAGTAACTCCGCAGCTCATTCAGAGTAGCTAATCCCCAGTTACGTCCTTGTTGGATGCCGAGCATTTCGATGGCTTTTAAGACCTGTGGGGTATTACGGGCCCCAAACGCGCCTTGCAATAGCATCAGTACTGAACGGCTTTTACAAAAGAAGCCCTGATAACAAACCAGCAACATGCTCCGTGCCGTCCTGCAAAATCTTCACCAGGTCTGAATCTTTGAAACTTCCGGTTGGGAGACGTTCCAACGTGCCGAAAGTCCAACGTGAAGGCTCTTTGTCGAGGTTCGCGCTCCACTTCCCCAAACCCCGGAGAAACTCCGTAACGGATAAAGTGCCTGGTACAAGTACTGTTAAGATACAACAAAGAGATGCTACATGTTGATATTTACTTACTTGGATCCACATCCTGCCCAAATAGGTCCTTCATAAAGGCATTCGCCCAAGCTTCATCCTGGTTGCTTATGGCCGCATGCCACCTGTAAATCATGTTGAATTCGGCACTAACCTGATTCCCTAGACCTCTTGGTACACCTTCGGAGTCAAAGACATCAATTTGGCCGCGTGGATCGAGTTTCCAGTTGGAATTAACCGGATTGGCGTTTAAATTGAGTATAGTCCGGAGGTAATCGAAGATAATAAAGATTTTCTAGCTAGAGAAGGACGGGTAGGACTTATTTCTTTATAGGAATATAAAGCCTTAAAAATATCTATACAGAAAGCGGTAGTGGAGCTATATACAGCCCTACTGCCGCTGGGATAGTGAACTTTAGTATGGATACAGGGATATAAGGTAATAACAGCTAAAATAATAATAGATTCGCTGGGAAAAGCAGATAGTATCTATAAAAATTGAAGAATAATAGGTATATTAACCGGGAATCGGATACAAAAGCTCGCTAGAGATATTCTGGAAACAGCGGTATCTTACTGAAATAAAAGATGATATCCAGGGCTACTAATAATTAGGAAGCTGCCGGTGAAATATTAGCACAGACAGTTTCTAATAAGATAATTTGCTCTATGAGAAAGTCGTCTTCTATCTATAAGATTGTATACAGCCTGTGAATAGTCTCGGATAAGAGGGTATATAACTATCTTATATACGCAAATTATAGAGATAGTATCTTTAAGAATAACCTAAAGTAGTAATAGGGCTAAAGTACCTATTAATAGCTGTTTAGTTCTATTGTAGTAGACTAGGAGAGATTATCTTCTACTTACTACTAGGGTTATTCTGCTTATATTATCTTTATATAGCCACGCGAACGCTAGAACAGGTAATTACGCTATATAAAAGCACATATTAGCTAATAAAGAATTCTTTAGACCACGCAGAGAGGGTAGAGAACGTACAAACTATCTAATATAAAAAGTATAGTAAGTCCTATTTTCTGGTCTCTTGATAGATAAAAGTGCTAAATTAAAGGGATAGAGAGAGTAAGGATTACAATATTAGTTACTAAACTTATTATTGTAAATCTAATAGTAATTACTGCTATATTAAGACACCGACTAGGAAGAGCTAGCTTCTAAAGATATACAGGAGGTATATATAACAGTATAAATAAGAACTGAAATACCAACTAATATACTAGTATAATTACTCTAAGAAGGATGCTGATTCTTATAAATCCCTGATAAGTAAAAAAATATCGTTGATAGAAGAAGAGGAAAGACAGCTTTACAGACAGTAATAAATTCGGAGCTAGTACTGCTATAGAATAAAAAAACTGTCATAATTTTAGTATGTAAACTCATTCCTGGAGATTAGAATAGACTATAAAAAATAAGGATAGCTTCTTTTTTAGTATAGATATAATTAATATTCCTAGATATGCTAATATATTAATTAGAAAGGTTAGATCCTACCCAGTCTAACAATAGTGGAACAGAAGTTAGATAGCTCAACACTTACAGAGTATAATATTAATTATATAAGTATACGCCAACAGAAGAGCGATAAAGATAAGTATATTATCAGGGCCTATTTTAATTCTAAACTTAAATCATAATATAAATCGCAATATAACGGCGATAGTAGCCAGCGCTAGGAAAACAGAACAGATAGGCACAACGTGCCACCTACACCCTAGGGGATAATCCACCGTGCCCTCGTTAGCTTTGTTCGCCCGCTGATTGGCCCAGTTTTAATATTCCTACGTGCTCCTATCCGCGCCGGTACGTATCCCTAAATAATACTGTATTTTATATCTCTCTCCTCTTCTTTCCTCCGAACTATATTAAACTAATCTATAGCCTTTAGTGTTTAAAAAGATTAATTATATACTATCTTATATAATTAGTAGGAGAAGCTATTACGTCGTATCGCAGACGATATATTAAAATAATCTATTTATTATTTTCTAGTTACTATTTTTTTATCTCTTTAATTCTCTTTTTCTTAAGACTATAATTAATTTCTATCGCGATTATCCAGATTTATATAGATTTATCTAGTTAGAAGATAGACCGCGTAGTAATTTATCCTTATTTTAATAGATTTTTTTCTTTATTATAATCTCTCTTAAATATAGATTTATAAGCTTTGTTAGTATGTAGTTCCGCTAAAGTATCTTAAGAATTATCTTTAGATCTACTATATAACCTATTTAACCGCGGCTACTAAGATTCTTTAATAAAAAATTTACTAGAAAATATCGAGACAGCCCTAGCTAGATCTAGCCTAGAAGCCCTGTATCTATCTTAATACCGAAAGCCCTTTAATTTCTAATCTATCGGTCTATACTAAGTATTAGTATTTTTAATATAGCTATATTATACAGGCCTTGAAAATACTATTCTAGCATATATATAAAGCTTATCTAGAGCTATATTAACCGCGCGGCTGTTAATATATAATTTTATACTTCTGTTAGCTAGAAAAGCTCTACTAAGGATAGCTAATTAGCTATTAGTA
This sequence comes from Aspergillus hortae, assembly GCA_032158085.1. NCBI lineage: Eukaryota > Fungi > Ascomycota > Eurotiomycetes > Eurotiales > Aspergillaceae > Aspergillus > Aspergillus hortae. Next base: position 52,930 of record JASVVY010000035.1, on the reverse strand, counting down.
ATTCTTTCCGGCGGCTATAGATAGTTATTTCTTCGCTGTTATTCCGCCGGCTTAAGTTAAACAGGCCTAGTAGATATAGGCGCTAACCCCGGCCGAGTTTATCTATATCTAGATTAAGGAAGCTTTTAAGCGGGATCTTAAGGATAAAAAAAGATAGATCTAGCAGATTCTCCCGCGGAAATATATAACTAAGATCTTGCCTTAGCTAAAGCTAACCCGCTAGTCTAAATATCTAGATATCTGTAATCTGGCGGCCGCGGCTAATTTTAGTACTCTTTCTGACTCGCGGTAGGAGTCTCTGCTTATTCTACTTATTTAGAATATTAAACGGCTAATCTAGCAGTTTTATTAGACTATTAAGAATCGCTGTATTAATAAGTTTAATTAGATTAATATTAATATCTTTTTTTTCTAGCGACTGAAGATCTAGAATTAACTAATCTAGATTTATTTAAAGCTAAAGATCTATATATCCTACCGATAGGTATAGCAGCGGTTAATCTACTTTGTCTATCAGACTAGCCGCCTAGACCAGATAATTCTACTCCGCTATTAGTTTACTGTATTCTAGCTTATCGCGTTTAACTAGATAGTTAAGATTAGAATCTGGTTATTGTAGTAGATACTTACTGCTACTCTCTTAGTTAAGTAGAAGAGGCTTGATCGAGCCTATCTAGATCTGTTAATCGCCCTATTAGACTATCTCTTAAAAAGAGAGCTCTATAAGAGTATCTTAGTAGACTTCCTTACTATTTTTAGAATCGATCTCTAGCGTTGGATGTTCCGGGATCTATATTTCTATATCTACTATTTTTTAGGGCTAGTAAAAATTGCGTAGATATTTATTATAGAATAGACAGTTACTCTAGTAGAGCGTAGATCTATAGCCTATCTAACAGATGTCTTAAAGAATATATAACTCTAGTTTCTTCTCTTTAGAATCTAGATTCTCTTTAGCTAGATTGCCTGCCTCCGGACCTATAGTAAGAAAATCTAGAATAGTACGACTAATCTTGGCTATATCTATTAGAGCGATAATAAACAGATTCTTAGCTACTACGATCTCTATCTAAATATAACCGGCCTCTACAATTTTATCCGTACCTAAATAGAGCTCGCGTAACAGAGCCTAGAAAATCTATTTCTTCTCTATAATAAGGAGATGCAAGAAGAGATTATTTCTATCTTATCTCTAGAGCAGCTATAGAATAATCCGGTTAATAATATATGTAGATAGAACTTCCTATAGTATCTAAAGAATGGGAAAATACTAAGTCTCTCCGGTAAGTAATGGCTGATAGATTAAGTCTTAACTACAGACTAGCTGCGGGCTAAATTTCTTAATATTTAATTTAGTAATTTCTAGATTATTTAATAGCCGGCTGCAGTCGATTAGTATCTCTAATAAATAGACTAATTTTTAAAGCAACTACTATTATTTATTTATATTATCGCCAGATAGCTAGGACGAAGGACTAAGCTTATTAGCCTTTAATATAGTAATACTCTCTATAGATACTACCGGAATATTTTCCTTAAATATAGACTAGTAAGTACGGTGATCTCCTACTATAAAAAATATTTAATTAGTAACTCTACGAAGATTATTTACTAGTACCTATCTAAGCCGGTCAATAAGCTTCTAGTCTACTATCTTTAGTTAATTTTGCTTTTCTAGTAGGCGATCTAGCGACTTATCTAATAATTAATAAGCCTATAGTTGTTATTCCTCTAGTCTAAGGCGATAGAGGGTATCTAGGACCCAAGCTAACTACGGACTGTCCTATAATATAAGATAGTAATTTATCTATAGACAAAGCTAAATATTATCTTCTATTAGTATACCGCTATAGCTATCTTATGTATTTATCTTAAATACAGTAGGTTTAAGCAGGACTATAGTACGGATTTAGCCGTATTTAACAAGTAGGCTAGCTATAGAATCTAGGCGGCGGGGACTATATACGTATAAGATCTATAGGAAGTACCCGGCTATATAGAAGGATAGTAACAGTAGTATCGGGCGATTAGCTATAAGTAATATTAGTTTTTAGGCTTTACAGTCTCCCTAAGATTGTAAAAATATCTTATAGAAAATCCGCTAGAAGATATAAAGGTAAAGTAGATCTATATCTCTATTAAAATAGAGAAAAACTAAAGAACTAGACTTCTAAATAATATTTTTCTTTTTTTTTTTTTTATTTCTAAAATATACTAGGTAATAATCGCTTATATATATATATATATTACTATAGAATAATTATATTAGTTAGAATAGAGGTTTTTCTAAGGAAGCCTTCCTCTAGACTTTCTAGATATACTATTTTTAGATATTTAGAAATAGTTTCGCAGAATTTTTTTAAGCTCTAAATAGAGAAAAAGAGGTAGAGAGAAAAAGAGAGAGAAAACTGTAGGATAACCGACCCCATAATATAATAGCTAATTAATTAGATATAGGACAAGCCGCTGCTACAGAATAAGTTTATTTAAATCTACTACTTCTATTCTCTTCTCTAAAATATAATACTAATAAGTATGTATAATAAGGGGTTTTACACTAGCTATAAGACTAAGATTACTTAGAGATATCGGCGAATATCCCGGCGACAGTATCTTAGTAATATACTTATAAATCTATTATCGGTATACTCTAGTAGACTATCTTTCTATCTAAATAGGACTAGCTAATTTAATTATTATAGAATTAATACATAGGACTCTTCTGTAATGTTTTTTTACTTTATAAATAGAGCTTTATTTATATAATAGATTAACCGGGGTATATTAATAATAAAAATACAGCTACCGGCCTTAATAATAATCTTAAAAATTATTCTTTATTATCTCCTCGTCTACTGTATTAATAGAAGTCTCTAAATAGAATAATCCGATAGTTAAGAAAGATACTACTTAGTAGAGCTCTCTCTTTACTATAACTAACCTTTATATAAGTATATTTATATCGCTATAGAAGCTACTATATAGAAGATTCTAGAAAAGTATTCCTAGTCGCCTAAAGTATAAATTAACTCTTTCTCTTCTTTTTCTTTATACTTTTTTTTTTCTCTTTCCCTTCTAGCTTCTTAGAAAGTTTTTCTTAGGATTTTATCTCTATCTTAATCTTTATCTCTATATTACTCTTTATCTTTACTCTCTATTTTCTACCCTTATCTTTATTTCTATATTTATCTCTACTACACCCTATATAATATTATCCAGCGATATCTTGTCTAATAAGAATCTTGTTAACTAGCTATTTAATAATAACAATAATTAACTCTAAGATCTAGTAGAAGAATCGAATCTTACTAGATTTAATATAACCGAGATATTATTCTAAAAAGGTGTCTGTAACACCCTAGAGATAGTAAATAATATTTCTAAGCTTAAGACATGGGCTAGGATATATCTCTTCTACTTATATTTTCTTTAACTATATTTTAATTCTATTCTTCCTACTTAGCTTTAGGGTAATACTAGCCGCGGTAAATTATTCTCTACTATTATTCTCTATATCTATACCGCCACGAATAGCAGCGATACCTAGTATATTAATCTATTTACCGACTATAGTAAATAGAATAAAGCCGACTATTTTACCCGCTGTTTAACCGGTCTTATAGCTATAAATATCCAGAATATTAAAGATCTTTTTTATCGGAAAAATGTGCCTTTAAAAAAAAAGAAAAAAATTATATAAACTATAATCTGTCTAATTTAATAAGACTTTATTCTCTTCTGTATTAAGAAAGATATAAGTAATCTAGATTTTAACTAAAAGATCTAAGAGAAAATTCGCGATATAATTAAGAATCTCTTTCTTTCTCCCCCTCTTATATCTAAGATAATAGCTTCTCCTACTAATTCTACTCTATAGATAAAAACCCTATAGAAATCTTTTTCAGGATCTCTCTCTTCTAGTTCTATTGCTGCTTACTCTAAGTCTTCTACTAATTCTAAATATTCTACTAGTCTTTTGCGTAAGAGAAGAACCTACGCTAAGAATAAGAAATTAGCTCCTATAGACTCTATAGATATTTCTACCTGTATACCCTCGCCTAGACAATCTATATTAGTAATAGCCTCTGAGGCCGAGACACCTAGTAAACTATCGAAACAGTCCTCTCCATATAACTGGCGCGATAAGCTTATTCTTACAACTAAATAAACTCTACAGCCTGTCTTACAGATACTAGATCTAAATAAGCTCTACTAGTAATTTTACTTTATTAAACTCTATTTTTAGTAAGTCGAAATACTATTTATCTAAGAGATAGACCCCGCCGAAGCCGTAATAGATAAACTACTAGCTAAGAATAAACTCTTAGATAAAACCGATAAGAAAATATTAACTCTCTTTAAGCTCTTTATAGTAATAGCCTAGATCTACTTGATCTACCAGCCTATAGATTAGAAAATTAATATTCTAATTCTTGCTTATTATACTGCTAACTCTAAGAAAAACACCCACGCGGAAATATCTAATAATTATCTAATATTTATCTAGTCTACCGCCGAATTTATCGCTATTACTAAAGAGTATCAGAGCTAGCTTAATAATCTTAATCTATAACGCGAGAACTATAATAAGGCCTATAAGATTTTTAATATCTAAAATCCCGATATTCTTAAATTACTAGCTATATATATTAATACCGCGCTACGCTTCTAGCAGCCAGTAGCTATCTATATCCTTACTTAGTTTCGCGAGAATTCTCTACTATCGGGCTATATTCTAGTAGATATAGTTAGCTTAGGCAAAATATAGATAGTTATAGCCTATATTATATATATAAGTTGCCTCTACTTCCTTCTATATAGAGATAAGTAGCTACTAGAGAATCCTTCTTTAGAATCTCTCTCTCCTTCTAACTATATTACTAATCTAATAGTTCTTTTAGCGCGCTATAAAGTTAAAGAATTAGTCTATATTTATTATCTATCCGCCCTATCTAATCTAGTAGTAGATAGCCAAGATCTAAACTATAACTAACCATCTCTAAATAATTATCTACTTTAGTAATACCCGCAACTAGCCCTCTATTAAAATTAAAATAATTAGCAAGCTCTTAAAAGATATATTCTAAATAACCAGTAAGAAAGCGCATTATACTATTATTATTACCAGTTATTAAATTTTTATTTAGTATTATAGCCCCGCTAAGTATAAGATCTAGACAGAAAACTATTCTAATACCACTCTTAAGCAGTGGCCTAAGTACCTCAGTAGCCTCTTTAATACTATAATTACTAATAAAGCCTACTATCTCTATAATTTTAATACTACCTAATAAACCGCCGCGTAATAACTCCGCTCTAAATAAAATATTTTAGTAACTGCGATCCCAATCTTTAACTTTTATAATAATTTAGCCGGTTTATATCTATTCTTCCTCTCTACTAATAATAACATAATATAAGATAATATATCCCCCTAGCTTAATCTCTTTAATCTACCAGCTAACTATAAGTATACTAAGCTTATTTTTAGCCGCGAGGCGATCCGGCAGTTTATCCTAGATAGTAACTATAAACTAGTCGGCTCGGATAATATGGTCTGTGGTCTTTGATTACGCAAAGTCTAGTAGTATATAATAATCCGATAGACTCTATTGTCTAGTATTCTGTTCTAGAGAGGCTGTTATATTAGTAATAATATCTCTCTCTCCTAATACCGGGTTATCTATATTAAATTTAGTTACCGAAAGCGAGCCTAATATAATAAATAGTAGAAATAACTATATCGATATCTATTTATCTAAAACAGTAAGAGCCAGATTATCTAGAACATATCGAAGTTTTAAGAATTAACCCTTATTACTATCTAGCTTTTCTTTCAGTACTATTACTATCTACTAGTCTGCTCTAATACGCGCGTCTTAGATACGCAAGCCCGTCAGCGGATACTAGTCCCTCAGCTTCTAAAGAAGACTATAGAAATTAAGAATAGTATCTTCGCCTGTAAGGCCAAGTAGACTACATATAGGCGTCCGGAAGTGACCATCACTGCCTATACAACCTCCGGCCGCGCACAAGGGTAGGGTCGCGCACTTTACCCGCTGCTAGTCTAATTTGGCGACTGTCTATATCGAACAGCCCTAAAACTATCCTAGTATCGCTTCTATCACTTCCTATACTGTATTCAAACTATATGTTTTTTTATACTGTCTATCGCTGCCTCTATACTGCTCATCACTTCTCTCGATAGGAAATAATAGATACTTACTATTAACCATCACTTCCCGGTTTTCGTATTTATCTCTATTTAGTTACTGTATACTACTGGAGACGTCCCCCATCAAACCCTAGCTATTTCTCCTATTATAAATATACTGTTTGCCTTATTATATAGAGTAAACAGCCTGTATAGACAGATTTATTAATATCTTCGTTCAATCGAATATTTACAGTAGTTTTCTTTTTAAGCTTTTAAAGAAGATAGTAACAGAAAAATCTTTATTTATATACTAGATCTAGCTACAGGCATAGATATATATATATATATCTCTCTCCATAACCTACTTAAGATATATTAAGAATTTTTTCTTTCTTTAGTCTAGTTCTACTACTTCTTTAGCTACTTAAAGAAAGCTTTCTTAAGATTGTCTATTACTATAGCTTAAGAAATCGGTTCTTTAGAATAATCCCTAAACCCTTAATAGTAAAATTCTATACTAAAGCAATAGTCTAGTGCAAAGAATAATTTAGATTAATATTAATCTATACTAGTCTATACTAAGATTAAATAGATACCCTTTTTTCTTTTCTTTTTTTTATTATATTTATATATATTAGTCGCGTCCGGATCTACCTAATCTTTCTAATAGTATTATTCTAGTAGGTTAAAAGGAGGCAAGTAAGACTTGCAATTATTTACAATAGATACTACTCTGAATTACTTTCAGTATAATAATTAGTACTAGTATATTATTTACTGTAAGTACTAGTATATTTTTCTATATTATTTTATCTTGCGCTATCTATATATTTACTATTAGATCTAGAGTCGCACCGCGATCTAGCGCCAGTTATAATATATTTTAGAGAGTTCGAAGCCTTACGACGATCACACCAACTTTTCTTCTCTAATTTATAGGGCCGACCCCGTCCCTAATCTACCTGTCTATAATTTGCTGCAGTGTAATTACTGTAACTTTCTTACTCTGTTGAAAAAGTGGCTCCAGTAGTATTATTGAAATAATTATATCTCTAATATCTCTTGTCTGCTTACCTTAACCCCTATTTAGAGATAAACTTAATTTAACTACGCCTGCTATTATTATTACTAGATAACAGCCGCCCTATGTCCGATAAGCCTCTAACTGCTCTTTCCATCGCTATCTATACTAGATAATATAGTAATATTAACTTTATTAGTATCCGGACGGCTATCCCTAGATCGCCTATATCTATCGATCTTGCCCCTATTATCCCTAACGCTAATAAACTATAGTACTAAGAATACTAGCACTAGTTAGCCTGTAATATCCCTCTCTATTCTACCGCTGAGACTAGAACTAGAACTTCGGAGAATATAGTGTCTAGAAATAGTGCTTCTTAGAAAGAAGGTGATTACTCTATAATTAGCCTAAACCGGATAGCTCCTTTATTTAGAGAGATACCCTCTGTAAACCCTAGTCAAGCTCCGAGACAACCCAAATACTATCTAGAATAATTTAACGATTACAGATATTTAGTAGAGCTAGTAAAGCGGCTATTATACCGCTATTCTCTGTATAATTACTATTTTGTTTAACCGCGTTATAGCCCGGGCGTTAAATATATTAGATATTATCTATAAGCTGATCCGCCAGATCTTCTATAGTATAATCGCCGGTATATCTTATAAATAAATATTAGACTAGCTTTAGCTCTGTATAGAGACACAGTATATCTAGATATAGAGATATTTCTTATATTAGATATTTTAGGCTGTTTTTTTCCTCGTAGAGCGGCGGCTTGTAGATTTTAGAGTCTCTTTAGACCGATGTTAAGAGAAGCTTCTCTAGCATATCTAGATAATGTTAAACTAATTTCTCCGCTAGCCGGACGCAATAGATTTCGCGCAATAAGCCCTGCTACTAGTAATTACTATTATATCTTTAGAGCCGCCGGTAACCGCGAACAGTCTATCTACTAGGCCTAAAAAACACTTACTCTTCGTATTCTCTAATCTAGATAATTCTAGTAAGAGGCCTACTATAAAGAGATAGATAACCCGGTACTAGATTGTAATTGTTATCTATATCCCGTCGCGACCGCGAACCCCTGGCCAAAGCTAATCTATTATCGCGGGGCATACGGTAGAGCCTTCTCTAAAATTTTACACTCTATCTAGCACGTCTATACTAGCTCGTAGTTCTTCTAGTATTAACCTACAGTTTTCTCCCTACGATCTTAGCGCCCGACAGTTCCCGCGGCAAAGCTATTTTAAAGCTAACTATAAATCTATAGCGACTCTCTATTAGAGAGACTCTAAGAGAGACTTTAAGGGAGACTCTAAGGAAGATTTTCTTAGGTCTTTCTCTAGCAAAATTAGTAGCTAGAATAGCGATAATAAAGAGGATAAGGAAGAGAAGGATCTACCGCCTCTGATTATCGAGTTATCTACCCTGTGCTCCTTTTATATAGATAATTAAGGCTAGCCGGCGCTTCTATCTCTTCTACTAGTGGGACAGCGATGATTAGATAAGATCCTGTTCGGCTTCTGTGTCTGCTGTCTTATAATTACTAGTATTTAATAGGCCGGCAACAAATTCGCGGCTAATTTAGTAGTGTTTACAGCTGTACTGGGTATCTAAGCCTCTACGCTTACTCTAAAGGAATTCTACTTGTATTCCTTCTTGCTCTTCGTGCTTATCTAGATAAGCTGGGTCTTATTGCTGGAATACGCTCTCCCTCTCCGGCGGTACCGCTATCTGCCGGACGTTCGGCCCCGGCATAAGGTCCGGAACTAGTACCAGCAGGCCTAGGCGATCTAAGCCCGATACGTTGTCCGCGGGAGCCTCTATCCCCTCCACACTGTCCTCGAGCTGCTCGGCCGGGCCTAGTAGTATATCTAGCATACCGCCCGTCCGGGCAATACGCTGTGGTCCCAGAATCACCAGACTCTGTTCTACCGCGGATCGCCCCAGGGAATCCACCTCGACGACTTCTATTAGGGAAAATAAAGGTAATAGTATCTACCTAAACATATGTTTTTTTACCCTAAACTTTAGTTACAATTAGAGTATATCTTAATTAATCTACAGCATGTTTCTGCTTATTTTTATCTATTTTTGTTGATTTTATATTCGTGTTAAAAGGTGGCGGAGAAGATAATCCGATAATTCTAATTAGATAAAGCGCCTCCCGAGCCGCTAAGCCAAATCTAATTTACTGGACCATTTATCTCTATTGTTATTTACTTAGACATTATCGCTTTAGATCGCCTGGAAATTCGAGGGTAGATAGCTATTGTATACTATTATTATATAAACTGTTCTCTAGATGCGATCTATCTAGAGAATACTAGGGAATCTTTAGATATTCTATACTTTAGGTATATTATAGCTGTCTGAGCTACTAAGTGCTGTAGATAGATTAGACCTACTCTCTGTGATAATAATTAAATTCTGTTTACTAGTTATAGTTCTCTATAACCGCTAGATCTTCCCAGTAAAAATAGATCTTTAATAAACTATAGATTCTATAGATTCTATCCGACTGATAAGCTACACCGCTGCTTAATACTAGATCTATAACTGGGCGTCGAGCTAACAGTAAATCTAGAAAGACTATGCTCTGGAAAACTATCGCTCTAGATTAATAGATATTATAGACTAGATATTCTTGCGTATAATTCTGATTATATCTAAAGAATAGATTAAAAGTTGTTGTAGCTAGAGATAGTCTGTCTAATAGCTAAATTAATTTTTTAAGATATAGCAGCGTTGTACTATTTATAAGAATTAATTCTCTTAAGCTCTCTATCTGGCGATCCTACTTTCTAACTTCTATATTAAAAGATAGAATATAAGTTTTTTAGCCGATAAATAATAGTTATAATAAAGCTTATAACTTTAACTTTATCCTTTATAAAATTAGTTTTAGAGATATCTAGCGCGTTAAGAAGCCCTTTAAGTAACTATAAGAATATATTATTACGGACTGTATAGCTATATAAAATATAAGCTTAATCGGCTGCTGCCCCCGGGAGAGATTCCGGAAAAATAGCTACTTAGATTAGCTAACTATAGTAGAGAGTCGATAGCGAAAGCTAGATAGTTAATATAAGGATAGATACTACTAGTTTTAATCTAGCGCCACGTATATAAGATAAGCTTAGTTAGTTAATCGAACTAAATTATCTCTATCTTCCAGCGGCTGCCTAAAGATTTAATTTACTTATAGAGTTGCTTTCGGTAATATAGTCTAGAAATAGTATTTTAAAGTCTGCGCAGATATCGAAGCTTTAAATCTATAATTAAATGTTATTCCCTGTTCGGCTCGCTAAACTCTTTTCTAGAGGCTAAGAAATACAGTAATTAGAGAGCTCTATTAAAACGTTAATAGGAGTCGGTTAATTAAATCGAATTATCTCTATATTTTAGCTACTATCTAGAGGCGTAATTATCTAGTAAGCTTACTTTATATTATATAGATCTAGTCGAATTTGGGCCGGAGATTGTAATATAGAGCAGTAGTAGGTTCGTAGCTATTTTTTATACTAAAGAGTATTATTATTCTTAGAAGGGCTGGAAGGACGGTCGCAGCTGGTGCTAGAGTAATAGATCTAGAATGTACGGAGAAAGCAAACTAGCCTAGATAAGTAATAGCTATAGAAGTTAGTCGAAGTATATATTAACAGAGTATAGAAGCTGTCAAGTTAGCTATAAGCTGTATATTAGCTATAGAGAGGAAGAATAGGCTCTAGCTAGAGAGTTAACTTATCTAGTACGTCGGAGATCTCTATCGTTAACCTTTATATCTTAAATAATTATTAATTTAAAAAACTATTAAACACAAAAAAAGAAAGAAGAAAGATAGAGCGAATTATCTATTAGCGAGAGATTTAAATAAACCGCTCCTACCGAGAAATTCTGCTTACTAGATATTATTTAATAGAAGCTTATTTATTAATAACTAAACGGTTGTTACTAAATAGTTATTATAATAATTTAGTAAAGTCTTAGATTAGTAAATCTCCGCCTTTATTATAATCTTGCTCTAAAATATTGCGCCGGTATCTGAAATCTTATTCTATTTAATTTTTATAAGTCTTTAAACAGGTAAACTAGTGAATAACCTCTAGTAAAAAGATAATTAAAATAGTAGTAAACTGATTAATAAAGTAGATAATAATAAATATTAAAAGATAATTAAGAGGGAAGATCGGAATTTACAAACTAAGCTTTCTGTCTTCTTTCTTAAGATATTCTCAGCTTTAATACTAGAAATATTTATTCTAAAGATTCTAAATAATCTCTAGAAATGGTAGGATAAAACTAAAGTAGATATAAAATAGTTGATAATATCTAGTCTCCTTAAATTAAGGAAGGATCGGAGATCTTATCTTCTAGCTAGCTTCTCTTTACGAGCTATACTCTAGGCCGGTATCCTTTTCTTAGCCAGGCTATTAGGCTATTAGAGGACTGTTTAATCGGATATTATCTTATTTATCGGATTTTAAATAAATAGATTTTTTATTTACCGGACTACCTGTAGAAAGAATCTTTTCTAGTAGTAGATATTATATATTCTATTTATTCTATAGATTATAGATATTTTATATACTGCTTCTATCCCCTACAGCCACTGTTATGCTAGTAGCTAGAGATTGTTAATTTTCCGGTCTATCAGGCTATTAAAGAACTGTTTAATTAGGTAATATTCTATTTATTGGACCTCTATTAAGCGGATTCTCTATTTACCGGACCATCTATAGAAAGATATTATTCTAGCCGTAAATACTATATATTCTAGCTATTCTATAGATTCTATACACTCTACGCGCTATCTATATTTATTATAGCTTTTTTTCTACTGATAGCTAGAGGTCGTCGATTTTCTGGCCTATTAGGCCATTAAGGGACCGTTTAATTAGGTAATACCCTATTTATTGGACCCCGAATAAGCGGACCCCCTATTTACCGAACTACCTATAGAAAGAACCTCTTCTAGCAGTAGATACTATCTATTCTAGCTATTCTATAGATTGTAGACATCCTACATGCTGTTTCTACAAAATATGTCTGCTCTGCCGCTGGTAGCTAGAGATTATTGATTTTCCGGTCTATCAGGCTATTAGAGAACTGTTTAATTAGATAATACCCTATTTATTAGATCTCTATTAAGCGGACCCTCTATTTACCGGACCACCTGTAGAAGGACATTGTTCTAGCCGTAAATACTATATATTCTAGCTATTCTATAGACTCTATACACCCTACGCGCTGTCTACGTCTATTATAGTTTCTCTTCTACTGATAGCTGGAGATCGTCGATTTTCTGGCTTATTAGGCCATTAGAGGACTGTTTAATTAGGTAATATCTTATTTATTAGACCCCGAATAAGTAGACTCTCTATTTACCGAACCACCCGCAGAAAGAATCTCTTTTAGTAGCAGATACGGTCCATTCTAGCTATCCTATAGATTATAGATATTCTATATACTATTTCTGTCTACTACATCCTCGATCCCGCGAGTATCTAGAGATTGTTAATTTTCCGGCCTATCAGGCTGTCAGAGAACCGTTTAATTAGGTAATATCTTATTTATCGGTTCCTTGATAAATAGACTATTTACCCTTCTGTTTTTCTTTGTTCTAGCTTCGTAACTGTTCAATCGCATAAATATATTGCTAAATAGATTATTAATTTAGCGAATCTTACTAGTTAGGGCGTTTTTTGGGGCCTTAAATAGAGAATTAGTGTGGTAGAGTTTTTTCTACGACTAATTGTTGAACTGGTAAGTTTAATATATATATTACTACTGCTATTCTTAGACTATCTATGATATATTACTACTCTAACATCGCCTTTTTTTATCAGTACCCTATAGAATCTAGATTCTATAATCGATGTTCCGGTAGATATTATTACTAATACTCTATGGGATACACAAGCCGGCCTAATAATAAGGTATTTAAAGTCGAGCGTGCGCCAATTAATCTATATAATATAGTATCTATCGCGGCCGCTCTAATATAGAAATTTGTCTTTATTTTTGCTAATCTAATAATACGAACCATCTCCCTACCTAATATTAGTCTTTAAAATTAGTTCTATAAGATCTAACGAATCTATAGGATATATAGAGAGAATGCATACTAGATATAATGTTATTAATCTTATATAAGGCCTAGATCTCATCAGTCAGTCGATAACTAACTCTAATTAGGGAACCGGCTAACTATCTAGGGCCTACCTATATAGATAACTAATTAATAATATAGGCAGCATCGGCTAGCCGTATATTCTAAACCTAGAGCTGAACTTTCTTTTTAGATACTATTAAATAGGATATAGGCCTATATTGTGTATTCACAGGCTTCTTTAGATAGCTGAAAGCTTTTCTAATAGACTCTGGAATCTCTATTCTTCAATAAATTACTTAGAATATCTATACGGAATAGATTAGCTGGTAACTAGATTTTACTAGATATAGAAATTTCTGCAGAGTAGTTTATTTGTTTCTCCCTAACTATATATTATAATCGAGTTTACCGGCCTTTTATATAATAATCTACCTGAATTACAAGTAATCTAGCCTATAAACTGTCTGATAAAATTTCCCCTTCTTACCCAGAACTATGAATCTTTATATTTATTTTATATTTAGTCCTCTTCTCTAGGAAATTTCTTTCTTTCTATCTGTTAGAGGTTTTCTCTCTAGTAGCTCTAACTAAAACTGTATAATTTTTTCTCGAGAGAAGGCGTTTCTGTTTCTCTATTAGATTATTCTATCTACTTATTATACTATAGTAAATTCTACTAGGCTTTTCTCTTTCTCTTTACTACTCTACCCCTCTCCCCCCGGCTATAGCCTTCTATTTTATCTTTTTTTACTAAGTTTTTTTCTTTTACTGTCTAATTTTTCTCTTCTTCTTCTATCGTCTATTTTCTAAAACCTTATTTTTTCTCGCTGTCTGATTCTCCGCTTTAGACCCTACTTGCTTCCTCTTACCTTATCGCTTATAGTAAGAGACCTTTCTACTACTATATAATGTTCTTAACTAATTAATCTCTCTAAAGAAACTGTCTACCGACTATATTTAATTCTTTTTCTTCTAAATAGGGTGGCGACGGCCTAGCTAGCTTAACAGACTTCTCGGCTAATAAGAACTATATAAACGCGATGGGTAACTCTATCTAATCTAGAGATACTCTCGATCTATTCACTATCGACCTTCTTTCTTCTAAATAAAGTGGCGACGGCCTGGCTAGCTTAACAGATTTCCTAGTTAATAGGAACTACACAAACACGATAGATAACTCTATCTACTCTAGGGATACTTTTAATATATCTACTATTAAGATAATAGGACTGCCGCTTAATAATAACGATCTTAAGGAAGGCGGCACGATAGACAAGGATAAGAATATTAATAAGCTAATTAACTAGCGTATAGATAATAAAAACCCTTAACCGGACGAGTCTAGTAGAGAAAGATATAGAAACTCAATCTCTAGTAGAATCTAAACTATCTCTATATATATAACCTTTTCTTATATATCTATAAGTACTCTCTGGTCTATATAATTGTTACGGCACCCCTGTCAGTCAACTAGTTGAGGGCGGCCACGCCAGGCAGAACCGCTGGGCAATAACAACCAACCGAATCCCGTAATAAAGAGATGCCCGCAACTCAGCCCGAGGCTTAATGATTATAGCCTGAGCGCTAAACCAGAACAGAAAAGGCTATATGGAACTTAAGTATGTATATATCTCTATAAACTTAATTTTCTAGGACAACCCGACTACTAATTAGAGTTTATAGTATACGGAAAATTACTCCGATAGTAGATCCGTCTACTATTGTATACTAGCTAACTACTACTGTATATACTATTAGTATACTATATCTAAAAATCAAAGAGATAAAAGGATACTTATTACTATGTATTTAGATTAGTTCTTATTTTAGTTCTCTGTGTTCAATAACACTGTTATTAATAACTATATTATTAGTTCTGCTAGTATAATTCGTTAATTTCTTATTATAAATAGATATACGTATCCCCTTAATCTTACTTTTATTTTTACTACTTCGGATCTTAGAATTATTGTATTAGTTTTTTGGAATCTTAATTTAATTTATAGAAGCCGCCTTGCTTCTAGAATAAGTATTAATTACTCTTTCGGACTAATAGATTCTAGTCACCCTTGTACTTAAACTATAATACTAGTAGGTTACACAGCTTAGACAGATACTAGAGTTTAATAAATTAAACACTGAGTAGTGCGAATTAGTTTAAGCAATATATTGACTGTATTAAATAATAATACCCTACAGATCTTACAGGGTTTTAGTAGAGGAATATCTTAATGTACCCCCGACTACTAGAGTATAATTAATTAACTTCAGTTATATATTATATTATTAGAAAATCGTCTCTCAGCTAAATTAGTAAAGGTTAAGCTATCTAAGTTTTTCGATAGTATATAATATAAGCTTTATATGTTTATTATATAGTTAGACTTATATATTTATATAAATCGAGAGAAACTAGCAGATAAAGAAAATAAGGTTTTTTTTATATTAATCTACTTGTTAGGACCTGCATTCGACTAGTTCGAACCCTTTATTAAGAACTATTATATCTATATATCTGAAAGATAAGATAATAACACTAAAGAGATCTTTGTAAACTTCAAGATTTTTAAGCAGAGACTTAAAGAAATCTTTGGGGATATTAACGCGAAATAAAATATTGAATGTAAAATTGTATAACTCTGATAAATCGGATTAACAGTATACTACGCTTTTGAGTTTTAGAAGCTAGCGATATACTTAGATTAGAATAATAATATATTTATCGCTAAATTTAAAGAAAGACTTAAACTAGAAGTTTAAGAGAAATTTATTTAGATAAAGAGACCGGATACTCTTATTAGAATTATCGAAAAGGCTGTTAAAATTAATAACTGCTTATATAAGTTAAGTCTTAGAAGATAGGGTAATCGGTCCTAGTACGGCTAATGTAATTAATAAAATAATAATTACTGAGTAAATAACCGAAGGCCAGTGTAATTACGAAGCTAAGAATACAAGAATTCTTATAGATCTAGACTAATAGAGCTCGATATAACTAAACTGTAATACGTATTCTAGTAAGAACAGGAATAATAGAAGAAAGAATAACTTTACTATACTTGCGAAAAGTCTAGATATATATCTAAAGACTGTCGACAAAAGAAGAATTAATAGGAACTATGTTAATAGCTAAGAGCTACTAGAGAAGCGAGTAAGATTTAAGAAGTAAATAACTAGTAGGATGTACTAGGAATATTGTCTAGTATCTCTAAAGGATATTCTTACTACGATAACAAAGAAAATATACAGTCTAGTCGGGGCGATATACCGAGCAACGATAATATTGATATTAGAACTAAATAAGGTATATCTTAGTCTCTGCCTATTAGCTACTGATAGTATTAATAGACGAATTCGAGATAAGAACTAGTTCAGGAGGATTTAGAGGACGACTATCCCTAGATTAATTAGGAATTTCTTGATCTATTTAACGAAGAATATAGTATTTAGCTAGAAAACCCTATATCTAGTAGAGAGATTATTTAGGAGATACCGGAGATACCTCTGTAAAATTCTTTAGAATTATATATTGTATAAATCCTTACGGAAATTTCGGGAAGGTAAATTAATTTTTTTAATAGTTAAATTAAGGATATAGTAAGATAAGATAGCTAAAAAGACTGTATTTACTGGAATTTAGATTATTAGAATAAGACAGAAAGATAGGGTTAATATTTAATGTATTATTACTACGATGAAGTCTGTAATATATATTAATGGAATAATACTAACTATTATATAGCACTTCTTCTCGCGTTATATATCAAACTAAAAGAACTATTTTATTATATCTATATAATTGATTAGTATTTGTATAAGTACTACTGAGTATACTCTAATTACTAATATATTCTATAGGTTGTATATTACAACGACATGTGCGAATAATACTATAATATAAAAATAGCAGTAAAATATAAACTAATATTATCGCTTATTATTCTTGAAAATAGGAAAATATATCTATATAGGAGACTAGACTACTTCTATATAGAATATCTATAATATCTAGACTATAATAAGATAAGTTAGATAGTCTGCTATAATAATAACTGCCTTATATATTATTAAGCAAAGATTAACGAGAGATAACTTCTATAATCTATATAATAGATAAATAAACTGAACTAGGAGCTGACTTAAATAGCAGCTACTTAGAATAAGCTTTATCTAAAGATTCAGGCCGTTATCGCTGAATAACTAGTTTAAGTAATAATTAATTCTGGCGCGGCAGAAAACTTTATATATCTAGAATTCTTTAGGCGATTAGGAATTACAGAAGTTTCTAAGGCGCGGTCTATATCTATCGAAAAATTCTTAGACGAAAACTTAGAAGAATCTATTAAAATTAAGTTGGGATTTCTTACTATAGCTGTACGAGGACACTTTAAATATATAAATTTTAATGTATTCCCGGTAGGGAAATATAATATTATACTAGAAATTCTATAGCTTAGGAAATATAATCCAGTAATCGATTAGTAGAAGAAATAAATAATATTCTACTATAAATACCTAAAAGAACCGAGTATTAGGAACACCGGGATCGTATAACCTGTTTATAAAAGAGAATTTAAAGATAAGGTTAAGCGACTAAAAAATAGGTCGAATTAAGTGATTGGAATAGTTATCGCAGCCACAACTATCGCTAAGAAAAAATAGTTAATAAGTTTATTAGGATAGATACCCGCGAACAGCGATGATTACGCAGTAATTAGTAGTGTGGAAAAGATATCTGAGAGTTCTTAGAATAAGGGGTTTTATTTATAGAAGTAGCTACTAAGCACCTCGAAAGGCAGTAGATTTTAAGAAAAGCTAGCTGCGACGTAGGAACTAGTTAAAATTCTCTAGAAGTACGAACGATTTTAGGACTTGTTCGAATAGCCTGAGTACTCTAAACTACCGGAATATAATCCGCACGATTATATTATACTGTTTAAACTAGAAATAAAACTATTATGTCGCAAAATATATTTTATATTAGAAAAAAAATTATAGATACTTAAGAAATATATCGACGAAAATCTTAAGAAAGATATTATTCGACTATTAAAATTATTAGTAGGATACGGAGTTCTATTTATATCTAAGAAAGAAGGGGAGCTATAACTATATATGGATTACCGACTACTTAATAATATTATTATTAAGAATTACTATTTACTATCTTTAATTAGTAAAATCTAAGATCGAATTTGAGAAGCTAAGTAGTTTACTAAATTTAATATTACTAATATATATAACAGATTCTGAATTATAAAAGAAGAAGAATAGAAAACCGTGTTTAGAATAAAGTATAGCTACTATAAATATATAGTTATGTTGTTCGGTCTTACTAACACGCCAGTATTATTCTAACGATTTATTAATAAAGTATTAAGCGAATATCTTAACGACTTTGTTATTGCTTATCTAGACAATATCTTAATCTTTTTAAAAACTATCGAAGAATATATTAGATATATTAGATTAGTGTTCTGAAAGCTTTAAATTACTAAGATATAGTTTAAGCTAAAGAAATATAAATTCTATATTTAAGAGATTGAGTTTCTTGGACACTAGATAATATAGAAAAAAGTACAGATCGAAAAAACTAAGATTTAGATAATTAGAGACTAACTATAGCTAAAGAATTTTAAGAAACTATAGTAGTTTATCGGATTTATAAATTACTACCGATAATTTATAGACAAGTACGCCGATATTATAATACTACTATTTAAATTATTTAAGAAGAGTAGAGACTTTTTTTAGAATAAGAAATAACAGGAAGTATTTAAGAAAATTAAAGATTAGCTTACTACGTTACTAATTTTAGTATAATATAACCTATAGAAGATTATTACTATTAAAACCGATGTATTAGATTATATAATTGATATATAAATAATATAACTAGATAAGGATAGGAAGCCTTAACTAATTGTGTTCTACTTAAAGAAGCTTATACCGATAGAATTAAACTACAATATCTATAATAAAGAACTACTAGCTATAGTAATAGTATTTAGAGTCTGGAAGATCTACTTAGAAGAAGCTTAGTAGATAATTATTATTAAAACAGACTATAAGAATCTAACTTATTTTATAATAACTAAAGAGTTAACGCGAAGATAAGCTAGATAGTTAGAAGTATTCTTATAGTATGACTTTAAGATTATTTATTATAAAGGAATAGAAAACAGCTAAGTAGATATATTAAGTAAATAACTAGACTACGAGCTTAAGAATAAGATTATTAAATTAGCTATTCTAAAAAAAGTAGAGGATGGATCTATTGTATATAACAAGTAATAACTTACAGCAACTATTTATATCTAAAATAATATAATCGCTAAAATTATTAAAGAAATAAAATTAGATTAATAAATTTAAAAGATACTCGAATACTTAGATAGTAAAAAACTTACATCCGATAAAGATAGTATAGTCTATCTTTATAGATTAATTTATGTATCTAAGATACTGCGAAATAAAATTATCTAGATATACTATAATGTTCTACTTTAAGAATACTTCGGCATTGAGAAAGTTATAGAATAAATCTTGAGAAACTACTATTTTTTAAATATACGACGACGAATTAAGAAGTATATTAAGTAATGCGATATTTATATCTAAGACAAACTTTTAAGGTATTAATTATATAGACTTATACAGTTGCTAGACGCACTAATAAGACTATAGTAATAGATTATTATCGACTTTATTGGACCCTTACCACTGTCTAAAAAATATAATTTAATTATAGTTATTACGGATAGATTAACTAAGTATATCTACTTTGAACTATTATATACTACTATAGACGCACCAGTACTAGCAAAAATATTCTTTAAAATAATTATCGTTAATTACGGAATACTAATATATATTATATTAAATAGAAATAAACTATTTATCTTAAAGTTTTGGACTATACTAATAAATCTCATAGAAATTAATTAATATCTTATTACAGTATACTACCTGTAAGTAAATAGATAAACAGAACGAATAAATTAGACTTTAAAATAGTATCTATGTTACTACGTTAATTACTAATAGGATAATTAGACTGACTTCCTACTATTAGTATAATTTGTATATAATAATGCTTACTATATAACTACTAAAGAATTACTGTTTTTCGTAAACTACGGGTTTAATCCTATAGCTTTCGGCGAACTATAAGTGATTAAATCTATTGTAGAATAAGTACATGATTTAATCGAAATACTTATATACTTACACACCTAACTTTCCCGAGATATTAACTTTATAAATCTATAAAATCCCCTCCGGTGCACCCGCGCCGCTCTTGTGGCTCACCTGCCCGTTCGGGTGTGGGACCTGCCCCATTGGGTAACCGTGGTTCCCTCCGTTGGCCTCTTTCCCGTTATAGCATCTCAAATTGCCTGTTGCGGGAAAGTGCCTAGCCGTAAACAACGTGAAACGGTTGTTGCGTTTACGGCTGATGTCCTCGGGAGCTTTGACTGGTGGTGTCCCGAATGCTACCGAAACCTCTGCTTCCGTGAGCGTTCTAGAGCCTTGCGTGTACTAGATTCCGTGTTGTGGGGCTGCCCTTACCGAGTAATGCCCCTGAGCGACTAGGTCGTCGTTTCCTCCAGCAGAGCGTTGAAAATGGGCGGATACTTTATTGGAGTCACCTACTATGGCTTCTACCTAAAGCTATTAATAATTCCTTTTTTTTTCCGTAACTTGCTTCTCCTGTTCTCATATTCGCGCGTGACCCAAACGCCCAGTCAGTATACCTTCATGTTCTGCATACGCGCTGTTTCACTGTTCAGGATCAGTCTTCCAATCCTAAAAGTCTAGGCCGTCGGCAATTCAAGGGGCTGCACGAATCGGCCACGGAGACATACTCTGTGAGTGGACCGGAATGCTCTTTCATCCACTGTGAATAGATTCCGCGCCCTCCAACGGGATGCATGTAAAGCAAGCCGAGACAGAGCCGTTGCCGGTATTCTACTTTCCAGGAAACGTTGCCACACATATCCTACTGGTACCCTATCCAGCGGCAAGCAGGACGAACCAGGCGGCTTCTAGAATCACGGGAGACACGGATATACTTTCAAGTTTTTCACCGGCCGGCCTGCTGCCGACCGAACAAGGCTTCGAATTGCTCAGGGTGGGTAGACGGCTATGCTCATATGGCAGCGACAACTATTTTGCCACTACCGCCTTGCTAGGAGGCAGCAGATCGTCCGAGGAGGCCACCATATTACAAACTCTTGCGTAGTGTGGGATATAAAGACATATAAAGACACCTTTCTCCCAGAAGGAAGTACTCTGTCTCGACAGTCTCTTTTCCTTTACACTGTGCTATCCTATTATCCCGTCCTCTTTGCCTTCTCCTCCACTGGCACCCCTTCCTAGCCCAATATTATTTTCGAGTCGCTAGGCTGCTACCTCTGAAAAATGCACCGTGTTCGATTCTATGACCCTCAAAGTTCCCAATCGCGTGGCAGGAAGAATATTACTCTTCCCTCTCCTCGCAGCGCATCCAAAGGTTCCAAGGTGACCAATCTTACCCCTGACTGGAGCAATCAACTTTCACAGCATCCCTCGACCAGCAAGCCTCCTAATGTATACGGGGCTAGTGATAAAGGAGACTCAAGTGGGCAAATATCGAAGAATGTCCCGGCACTCGATACAGATAATGTCGAAGGATCAGGTCTTCTGTCACTAATAGATCCAAGGTTGTTGGATGGCAAAAAGAAGTCCGAACAGCCAGGCTGCATTCAATCCCCGGGAGTGTCCTCAAACCCAGAGTCACGGCTAGAGTTCTGTGAGTCGAACAATTACCAATCGCATACGGACCATACCACCATGGCATCTGGAATATCGCGCAACAGAACTGCGCGTCTGAACCAAAAAGATGACAGGGAAGCCAGGAGGGAATCTCCTCAACCTTCAGGAACCTTTGTTGGATCGAGTCACACCACAATCGAAACGAAAAGAAGCGACGACTTGACTACGCGTAAGTCATAGAAACACTAGTTGTTGGCTATCAAGTTATGCAATGACTGAATAAGCCCAGGCCGTCGAGAAGATCATGATCGCCCGACAGCAGAAGTGTATCGCTGTGGAAGCGCGTCTTCCCTAAGGAAGGATCTTTCCGAGCCTGACCAATTTCTTGGTATACCTTCTTTCATGGACCACTGCCAAGATAATGTGGATTCGGTTCAGCTGTCTTTCAATCCTCTTCCTTACGAGCCGGTATCTTGTCTCCCAGATGTAGAGTCACCTACATCCGGAGAGGACAATAATTATCAAGCAAACACCGACTACCAGGCTGAGCTCAGTGGAATTGAAGAGGGCTCGGAATTGACAAGACGTTTGCGGCGGAGACACACCATCAAAGCGGGAAAAAGAGATAACCTTCGTCACGCAGCTACTTTTCCAGTCAGGAAAGGTCGAAATGTGCCTGTCCAAGAAGATAATCGGTGGAAACCATACCAAAAGTCCCCCCTCTCAATGCTCAGGACTCCAACGTCTCCTGAGACGGCTCTCAGCGAAGAACTATCCTGCAATGCTCTTGTTGACGATACAGACTTTACCTGGTCCCCGGAATACCCGGGGTACCTGGACAGTGTTATGAATTGTGATGAAAAACGGATTCCCATGCGTGGTTATCTAGAATTATCGCCAGGAAGGTTAGGTACTTCTGTTGTTCTGCGAGGGTTTCTACCGCCTTCCGAGCCAAGCAGGAGAGACGAGCGTGCAAGTACGCCTATGCTCCGTCAATCGTCCTATGGAAACGAGAGGTTCCGGGCTTGCAGCGTCGATATAGATTATCGCAGAATGCGGAGTCGATTTACGGCAGAAGAAGACGAACTTATACACATTCTGAGGAACCAGGGCCTATCTTGGAAGCAAATGGAACGATATTTTCCAGGAAGGAAGGCAAGTGCACTTCAAAGCCGCTGGTCACGACAATTGCAGCATGAGCACAGAGCAATTAATACCAAGAGAGGAGAGGCTCATCAAGATGATTTTTCTGGGCGCTAGATGATTGTGATCCTTCAGGAAGATTTCCCCTGAATATATCCGATATCATGTATCACCCATTCTTAT
The DNA here is from genome assembly GCA_032158085.1 of Aspergillus hortae. Taxonomy (NCBI): domain Eukaryota; kingdom Fungi; phylum Ascomycota; class Eurotiomycetes; order Eurotiales; family Aspergillaceae; genus Aspergillus; species Aspergillus hortae. The sequence continues at coordinate 29,551 of JASVVY010000035.1, read as the reverse complement.
TTGGGAACATAGGCAGTAGTAAAAGTAAGTCCGGACTGTTGGACGGTGCTTACAGTCTAGATTTTTCTGCGCCATCATAAGCATGCAGATTGTGACTACTTGGTTATCCCCTCCCGAAGTGATGGTTGAATTTTGGACCGTCGATAGTGGCTGGGTTAGTGTTACCCCTCTAGAGCACCTCGCCCCATACTTTTACAAAAGTATTCGGTTCTCCCTTCTTCGAAATCTGTTCGACTTGAGCTTTGGCTTGCCTCCCCTACCCAACACATACCCTGAGGTCCCGCCTCGTCAGGCCACTGTATACGCGCAGGAGGGTAAAGTATTGACAAGCTATCCAATAAAGGACAGGACATCCAAAAATCTGTAGATGTCTGTTCATACCTAGGGTACCCATCCTTTTTATTCTGTGCATCTGTGTATACACCCTGAACCATTCATCATGTGTTTTCAGGCAAGTGTCATAGTATAGCACTTGCCAGAATGGTTCGATTTGACAGAAATAATCACTCAACATGATCATTTCGAACAATGTATAAGCAGCAGGTAGTGGGAATTTTTTTCAAAGCGCACGTCTCATTCCTCATATCCTAGAGCGAGCAGTGCGCCCGACTTTCACAAAGACTATCTACCCCATACCATTGTAGATGTACACTTAGCTGTCTCTCTATCATCTTTTTCCAGATTCTCCACAATCCGCTTCTCAATTGGACCTAGTCCTGGGAATCACCTGACACTATCCATATTCTTTATAATGCTTCATATGCAAGTTATATGTCCACATACCCATTTGTCGGGTCAGCTGCTTCCCGTTCCAAGGCAAGAACATTATGTGTCTAAGCAACGCAGCTACACTTCAATCGGAACATAAACCATAAGAGATTTACTAAAAGCGGATATACAAGAATCACAGCAACCAAGCATTTCCTTTCCAAGATCTATCAACACCCTTTTATGGCAACTACAGTTGGACGGTTGCTGCAACAGCGATTATACGCTCTGGTATGAGCTACAAGCCTATTCTATGTTGGCTTTGCTGGCTGACTGTCGGTACTACAGAACGCGTGCTGGCATATCAACGAACAATCACGACTCCCTACCTCAAGGTCCGAAGCAGACGCAGTGGCTTATAGGTTCATAGCATGACAAAGAGAAGGATTAACGAAGTTAATTGCATGGGGCCTGCCACATATTATCTTTCATGCGAATTTATGAGATACTTTGCCCATTTCTCTGGAGTGACGGTATCCGACGAGCCGGTAAGATGCCACCTAACTTATGCAGGTGTATTTGCATACGGAACAGGAAGTATGGAAATCTGACTATCTGGAATACCTGCTTCGGAACATCCCTCCATCTTAAGTATAATTCGCTGTCTATTGGTTCGACCTTAGCCCTCCTCGCTTTAAGCAAACGAATCTCCTCCCCTTGGAACTAGCTTTAAGTTGACGGAGCATCTGACTATCTTCGGCCAACACCCTAACAGGATCGCTTCGGGTTACTCGTCATCATCGCTCTTCGCCGTACCAGTCACAGCCCGTTTTCTCATTTCATTCGGAGACGGTCTATTCCGTCTCGCTCCCGGTCGTGGAGAACGCCCTTCATCACCGACGCCAACTGGGGTCTTGTTCTGCTTCCCAAAGGTAGAAGCAGAGCTTGGAGTGGCAGCCTCAGCAGACAGTGCGGCAACTGCGCCAAAGCGGCTGCTGTAACGCTTGTCGGTCAGGTTTCGAAGAGCCTCATCTGTCATTGAGCCAACTAATTGCGCCGAATTGCCTTTGGACAAGGCTCTCTTAATATCAAATAGATCAGCTAGGGTAGTCACCACTACCTGATCACTGTCGTCATCGGCAACCACCTCACCAATCCTGTAGATTTTCTGTCGCGAAACTTCACTGGCCATGTTGCACACTTCTAAGCATTGTTTTGAAATGTGAATGTCTTCCTGCAATGCCAATCGTTCTTTGCCGTATGGGTCCCCGTTTGTCACTAGGGAATCCAGCCGTGCCTGAAGGCGGTTGATGATGTCCGCAAAGCCAGCTCTATTCTCATCCAAAGCTTGACGTGTCAGCAGCTGAGCTTCGAAGCGGTTCTGCACATCGTCTGGGCTGATATTGCGCCTCGCCTCTTGCAGGACGGCAGACTCTCTTTGCGTTAAAGATTCAATGAAATTCTTTGCATCTTCACAGACGCGAAGGCATTGCTTCGTTACCTCCCTCTCATCCTCCAAATCAATGCTCACATCTGAGGCACTATCGTCTTGAGTCGTGAGATGTGCCAATTTTTCGTCAATCCGTCGCAGGTGAATGTCTAGGTTATAGGCCGTGTCCTTTATCATTTCATTATACTCCTGCAGGACTCGTTCGGAGACTTTAGAAGAATGCCTATGCTAGAGGATCAGTAGAGTCTCATACATGAGCAGAACCTTGACTAACATAGTGATAGTACCCAGTCCAACAGAGATCGTTGATTTGTATCCCGCAATGTTGTCAATAAATTCGTTGATGTCGCCCCGCATGAACTCCATCTTTGCCCAATCACGAAAACCTGTCGTTGATTTTCGACCAAAAGCCTCCATTGCCTGTTCAAATTCACGACATACTTGGCTGCATCGCTCAACAGGGCCCTGAAGCAGAGTCAACATTGATATATCTACATTCATCACCTCTCCCAGGGAGCCTAGGATGCTTGTGAGGTCCTCGAGCTCATTTTGGAGTCTGCGTAGGGTCTTATCGCGATCCTTGAAGCGCGCAACGGTGCCGTGGAGCGACTTGACTGACTGGACGGCAGCTGTGATAACAGCCAGCAGGGATGCAGTTATGCTCAGAGGATCCGCCATGTGGGATTCTGGAAGTGCAATGTACGTAGTGTACTTTGACAGAGTTGTAACAGATAGTATTTGAAAGGGGGCTGGCAATTCTCAGTTGAAGGGTAGATGCGAGGTGGGCAGACGTTCAAATGGCCTACCGTATTCGTAAATGCCGCCCAAGGCACACCTGACCTGTTGAATTAGCGCCGAGGCTGAATCACCAACGTCGCTTAGCTCAGCAGCATCCCTCCTAACTGGGCAAGAAGATAGGCTACCGCATGCCTTGTCGCGGGGTTCCAGTCTCAGTCACTTCGCTCACAAATCGATGTAGCAAGTCGGGGAAGGCGCCGTAGATGCCATTAAATCAATGCAGAGTCTGGACACGCGTCCCCCAGTCCTTTTTGGTGAGCACGAAATGAGCCGGAATAGACCGACCCACTGACCGCCCACTGATCCGGTCCACGTCGCGACCGCACCAGTGGTGGAATCGGCCCCAACTATGATTGGCTGGAACGACGAGTGAATCACCGACATCAAACTGGTTAACCCTTGTTGAGCCTGTCTGTTCGATGTTACAGGCAAAATCTCAGTCATAGCAGAGTCCGTCCAGTTGCCATGTCTTCGTTGTATCGACATCGGTCATCATCTTTTCGTTTTCCTCGTACCAGAATGGCGAAAGCTCCTCGCAGGGTCATTATCGTTATGGACTATTTTCGGGCGAGAGAAAAGACGTATAAACAACGGGCCACAACGGTATAACTTCACAGGAACTTTATCAACTGGGGGAGGGGTTGCGAGTTTAAAGGAGCAGAAGCCGTCTTGTTTGAAGCATAATTTCAAACAGTGAAGGTAATAATGGTCTTGATAGTCGTGAACCTGGGGACTAAGGACAAGCCCTCATTCAGCACCTAAGGAAGCATTGAAGACATCAAGTGCGTCGGACCGGAGGTACGAAATCACGATTCGCGTGTGCATGGATACGGCATAACTTTTCTCTTATATGTGAACTATATGAAATCTTCTACAGACTACTTGCTGAAAGATGTACGTCCAGCACAACCTAGGAGCATGCTCCTTGCAGTGCGGTCTTGAACATTCAAAGTCGGAGAGGAATCCCAGGACCAGATCGTGCGATCTCACTCCCCCCGCTGAAGGAGACTTTAACAAATGTCACGGACCAAAATCTCCAACCAGAGGATGTAAGATTACATTGAAAGAGGGTTTTGTCAAGCAAGGTTGGCTAAGGTTTCCGCGCCTTGTACAAATGTAAGGTGTAGAAAACACCAATACTTGGATCAAGAGCCTCTGCCTTTGCGGCCGCCACAACCGACTGGATTTCCTCATATGTCCATCCATGCAGACGGCTGAGAGGCGCCAGAGAAAGTGGCTCAATGCTTTCCACAAATGCTGCCCTAAACCATCGGGCAGCTGTCCTATCGTAGACTCGCTGCTTTCCTGGACTCAGCGGCAATACCGTCTGTCTGTGGCTGATCTGGCTAAACCCAGCCTCTCGCAACCAGCACAATGTGCGCTCTTGAGAATGGACGATCTCTCTCCGTGATGTCTTCGTGGCCGTCTTTAGGCTTTGATACCAAAATTTGAGCGAGCTTTGGTCCGGCAGCCGATCATTACAACGCGGCTCAAAGTTTATCTCCAGCTGTTCAAACCATGCTCCGCAACGTAGATGGTCGAATACCTTCTTGTAGAGATTTGGCCAGTTAGTAACGCTACCGCACGCATTTGCATACGGATAACGTCCCACTGTCCTTCACCCATCAACCAAGGGAGCTCATAATCGAATGGAGCTTTGAAGACACAGTTAGGAGGAGTGAATTCCGGCTGAATTGCCGATATATCTAGCCCCAGAACATAGGCATTTGGGTACACCCTGGCCATTTCAATCGCCCAGATTCCTGTACCACATCCCAGATCAAGAAATCGTCCGTTGGACGTGTGAGGGACGTGAGTTAACCGGTCAGATTGCAGGGCTTTCATGACCATGGTATGAATAAAATCAAGACGGTCCTGCTCCATTTCATCGCAGGGCAACATGTAGTTCTCAATTCGCTTCCCCTGGTATATGCGCCCGTTTTCTTGGATCGTGTTTCCTGTCTGGCGAGCGCAACTCCGTGCATCCTTGGCTAAGAATTCTGCCCCTTCTCTGTTGTAAACGTACGGAATCCAGGCGGGCCCCGGAGTGTGCTTGGGGAGCAGATTTGTAGGGGTCGCGTTGCCAAGCATATCTCCAGCGGAATCGAATGCATTCTCTGATTTGCTGATTCGGCTTAGCTCGCACGTGAGGGTAGCAGATAAAGCGTGACTCCCTTTCATGGCAGACTCCAGCTGTATTCCAGCCGACCAATGTCTAGGATACCGTGTACAATGGTGTAGGCTATCCTGATCACACATTTCCCGTGCATAGGGAGGGTCTGGGTCTGGGTCAACAATAATGGATATGAGAGCTCTCCTTGAACGCGAAAGAGAAGATGAAAATAATGGTGCATGTATACCTAGAACTTTTTCTTAAATAGTCCTCCTGGCGAGGGAAAGCTGGAAAAGAAATCACACGGAAGCTTTCATTGTCTCGAAAGCCGAGCAGCGAAAGACACTCCTAGGCTTTGAGAGTGAAAGCGGTAGCCAATGAGAGGCTAGTGGAGGGTCTGTGGCGGCCATTGAGCACCCGCCATCCTATGGTGGCGTACTCAGACAAAGGATCACGCTTGGCCCACTAGATGCGAAGACCCCCTGAAAAGGACTACCCTGATTAGAGGAGAATATAAAGAAAAAGCTTAGACGAAAGCCATTTACTACTTACCAGGGAATATGGAGACAATATCTTAAGCGCCGGCCAATTAGAAAGTTTCGGCATTCTGATCTTGCTCGCGCCAAGGTGACTACCACCAATGGGCTGAGCAGCCCATAGTTAAGTAACAGATTTCTTTGACACAGGCAGGTATGAGACGGACGCCAAGCTCAAGGCTACCTTTCCTGGAGTACTCGATGCTTTGTATCAATTCAAACGTTGGGCCTGCGATGACCAGGCAGGCCCGTTGGTGGCACGCGTCTCTCACTCAATATTCTGCTGTCTGGACTCCCAACGGGCCAGTGAAAGAACAAGTGACATTTGCTCTTTTACACACCGCCAAACCAACTTGTCCAGGTATGTCAAATACAATTACTTCTTACCTATTTTGTTATAAGCCCTGACCATGACGACGCTATTAACTTGTACGGGTCTGCCTCTTCACTAAAAAAAAAAGACGCTGGCATACTGCTTGTCACTACCCCGTAGCACCAACAGTGTGGGTCTATGCGGGAAAGATGATCATACTGCTCAGCCGTCTCTATTAAGCAGCCAACCCCTATTTCGGGTGAAAATGGCACTTCTCCTGCTCCGCCATCTTTCCTCTCGAGACATCGGTTCCTTGTTTTTATATCGCTCGTACATAAACCAGCGGGCGTATATTGGCTTACCAGATCGCCAAGATGCCCAACGCCCAACTCGAAGATTATCAAATCGGTTAGATATGTGCCCTACCGATCGAGGCAGCCGCAGCTAAAGAGATGCTGGATGAAAATTTCGGTCTGCTCGGCAGGCAAGATGCGTCGGACCCAACTATCCACGCGCTGGGCCGAACTGGCCAACAAAAGGTTGTGATCGCCTGCCTCCCTGCGGGGCAATATGGGAACATCTCGGCTGCCATGGTCGCAAACAACATGACCGCACATTCTCGAAATCTCTTCGCATTGGGTCAATCGTCGGGGTTGGTGGCGGGATCCCGTCGGCTACTCATGATATACGACTTGGTGATGTTGTCGTCAGTTGCCCGGAAGGCACTTCTGGCGGTGTTCTGCAGTATGACATGGGGAAGATGGGTGCGGGTGGAGAATTTCATCAAACTGGATCGTTGAACAGTCCACCGAGGTCCTTGTTAATGGCTGTGAACGCGATGAAAGCTGCTGAGCTTACGGATGATCCCCGCTTCCGCCTAGAATGTGAGGGCCTGTGAAATCGACGCCGAAGATGACAGCTTTTGAGGCCATGAACGGGCTCATTTCCACCCGTAATTTTTAGTGACCCCATGGTTGCCTACTACTTGCACGTGCTCCGCACCACTATACTGCACCCGCCAAGTGTTGGCTAGTCACCCTCCCAGGCGCTTAACTTCAAGAAGCCCTTACCTCATTTCAGCTCACGACCAAAAGAGCCGAAAATGGCCTCCTCTGCGGAGGAATACTACTCCCTCCCCCCAAAATCGACCCGTCTCCCTGGGCGCCATACAAAATGGCGGTAGTCTCCCCTCTTGTCACCTCTCATCCTCCCACTCTTCGGCCTCTCCAATCCTCAGATTCCGACGTTGATCCCAGAGCTGTCACCTCCTCTTCATACCTGCACCTGTCGAGATGGCACCCTCTCTCCTTCCACCTGCAAATCCAAATGAGTACCAGTATTGGGCCGATCTCATTCTGTGCGAAGAGACACGGCGCAGGCTAGAGCATTTCCCCGGCCTTGGATGGCTTCCACCAAACTTCAAGCCCAAGACACTGGAGGGCCTAGCGGTGGTAGAACGATACTGGAGAAAGTATGCACCCCTTATTCGAGGTTATGCGAAGCCTTATACTAAAAACGGCGCCGACAGGTACTTCATTCGACTAAAGAAGACTATGTGGGCTATCTTCTTTCGGAGGACCAAGCCATCTATGTAAATTTTTTCGATTGGATGCATCGCCGCCCTAGAGGCGACCCAATAGGGCTGTATGTCAAGAGGGACAAGCGGATATGGGCCCAAGCAGGGCCAAGCCTTACTTTAGACCCTGGTCCAAATGCAACCCCCTGCCTACACCAGATGCTTGTAAGTACCAATGACCTTGCGAGATATGGTCATGATCTTAGCTGAGGATGGCGGGGCAGGGTTTGAGTTGTCTGTTCGTGCTCGATTTGTGCTAGGCCAACTTTCGTCAGTGGGAACCACAGAGGGATAAATCTATGTACCCCGTAGACCTTCATGATTTGATGTCACTCTAGTATCACATTTGACAGCTTATGATCTCGATGGGGAGTCTCCCAGTTATCCCAGCTATTTCCCCTGCGGAAAACGTCGCTCTGCTATCCCTCCTTCAATCAGCTTCCAGTACAAGCTCCCTCCAAGTGCTTCCTACAGCGCCGTCATCAAATACTCCAGTGAACTTTGATTCAGCAAGGAATTACGAATTGTCAGTCGATAAAGACTCTGGCAGTTTTAGGGCAAATGGAGGAGGATCCTAAACATATCCCGGCCGTCTGCGTCGAACAGGACACCGACAGGTTGAACGTACTTATCGCGATAAACAAAGCCAAATGGTGTGACGGCGATTCCATCCTTCATGCGTTAGAGGAGAGATTTAATAATGTTTGCCATATTGCGAACTGTATTAGAAGGTGAGTGGCGCGGTTTTTATTGCTATTGTGCAAGGCTGACAACAAATCAGAAGACCTGTCAGTTGTCGAGGAAGCCTTGTTCGCGAATATAGTTGACATGTGTTCGTTGCGCATCCTCTACAGGCTAGGTCCAAGTGCGAGTAGATAGCAGACCAAGAAATCGAAGAAACCAATGAAGGAGATCTTGCATAACGTGATAAAGTGTGCCAAACAAGTCGCGGCGAAACCAGGCGCGAGTAAATCTCTTCAAGCTACTACGCTACTGTTCAGAGATAAAGCCAGAGAGGTTACGAGTCTAATAGATTCGTGGCAGGGTCATCAGACTGTCGCTCGTCTGGGTGATTTGGTCAGGGGCATAAACCAATTACACCAAGTGAACCAGCTCAGTGACCTGCTTAACGAGATCCCGGCACTTGAACTACAGAACGAGGCGAAAAAAAACTTCCTGAACGCTATCGGAAAAGTCTCCCGGTACACCGAGGCTCCTAGGATACTTCGACGGATAGCAAAGAGGTTCCGCGTAGCTCGATATATGACAGCAATTCCTGTCAAACATTCTAAGGACGCCTTTTGTATCCCATCGAACGGCGCATACGCTCCTGACGTAGGATCTTCCGTTGCCCGAGTTGATCATCAATACTCGGACCGGAAGAGGTTGAACCGGGTCTACCATCTTCTGGGCTACACCGAGGCGCAATCTGCATCCCTGTTCTCAGGAAAGGTACACAGGACACTACAAGAAGCTAAGATCCATGCGGAGGTTCAGCTAGTCATCTATTGCGAAATACAAAGGCCGACATTGTCTCCCCGTGTCGTCTGCTCAAGCAAAGACGCCTGCTTTTTATGCGGCGCTTTTATTTGCCTGCACAAGCAAATGCATACGCCGAGATGCCATGGGAGATTGTACCCCCGTTGGCGACTGCCGTCCTTACCTCAGGTGAAAGAATTAGAGGAACTCTTCAACAGACACTTGAGATTTCTATCAAGGAAAGTCTATCTATGCTCCTCGCCAGACAACGAAAAACAACATACCCGCCTCCAAACGAAAGCACCATCCTCACCATTCCTATCTCAGAGACAACCAAATCTGGCTTGACGCGACTTGACTCAGGGCAGCTTTTGTGTGAAAGGAGCATTCAGCTACACTCCCAGGCGACTCATAAGCCACACGAAGAGCCAAGATCTCGGAACCCAAGCCATGCAAGCATTCCTTGTAGCGCAGCATGCGAAGGCAGCACAACAGATCCAGGATTCTCGTCTATAGTCGAAGGGCAGGATCCAGACAGCAAGATAATTAGCAAGCAAGAGCTGTCGCAGGGCACCGTGTTGCATAACAGTATCGCCTGGCGGGAGCTCGGCATGTTATATCGCTGGCCCGATAAAACTTATGATAGAATACGCGACGGGGCTAGAAGGTATCAAATACAGTGTTAAATAGCTCACTGCGGAAGAGACGAAGGATTTGCCAAGTAGAGCTCAACCGCCTTTATCTGTAGATATAGGATCACTAGCAAGTAAAACGGCACGACCTTGCTATGTCCTTCTGCACAGGCTGCCTTCAGCGTTGACATTCGCACCTTGCTCTAGAAGTATTTGAACAATAGTCTCATGCTCTTTTGAGGATGCAGCATATAGGGGATGGCTGAAATCTCTGCCGGAATCTCAACCTGCACAATGTCGTGGTGAACCCTGAAGAGAAGGTCTATCACTCCTATCACATATATATCTGGCTCTCTTGGGGCTACAAATGATACTGTCTCTCGCATTTCTTTTTCGGACACCAGGAATATTTAGTACCTGAGGAGCATCTGCCCCTCGGACTCCTAAGAAAGTCGATTCTCTGCTTATACTGGGTTTCCGGAACTATAGTTATGAGGATCCTCAATGAAGGGTTCAAAGTATGGGAAGTCTGCTTGGGGTGTGGACATTAAGTAGAAATTCGCCACCAGTCCCAGAACAAGCTGGCGTTGTCATCAATGGGACGTCATCCTAAAATATCATATAAGTAGCTGTCATGGCGCTCGGGTCCAACTTAGAAACAACGACTTATCGTGCTGCTCCATTATGAAAAACGCTACAGGTTTTATCGAGAGTGTAATCGGGTATTCTTTTAATGACCGTCATGTCGCCGAAGAAGCCCTGCACCGAGGTAGAAACAAGCGCCTAGCCTTTCTAGGTGATAAAGCTGTGGCGTTAGTGATTATCGATTCGTGGTATAGAAGCGGCAAGAGCTGTGGTATGGTGCATTCTAGGACTACGAGAGGTATCGCTAACAGATACTAGAGGATGGGTTTTCCCAGCTCCAACACTACGCCTGTAACAAGGAAATGGCACGCCAGGCGAAACGAAAACACATTAACGGGGCATTCCAATCCGGTCCATCGCACCCGCATAGCGGCTCGCTATCTATCCATTGCGCTGCTACTGATATGGAAGCTATAGTCGGTGCGGTCTGGATTGATTCTGGTAGAAACTTTGAAGTTGTCAAAGGCGTGATGAAGAATTTAGATATCTACCCTGATCAGGCATAAAGGTTTCCCTCCTAGTCCATTTCGCCTCTCAATCTGCCTTGACTCTACCCAGTGCTTTTCGGGTTCTAACTCTTGAAGCAATGGCGCTCAGATCTACAGAGTGTGGGGAGAAAAGTGCTAGGGAGGAAGTTTTTATACCTGAGCAGGGATAATATCCCCGCTAACCGTACTATACGAAGTGCTCCTTTCTTCGATACTATCCAGCTATCAAGGTCAGGTAGATATCCGGCGTCCTTTTAACACGGCTCTGCTGTTATCACCAGGTGACCTGCGTGGCCGTTCAACCACAACTGCTTGCTTCTTACGCAAAGTGCCTATGAGTTGAAAGTGACGATACTATCTCTTTTCCGTTGTGCTGTGATTCAGGCGATTCTGAAGAAGTCTTTGTTTTGCCTCTTGAAAAGTTTTGTTCGAGTCGTGAGGGAATCAAATTTACACAGTTCCAACACACATTAGCTTAAATTCGTAGAGGTTTCAGAATTCCATTCCATTGAAGACATTTGTCTCGAACATAGACTCTTCACTAAGTTGTTTCATACTCCAAATAGCCCTTGCATTACTGGGAATCGTGTGAATAGTATGGTTCCGAACTATCGTCCCTTGCCTTATCATCATCCGATGCGCCGTCACCGTGAATGCTCTCCTTGTTCCATTGATCCAAGGCTGCTTTTTGTTTGTGCGATACCACAAATCTGTCCTCGTAAGCAGCGCGCACCACCCTTCTTATACGAGGGTTGAAGGTGCCCGGATGAGACACAACAATAAACACCGCGTTGTAGACCTTAGCGCTGTCTCTCTCCTCATCTTCGAAGTTGGCTTTGAGTATAAGGAACACAAGCCGGAACGCTGCGTCTCGCGCCAAGGACTTATCACCCCTAATCGCTCGGTAGCGCTTATGATCGAGCGTGTAGGCGGTTTTGCAGGCTCTGAGATCGACGAAGATTCTATCGATGGTACGGCCACCTAGTACATCAACCCCGAGGAAGTCGTATGTCTCGCAAAGGACGTGATACTGAGCTAGATTGACTGGCAGAGACCGAAAGCAGAATCGGTATCCTGACTCAAGTCCTTGCAGTGCAGTATCAAAGAGACGTATATCGCCGTGAGTGTACTCCGAACCTTGTGGCCAACGAGTGCGGTTGAATCTGACGAATGACTCCAAGTACGGAATCATCAAGAGATCAATGTGATAAAGAGAATTCCCGATCTTCAGCTCCGTTTTCGAGGAGTCCAAGCTTACTGACGCTTTCTCATTAGATGCCGCTTCTGTGTCAACATGGTCCAGTTTGGAATAAAGGTCGTCAGGCAACATCCTTCTCCCAGTAGGCGTCCAAATTTCCAATCTATCAGCCCGAACATCATATCGTAGAACGGCTTTCCCACCGCTTTCCTTTGTTATGTGGATCATCTTCCGGAAGAGAGAACTCAGTTTCTTAAGGTCTTCCGTGTGAGATTCTTCCCAGGCCTTAATTTCGACCACAACATTTTCCACTTTCGGTTGTCCAAACACCCCGTTCCTGTGGTATGCACGTACTAAATGCAGCGTTTGTGATGCCCACAGCTGTGGAAGGACTTCCTGCATACTGCTTTTTTTGTGGGCCACACGCGTCTTGATCTCGAGAATCGAGCCACTTGGCACAGTCTGCCCGCCTTCCTTGAGTACCAACTTCGAGTGCGCTGAAGTAGCACATGGGATACACTTGGTGGGGCGAAGAGATAGCGACTCCATCATGCTGGACAGATCGCCACCCGTGCCGACAGGCGAACTCGGAAGCGAATCAATGTATCCATCCGTCTCGTAGCGGACGATGAGTCTGAGGCCACCAAAGGAGTAGCCGATGATTCTATGGTGGCTAGTACCCCGCTAACTTGGTTTCGGGTGTATGCCTTTTCAAACTCATGGCCAAAGCCCGCAAAATCGTCAAGCCCAAGAAATCTGACTGTCTCAGTCTCTGCACGACAAAACAACGCCGTCTTACTTGTAACTTCAATCTCGATTGTGAAAGGCTCAAGCCCATTCTTTGATAGACTAGGATTGACAAAGGAGAGGAGCTTCCGGATATTGTTCCGATCCGTGATGAGATCAACTTCACCAATATCGAAAGATGGATGAGATGTGTATAGGGCACGAAACAGAGGTTCCAGAGGGCTTTCTGGGTGTCGAGCTGCATTTTGGGCTATGTAGATAAGCCCGGAATCTTTCGGCACTCTTCGGGTACCCCTTGGTGGGGACCATAAGGGTGGACAGCCTGGGATGACAATAGTAGGAGTCACAGAATCCACCCAGTTATAGGATGACAGGTGCTTGACATCTGTGATCGACGGTGGAGATTCTTCGAAATCCTCGAGATCCGAGCGTGAGATACTCGCTATCTTGGCAAAAGTCATTGTCGAATGAATACAGCAACGCAGGAGTTATACATAGGTACCAAGGGCAGAGTAAGGAAACAGAGGTGCTTATATCGTCAGACACTTAGCTTCCAAAGCGGTTCTTCTGTGGAAAATGCGTCGTTGCTTGCGACGTGTCTGACCCCGCTCCCCGAATGATAACAGCCCACGTCAGCCAACGCCATCCAGACCGTTCAGACCAACAGAGTAACGCGTAGGGATGGCAGGCGTCATAGGCAGGTCACCTTGCATGTTTGTCAAAAGGACATCTCCTGCATTTGGTATTTTCTGCAGCCTATCCCATATCATCCACCCGGAAAATCAACCTAGCTTGGGCCGTTGTCGATATTCCGCACAGAGGACAGACTCGGGAGTGTGAAAAGAAACCCGCCTGAGCTAAATGCCAGTCGAACCTACAGCCCTCCTTGCCTACAATTGTCATTTACGGCGTATTTCTAGGCCAGTCTAGATGCTTGAAATTGCATGACACAAGGAGTTTAGTGTGGTGTCACAACACTTGCGGTAGCAACTGGAATGCTAAAGGTATGATAGCTTCCTGATACTCAAGACTTGACTCTTCATCACCATTTTACCTAGCCATATCACTCTTGATCCCGATGCCTTTTTGTGTTAACAGTGGATTGGCTAATCGCAAGGGTACCTCTTTCTCTCGCAATACCGAGTTGACCGCTTCTTGGTGGTTGCTCATGGTACATCCTCGAAGAATATCCAGGGTGGCAGGATGTTCTCAAATCCGCGTCACCATACCAATGGAGAAGAATCCGCCGATAAGGGAATACCGGTGGCGTCTAAAAGACTGCATTGTCTCCTTGCATATCCTAAGGCATCCGTTATCGACAGATTACTGACTCAACTACTTCACAAGCCACTCCAATGCTAGGGAGGGTGTTCTCAGCCTAGGGGAACAATCTCCAGTTCTTTGGCTGGTTTCCAAACGGAAACAATCGTGTGCTGCTAGTACAAGTCAGAATTGAAGTAGAGAAACATATATCTCTAAGAAATTGGACATGGAAACAGTTCTACTAGATGGAAGACATTGTGAGAGACTCCGATAAACTGCCCTCCGTGTCCAATCGCTGGCTCGGCCTACATGAACGCGGAACCGATGCGCCTGGCACATACCTGAGCCCCTGTTTTCAAGTAAGGTCCTTGTCTCCAAAGGTTGGATGGGTTCCTCTAAAACGCATATAAAGGGTCTTGTTCTGCAACCGGTCTTGCCAAATCCTCCACGGTCTGATTTCTCCTCAACATTGCCATACCTTCCGAGATGGTGCTGAGACACTTCCACACCGATGCCCTCAGGGACCTATGCACCCAGGAGCAGCTGGATCTTCTCAACTCGATCGATACACTCCGCTCCCAGGGTATCAGCCACTATATCTCTTTGCCGCAGATAATCGTTTGTGGTGACCAGTCCTCTGGCAAAAGCTCCGTTCTCGAGGCAATATCTGGGGTTGGGTTCCCAGTGAAAAGCAACCTGTGTACCCGATTTCCTACCGAGCTTGTTCTGCGGAAGCATCCCCACATCGGCGTTCGTGTGACTATTGTGCCTCACCACACACGCAGTGATGTTGAGCAACGCTCACTCGGCGACTTTTGCGAACAATTGGATAGCTTTGATGATCTACCCATCCTGATCGAAAAAGCCAAAGGTGCCATGGGAATAACAACCCACGGCAAGGCCTTTTCAAACGACCTCCTGCGAGTCGAGGTGTCCGGGCCCGATCGCCCTCATTTGACTATTGTGGACCTGCCTGGACTTATCCATTCAGAAACCAAGCTACAGTCTGCGATGGACGTTCAGCTTGTCCAGGATGTGGTCCAGTCTTATATGAAAGAGCCGCGCAGTATCATCCTGGCTGTTGTGTCCGCCAAAAATGATTTTGCCAACCAGATCGTCCTTAAGCTGGCTCGAGAGGCTGATCCCTCTGGGAAACGGACCCTCGGCATCATAACCAAGCCTGATACCCTTGTCGCTGGGTCTGAGAGCGAAACCATGTTTGTTTCGCTGGCAAAGAATCAGGATGTGGAGTTCCGGCTTGGCTGGCACGTCCTCAAGAACATGGATATGGACAAAGGCCAATGGACGCTGGCACAACGTGATCTCGAAGAACAGGAGTTTTTCTCCCAGGGAATATGGGAAGATCTGTCACGCTCACTCGTTGGTGTCGACACGTTGAGGACCCGGCTGAGTAAAGTACTGCTGTCGCAGATTGCGACCGAGCTTCCAAGCCTGATCAAAGAGATCGAAGATAGAATCGTCCAATGCAAATCTCGTCTTCAAAGACTTGGCGAGCCCCGGGCCACCGTTGACGAGCAGAAGTCATATCTTTTGAAAATAAGCCAGTCTCTTCAGGAACTGGTGAAAGCGGCGATTGATGGCACCTACAATGACCCTTTCTTCGGCGACGCTCACGGGACCGAAGGATATAATAAGCGGATACGAGCTATAGTGCAGAATTCTAACGAAGAATTCGCCCAGAGAATCTGCCGGCGGGGCCATTATCGACGCATCTGTGACCCAAACGACGGACAGGTTCCGGCCAAGAGCCAGGTCGGGGTCACCCGCGAGGAGTATCTACAGCACATCAGCCATCTCCTCAAAAGAACCAGGGGCCGTGAGTTACCCGGGACATTTAATCCTATGATTGTCCGTGATCTGTTCTTGGAGCAATGCCTCCCGTGGGAACAGCTGACCCGCAGCCACACGGACAGTATATGGGCCGCCGCCAGAGAATTCCTCATTCTTGTCGTCAAATTCGTGACGGATGAAGCCACGTCAGCCGCTCTGATCGAAGAGGTTATTATCCCAGCCTGCGACTCCATCAAGCAGGAAATGGACAACAAATCTAAGGAGCTACTCAAGCCACACCAGACAGGGCATCCGATTACTTACAATCACTACTTTACGGAAACCCTGCAAAAGATCCGGGCTGAACGCCAGGAAGGTGAACTTGCCGAGACGTTGAAGCGATTCTTCAGAGTTGATAATCTGAGCGAGCCTTACCGCACGGAATACTCAATCAACCTTGACCAGCTTCTTAAATCGCTGTTGCATCAAAGCGAACCAGATATGGTGCGCTTTGCATCAATTGAAGCACTAGACTGCATGCTTGCTTACTACAAGGTGACTTAGAATTCATTTGGCTAGGCTGTTTTTACCAATCTAATCGCAGACAGGTCGCTCTAAAACGGTTCGTTGATGATATTGCCAACGAAGTTGTGGAAAGCAAACTCATGTTGTCGTTATCCCGCATTCTGTCACCCGTGACTGTGTTCGACATGCCAGCGAACCTGATTACGAGGATTGCTGGCGAGTCAAAGGACAGCCAGACAGTACGTGAGCAGTTGAACAAGGAACTCCTGATCTTGAGCAAAGGCTCTGAGACCTGCAAGCGGTTTGTTAGATCCAAGACCGACGGTATATCAGCCACTATTGGGCCCTAAGTTATTATAAGAGACTAATTCGGACTACAGAAAGTAGCATGGATCCTCTCTGGGCCGCTAGTTACATGACTAGGGAGAGTAGTGATGGATCTATCTGCGAGGAGATAGTCTCAGCTACGGAAGAATCTGAGCTTTTTGGCTCGTCGACCGAAAGAGTGGATCTTCCTGCGGCTCTGGAGGCTGTTGATGGAACAGCACCCCCTGATGCAGATGAGGAAGCCCAATCAACCGTCCGATCTACAAGCAAGTCGAAGAAGAAGGGACCAAAAAGGAAAGGTGGGAATGTTGATTTTGCCTCTTTTAAAAGTTATGTGGTTCCAGGGATATGACAGTGGAGCCGATGGACGAAGAGGGCAAGAAGGTCTTCAACTGTGGTATTATCTGGATGTCTTCGAGCGGGCTGTGTCTAGCCTTAGCCTACCCCGATGTTTTTAATGAGTCATGCGAGTGGCAGATATTCAACATTTGCCATAGCGCTGTTGAACTATACGCAACTTGCGCTTACTGGAGGCAGCATAGTTCTTATGTCATTCTTATTCCAAGTCTTCGCCACAAACAATGTCTGGGTGGAACTGGAGGACTCTTACAACTATGACGAGCTGACCGGGACAGCCCTACCCTAGCTTATACCGGGACCACTCGACTTCAACTATCCACGCTATCGTCGGCGTGGAGGCCACCTTCTTCCGGTTCTTCTGTATCACCCAGCTTTGTAGCCGGCACTTGAAGAGGATCGGAAACTGTCGTTCGCCGTCGTTTTCGGCAGGAATCGATCGATGAATCGTGCTGTACAGCGCTCCCATTTGGATTCGGGCAACGTTAGTCAGTGGCTTGGGCCATCTCTTCGTTGGCCGTACGGCCAGGCCTATCGTCACGATCGTCCACTGCTTGAACGACGGTCCCGTCCGTCCGCGTCCAGGTATGCCCGCCTCTTCCGACAGATTTATGACCAATATCGGGGGAGCCAATGCTTTGGCTAACAGGTGACAGGTGCCCCTCATGGAACTAACGTCTCTCGCGGCTATTATGTTTGCTCCGCACACCATGTTAGCCTGTCTTGCAAAATGACGCCATCAATATAGACTAATAGGGTAGCGTTTACCTTCAACAGACGGAGGGCTGCTCTTGATCAATCCCTATATAGTCCACGATTGTGGTACTCCTACGCTGCAAAGTCGATGGAGGACTTCAACAAATTCGCCTTGAGGGATATCAACATCCAAGAGAAGGTCGGGGAGTTTGTGGATTCGCTCGCCAACGATTACCTCTTCGCGGACCTACAGAGTGGGTTGCTAAATCCGGACGATGTTGCGGACAACATCAAAACTATCTCTGCGGCACTTGCATATACGGAAGTGGAACATCATCGCCAACCTAAGACAGCAAATTTCCGAGAGTATGTAGGCCTGTTCGATCGAATGACGGGGAAGCGTGCTATAAGGGACCATGGAGAGAGCGATTCGGAGCCAGTGCAAAAGCGCGTAGCGCCAGCACAAGCAACGGATACGGAGGGAGAGCTTCGAAATCTGTAGCCAAGAGTGGGTGGGTTTAAAAAATGCATATGATAGGAGCATCCAGTACGATTACTAAGTTGAAATAGGTCTTTCAGCTATTATGATTACGCCAATTAAGGCAGGTCAACGGTAATTGATCGCGAACTAGATGCAGGGGTCCAAGTCTTTCAACCCTTTGCATGCACACAGAATCAACTTTGGTTCCGGCGGAGGGAAGGGTACGGAGCTGCCTTTGGTCACCCATAAAGCAGCAGAAATTGACAAATGGAACGCCGCGGAACGTCGTTGTGGCGTAGATTGTATGCGTAGACTATGATGTCAACTACCCAGAGACCAAGTCGTCCTTGATACTAATAATCGAGCCTTGCCACAGAATCACCAACGGCCCATGATGTTGTCCATCACGCAGGCCTGTCGATGAAAACCAGTTTGTGTTTGCTAACGATACGACAGTTACTAGCAATGTCGAGCTTATTGAAAATATCCTTCAGGTTGATCGTTTCGGGCTTCATCTTTATTTTCCCCAGTCTCCTATCGACCCCATTGTTGAACCTAGCAGGCTTCAGTATACTAGGGCCTCAAGCTCGTAAGTTCTGACATGCTAGCTGCGAGAATTAGTCGATCCTAACTACTTCCATACTCCTGCGCCGCGTTCATACAGTCGATGCTTGGCAACGTTTCCAGACATGGGATTTTTGCTTACATGCAAAGTGCAGGCATGGGAGGTTATGGATTGGCATGGATACAGGATCTTATTCGTCTAGGTATCGCCTTTCCTATTCTCAAGAAAATTGGTGTGTGTTGAAGATAGGTCCTTGGAATGGAACATTCTATACTGAGGAACACGCGAACCCCCCACCAAAAGTCACATCAGCGTGCGAGCAACTGAAGTCAAAACGTTGAATGATTTCTCCCACTTTTGATCAAAATGTATGATAATATCATCCAGGAGGTCCTGACGAGCCTTTCCTTGTGCATAGTCGATGGGAGTCTTGCCGGTGGAGTCTCTGGTGCGCAAATCTAGGACCCCTTTACACCGAAGGAACTCTACAAGTTCCTCAGTAAACGCGCCATGAATCGCCCCGTGGTGTATAAAGGTCCTCCCGTAGGCATCTTGCGCTGTAGGATCCACACCACATTCGAACAGATGTTGAAGGATCTTGTTGTCTGCGCCCCTGTGCCGCATTAAGAGATGCATCAAACTTTGTTGTTGTGCATTGCTCCATAGTGGATCGGCTCCTTTCTGGACAAGGTGGAAAAACATCTCTCTGTCGACTCCCAGGCGGAATGAACCCACGTACAATCCCAAGGAAGAGTTTCCGCCCTCGTCAGGTTGACTCACATCACAGCCAGCCTGTATCAGAAGGTCAACCACGCCACTGTAGCAAAAGACGGAAGAGACATGATGGTGCAACGGAGTCCTGCCGTGGTGATCTAATGTACTCCAGACACCCGAGAGAGCCTGGCTGCATGCCTGTGACATGTACTGCAAGACTTCTGAATAGCCTTCCTTCAATGCGTAGTGGAACGGACTTAATCTATGGATGTCCTCCAGCAAGATGTCTTGGCCTTCACCCACAAGTCGGCGGACAACCTCCAAATTCCCTGCCTTGC
Organism: Aspergillus hortae; assembly: GCA_032158085.1. Classification (NCBI taxonomy): domain Eukaryota; kingdom Fungi; phylum Ascomycota; class Eurotiomycetes; order Eurotiales; family Aspergillaceae; genus Aspergillus; species Aspergillus hortae. The sequence continues at coordinate 9,811 of JASVVY010000035.1, read as the reverse complement.
TGGCAAGGTGGAGACAAGTCTGACGAGATCCATTCAACCGTGAGATATCAGCACCATTCTCTATTAGTTTGGACAAAATGGACAATGCATAAGGTTTCCGAAATTCTATCACGTGCTGAGGGTAGTCCCCAGAGCCGTTTGCAATGTTGACGTCGGTGGTTTGGCTCTCCACAAGCGTCTCAACGATGTGTATTCTAGCTTGGTCGATCACCCTGGTGACCTCAGAAGCTTCCTTGCTATCAAAATCCGTGGCAGTCTCCGTTAGAAACTCCATGGCGTATCTGCCACTCGTCCAGGCATCGTGGCATTCGCGACCCAGGGGTTTGCTTCTAATCGCGAGATGAAGTGGGGTATCGCCGAGTTGAGAACGAGCGTTTGGATTGGCCCCCTGTTGAATCAAGAAAGCAGTCATTTGAGAACACCCGTCCAAGGCAGAGAAATGTAGTGCTGTTAGACTGGACTCTATAGTTTCTCTAGCTGCTTCTTTCGGGCCTCTGTATGCGGTCGGGCTTATTGTTGTCCGCCCTGGCCATAACCGCCTCTGAATCTGCGTAGTCACGTCGAAACCGTTCTTTAGAAAGAGTCGTACAAGTTCCTCATTTAAATTTCCCACCGCGTAGAAGAAGGGTGTCATGTTATTTTCATCACAGTCATATGGAGAGACACCTTTGTCAAGCAGGTATTTTGTTACCTTCCAATCAGTGTAGTCGACACTGCTGCAGAGAATGTGGAGAACGCTTTGATGCTCGCTATTTAACGTGTCCACGCGTGCACCCGATCCAACCAAGAAGTGTATAGCCTCTAGCTGGGAGTGTTCGGCAGCAATGAGCAGGGGAGTCCGTCCTTGTGCGTCTTTGACTTCAATATTATCCCGGATCAGAAATGAGATCAGCGGGATAATTCCCCAGCGAGCTGCAACATGAATGGCTGAGATGTTCATGTCCAAGTTGTTCCAAGTTCCTCTTGTCAAATAGTTGTATCGATCCAGCCACCACCTCCACGCCCCCAGGCGATCTTTGAAGAAACTCTTTTGCTCACTTGGCAGAGTGAATTCTTCTTGACCTAATGCTGCGTGCTCTGGCCAATGCAGAACTGAATATGCAAGGAATGAGTCGTTAGGCTCCAGTGCTGACGGGTTGATATTTAACCCACAATATTGAAGTACGACTTCAATGCAGCGGTGTGACAGGGCGGAGTTTGATCTCGCAGGATTGATGTTCTGAACCTCTAACATTAGAAATTCTTGGACCGACCTATGCAACATTCGCACATGGTCTTTGTCGATAACAACCAAGAAATGGCACAAGTCGATAACTTCTTTCGTGAACTGGAGGCGACTACCGAGATCCAGGTCAAGATATAGTCGGCATGCCTCAGCTATTTCCGCTATCGTCAAGGGTCGCCTTGCAAAAGCAACGATCTCCATAATCTTTCGGATAGCTCGGTAATCATCTGGGCTGCACGCTGTGGCGGTTGCTGCATCGAGCAGATTTCGATATAGAGAATATAATCCTCTGGGGAAAGCACGGAGCTTCTGGACGGCATTCCTTGACGGCACCGACCTCATTTCCTTGCAAGCGACCCCAACCCAGAGGAAGGTACCATCAGCCTTGTCTTCAAAGATGCCGGATACTTCCTGCGCAACGGGTGGAGGGTACTTGTTCCGTCTCGCTAGTTCCTTCACCGTATCCTCGATCATGGCTCTAAGGTCGCTCATTACCTCATCGTATAAGCCAAGATCCACGCTACCGAACGCGGATAGACAACTTCTGAGCTCGGGGTATGGACGACTGGTAATCAGCATGTGCAACTTGAACGGCTCTGAACCGGGTATGACTGGTTTGCTGAACGATTGGACGATCTGATCAGACAGCATCTTCTGCGACTCAGGTTCGCATTCGTCCAGAGCATCGATAATGCAGTATATTTCAGGACCCCTAACTGTTCGTCCCATACTCATCAACAGGGCCCATAGCGCATCAAAGGAGGCGAAGAGCTGTTCTCTTCGAGTAGCATATTTTGACATCACCACTTTCATAAAAGCCGGGTATTGGTGAACGATCTGATATATGAGATCCCTTAATATGCATGTCGCCCCCTTCCGATGTCCGGCGACGGCTTCGCAGAAAACGATAGATAAGATGTTATCACCGTTGGCGAAGTAGCTCTTAGTCGGTATTTCCTCTGCAAGTGCCATGGCCATCGTTGATTTGCCAATTCCAGGGTTTCCATACACCCATAACACGTTTCGTTCCAAGCCATCATAATGTCTGTTTTGCTGGAACCAATACTTGAGCTCCGTTGTTTCTAGAAACCAGCTGCAAGTTCCGGGAGTGCGGTCCCCTTTTCTCCGCTTCAATGAATTCATATCTTCTTCAAGTTCGCTGGAGAACAGCTTATCCAGGCATAATGACTCTTCCTCGGTAAACTGGGGCCCTACAAGGAGGTCAGTCGACGTATTTTGTATGCTGGGGATGGCATACCTTGTCCTTGTCTCACCATTCCACTCTCCGGTGGGATGATCGATAGCAACTTCCTCGCGTAAGCTGCAGCAGCAAGCGCTGCATAACCTTGCCACTCGTCATGTTTATGGGAGTCGCAATAATCGCATATTCCTCGGATCACAAGTGTCGGTAGCTCGTTGACGATGCCTGAAGCCTCCATCTCAAAGCAAAGTATCCCATGCTGTTCAGCAAGACGGTCTCGCGCTTCAGAGTCTTTCATCACCTGGTTCCCGGATGCTATCAAGCCATAGTGTATACGCGGTGCACTTGTTGTGGGGGGCTCCCGATCGACTACTTGTTCATTATCACACCTCTCACAACTCGCTGCCTTGTCGGCATGCTGATAGGAGGGATGAAACAGTAAATCGGTGGGCTGTGCTGGTGCCGATAACGTTGCCTTCATATTCTGATTCCGCTCTAGTGCAGCACTCATAAGATTTGAAATATTATCATCTCCGCCCGTTATTTGTTTCGACTCGAGTTGGCTCATGTGCGTGAGAAGGGTCTGTGGTGGTTGATTCAAGAATCCTGTCTGCTCAAGTCGTCCACCCTGAACCGCCTTGCCATAGTCGTACTATACGACTCCACCATGGTTCTTGCCGGGTTTGCCGACAACAATGTCACCTAGTCGAATGTCGTGGCTTTTGCTTGGAACACCGCCTCCAATTCCTACCATCAGTGCAAACTGAAGGCGGGGGAAAGTCAAATGCATGCGAGATGCAACAGTTGCGGCCGACACAGTTCCGTACACGCCGTCAGGAAGGTAGGCAATTGCAATATAATGGCCATTCAGTTCGCCGAAATCGTAGGCGTTCGAGTCATTAGGCCGTTGAGGCGGACAGTGAGTTTTGTCCAGCATGGCGCGGGCTGCCGCCGCCTCGAGAGGCAAGGCACAGATCCACGCAACCGTGTAATCATCAATCGTGGGGCGAGTCATCGTCTGCCTGTCACGAACAGACCAGAGATGGATGAAACGATCCTAAGATCAACAGTGTATGGAAGAGCTCGTATATTGACCGACTGGAGAGGATTATCACATTTTGAGTCAGAAGAGGGGTAATAAGTCACAAGTACACATCCTGCAAGGCTGAACTCGCCTAGCCGTCACAGCCTCCGAACCTAACATGTGGCATGTGAACAGGTTTGCAGCCTACTGTAATACCTTCGCGAGTAGAGCGCTTGCTTCTGGGCTCGTGGGCTGGCGAGGCGGAATCACTCTGCCATTGCCAGCCGCAACACCAGCGTCTATTGTCCCCTGGCCGCTGCTCTGCCAAGGACCAGTTCAACAGTCCATCGAGGACCACATCCTTTTGTAGGGCGCAAAGACAACATGTTGACAAGATCTAAGAGGTGTTAGATAGGATTGGGGGTGTTTTCGCATAGATCTTCTCAGATTCACTGTAATGAGTTGCGCCTGGTAGTGCCGCGATGGTAGAACATGTCAAGGGAGGGGAAGACTATAGATATATTTTTCTCTCATGAATACAGCCAGCCCAGTGGCTACTGATCAGCATTATAAAAAAAAAAACAACCTTTTAATCAATGGTACCAAAGAACTAACTAAAGAACTCCGGTACTTCTCACCCGAGTTCTCTACAAAATTATGCGCAGAAGAGCAAAATGAAATCCCCAGCTTCCATGACATTGTCCGCGTTGTATACATTGAATGACTAGGATACTGGCATTGCTGTCTTCTGATACTCTCTTTGGAAAAGGGAAGAGCTTGTATACGCTATTGCTATGCCTATAAGACACCCGTCTCGGGCATCCAAACTCTAACCAGTGAATTATAGGCCTGGATTGAGCCAAAGTCTATGGCAGGTGAAAACATGGGTGTTATGACAATCCATCGTTCCATTGTCGGCAGTATAGCTCTCCAGAAAATCAGCACATGAAGCGTTGCTCTCCTGTCTTGGAAGAAAGCCGCTGAGATCGAAGGTAACGGATAGATCCAGTTGTTCCTTATTGCGCAACGGTCGTTTGAGTTCAAAGCTCAGCGGTCGGTAATAGGTAGAAATGTTCTTCGCGAGGTTCGAGGAATCGATGACAGTAGATGAGGGCCTGCCAGTACAATTGGGGCTGTCCCAGACTCTCACTTCTATTGGCTCCACGAGTTCCTAGCAACGGATTAATAACCACACCATTCATAGACTAAGCCATATCACCTGAGCGCTCAGTGGATCGGCAAATAGGCCGAAAATTATGGAGAGTATCGAAACTCCAAGTAAGAATGGTCTCATTGTCAGCTCTCTTATACCGTTGCAAGGCAAGAGATATCATAATAAAACAGCTAGAACATATTCAAACTATATATAGTTAAGCAGGAATGGCCACCCAGGACCATGTCGACCTGGACTTATCGTTATTGGACACCCTCTCGCCAGCGTTGTTACGGTCTATCCCAAGGCAAGGGAGATGGAGGCTCCTTTCCATGGTAGGTTCGGTCGACCACAGCTAAGCATCGAAATATCAAAATCTCGTGGCTTTCTTTTTTTCTTTATTGTGCTACGCCCAATGTTACCATAGACTCGAAAGCCACCTAGCCGGTGGCTTGCCGGAGCACAGCCTCAGACGGACCACCCACACGTGACACTTGGCCTCAGGAGCTTCAACGGTGGGATCACGTATTTTACATGCACCGACTGGGAACCCGGAATCTCCCGTCTCCGATACCTACGGTTCGCGTTGCTACCAGGTGCGTTGAAAGACCTGGCGAGGGAAAGTGTCCGTCACTCTTGGGTCGGAGATTGGATTGGTCATGCTCCAGATGTCAAGGCAAAAGTAATTGCCTTTTAACGATCAGTTCGCTGGTTCAGACTAATCACGTACTGCCGGTTTCGAAGACTGTTTTCGAGAGCATATAGGGTCAAGCTGGCACTACCTTGAGCGGTGGATATTCTGATGATGGTTAACAGATCTATTTTGAACCCATTGGAGGGAGATACTTAAAAATGTCCTCCAGGCTTGTCAACAACCGCAATACTCATTCAGAGCACCGTCAACTATATCCGGGGTGGGCGGTTCTTCGCCAGGACTTCCACAAGAAGGCCCCGTTATCGAGGTCCAAAATGGTGTATAGGTGGTGTCGAGCCTCCCGAAACAGAAGTGCGTTGGTGCCATCCATAGGTGTGGCCGCTCTCCGATCTTCCAACGGACCCATAGCCGAACAGGGAAGGTGAGCCTTAGCTTGGCCCCAGAATAGCCGTGTACTGTAGCATCGCTAGGCCTGTAGCGGGACTTCGAACGTTTCGGTTTATCCCCTTGGACTTGAAGCGCCGCACGGAAGCAGTTGTGTCGATATACCTTGTTTTTATCGACGGGTAGCGAATGGGTCTCGTGATGAACGGTAATCAGTGCGTCATTAGCCAGATTTTGCTCCCTCTTGTACAATAACGAGGGAGTGTCATCGAGTACACGGAGCTCACAGTGGATGACAGGGATATCATACAACCTTATGGTGCCATAGTCTGATGCAGCTGACAATCGGCCTTCTCTAGGAGCTCACACCAAAAGTGTCCTATAAGTTAGATATCCCATCACAATAGACCCCTAGTTCATTTTACCAGGTCAGTGTCCTATCAGCATACAAATCGCGTTGTACGCTAGCAAGGCCATACATTGCACATCAACTGTCGCCTGAAAAGGGCACAACATCAAGCCCGAGGAGTAGTCTCTTCATTGCACTACCCACGAGACAACAGTGAGCATGGAGCCCCTGCGTTGTGGGTCTTTGGATGAACTCCATAATCGTCTCTAGTAAGCAGACCCACACCGACTTCGCGGTGTTGGTCTGCCACACCTCAACGATAATTCCCACCTCAACGATAAATCTGAAGCCTTTCTATCAATTTCTCACCACCACCATCATGAATTCCTATTCTGAAATCGAGAAGCGTATTTCCGAAGCCTGCGAAGCCACTAAACGCGTCCAAAAACCGAATTTAAGCGCGTTGTCGCGTCAATTTCAGGTTCCTTATCAAAGACTTCGGGCACGTCTGCAAGGACGAGCAACTCGCACTACACGAAAAGCCACTGGAAAGGCCCTTTCTGATATACAAGAAAGAGCTTTAATCGATTGGATTCTCCAGCGCGATTATCTAAATAGTGCACCTACGCCAGAGATGATCAATACTGCTGCAAATCAGATTTTACAGCGGAATGCGGAAACCGATGCGTCGCGTACAGTTAGCAAGAATTGGGTCTACCGCTTCATCGATCGCCTTCCAGATGAATTTGAACTAGTAGTTCAGAAGCCTATGGAGAAAAAACGCCTGAATTTAGAAGATATTGGTGAAATTCAACACTGGTACGACGTTTTGGAGGGCTATATTAGCAAAATTCCGCCTCGGAATATCTACAATTTCGACGAAACTGGCTTTCAAATCGGACAAGGCAAGGCCCAAAAAGTCGTCACGACTAGGCCTTATCAGGCTAGAAAAGGCAATCCTACTGGCGAAGTACGAGAGACTATTTCAGCTATTGAATGTGTCTCTGCCGATGGCTTTACTTTACCTCCGCTCTTTATCTTTAAGGGCTCGGTGCATCTGGAAAGATGGTACGAAGGCGATATTCCAGGCGATTATCGTATAGCGCTTTCTCCTAAAGGCTATACTACTGATTCAATTGCATTTGACTGGATTCAACATTTTGATCTTTATACTAGATCTCGTCTTCTTAAGAAGAATGAGCCACGTCTCCTACTTTTTGATGGCTATGGGTCCCATTTGACGTACGAATTCCTGCAGTTTTGTGATTTAAATCACATTATTCCTTACTGCTTTCTCCCTCATACGATGCATCTTATTCAACCGCTCGATGGTCAACCTTTTCAGGTGTATAAACACTACTATCGGAAGCGAAATAATGAGCTTGCTCAGGCAGGCAATGAGATGGAAGATAAAGGCGATTTTCTGCAAGAAATCGAGGCAATTCGTGCAAAAACTTTTACACAGCGCACTGTACGAGATGCCTGGAGAAAAAGAGGTCTCTATCCATTCAATTCCGACGAGGTAATAGGGCCTCTTCTTAGGGATAAAGACCCTACTCCAGAACTCGAGATATACACAACACCGCCGCCAATACCTAGTTCTTCGCCTCCATCTACTATACGAGGATTGCGTCGAAGCATAGGCAAAGCTCAGGATTATATTGATGATAGTCCTACGCTTGATGAGAGTTTTGTACGGCGCGTTAATCGGGTATTTGAATGCTCGCAGAAAGCCTTTGAAGAAGCCGCTGTGCTTCGATCTGATTTGTACGATCGCCTTAAGGATCGGAAGCCTCAATCTACTAGGAAATCGCGCAGAAATATCTCTCATTTCGGGAGCTTGACCGCTAATAATGCTAAACGACGAATTCAGGATCGTGGTGAAAAAGAAAGACAGAAGATTCTTCGTCAGGCAAAGCGCGCGCGGGAAAAAAGACGCGATATCTCGCCAATGCAGGCAGATAAAGAAATTTTTATTGAACCGGACGATAGGCAGGAAGATAAAGATGATAATAGGCCTCTTTTTTTCTTTGATTCGCAGGGCGTTGTTGTATAATAGGTTGAATAGCTTCAAATTTATCGTTGAGGTGGGAATTATCGTTGAGGTGTGGCAGACCAACACCGCGAAGTCGGTGTGGGTCTGCTTACTAGAGACGATTACTGTACAAGGATGAATGAGTTCAGCCAAGCTCTATTTACTTCCTCATATTGTACGCTTTCACCTTTGGAAGCCAAGGAAGTATATATGTCTCACAGGACTTCCTATATGCAGCAGATTTCATGGATACCAGACAATTTGCGGGGGGGAATAGAAAGTATACTGGAAGTAACGGTAGAATCACAGCTTGTGTTTCTTGTTGTCCGGTGCTGTACAATTTGTCGAAGCCGAAACCGGTCAACCTCTAACCTCAAAAGCATGACGTTTCTTTATCCAGCTGGACAGAGAAAAAGTTTGCATATTCTTGATCGATCCTCCGTAAGGCCGAGCCAAAGCTCCGTTCTGCCTTATGGAGGTTCCGGTAATGAGCGTCAACCTGCTCTATACCAACCTGGCAGTCATCAATTGCAGTGCGAAGCATTGTGCTGCGTGGCATCAATAACCCCAGCATGCTTGACCTCCAACGCAGGGAGTTCCGTTTCTCATTGGCACTGAATCTCTGAAATTGTTCCAGACAACTCCGCAGCTGTTGCACCGAATCATAGGTCAGCAGAGCGGCTTCGACTTCGGCTTGAAACAGGATGGCAGCGCGTCGGACTTTGCGGTAGTAGGCATTTTCGGCGCGAAGATAGGATGCCTCGTAGGCCATACGTGTGAGGATATCCCGTTCGGTTGGCTCGTTGATAGTCTGCTTCTTGGCCCATTGTAGACGACAAGGCATCAGATCAACGGCAGAACTCTGGCCACCTTGCCGTGCCACTCGAACCTCGACCGATGTCGGCCGGTCGGGTCTGGTCCAATCGCCCCAGATCTCAGAATCGTCACTCGCAGACCCACTCGCAGATCCACGGCGGCCTTTGCGCTCGCGCCATAGTTCAAAGCGGCTCCGGAATTTATCAGCGAGCATTGTGTGCGGTTATAGAATAGATGCAGTAGATCTTTTGAACAGGCAGCTACGAGTCGTCGCAAGGAGTGGTCAGCCTTTTTTATCAGTCAAAAAGTCAATGTATCTAGAATATGTGATGCTAAATAATCTGCGGTACTTTCGACAGTATCAGTGCGTCACTCATGATTTCAAAGACCGCCCAGTGAAAATCCTTTTCTGCATGTCTTCCGCATGGCTAGGATGGCCTTTGGCCTGAGGTATGCATACCGGATGTCGCCTGGTTTGATATGTAGACCCGTCTACGGCAAGACAAATAATTTCACCATGAGTCCTGCATTACGCCCATAGATGGACCTACGAGGTATTCATCTATTTGCACAATGGATCGGTGCCTTACAAGCGCCTAGTACGAACGCCAACCTGAGTTTATAGCATCGACCTGCAGTTCTATCCAAGCCTCGATAAACCCTTGGCAATTGTTCAGGCAACTTCATCCAGCGGTCATCTTGGCTCACGCCTGCGGCCGTATTCGGCGTGACCAACTCCGGACTACTTGAGTACAAAGAAAAGCACGTCTGTCGGTAGAGGATCAAGCTCAGTTATATACCAATATTGGCCATACAGTATAATAGGGTATGCCTCTTGGCTGATGCATGTTGACTACAAATGGAACGTTCTTTCCAGATGCGACAAAGTATGGATAGGCCCGAACATCAATGGCCTCCGAAGATCCTTCTAGAAAACAGAACAAACCATTCTGACAGTTATATCGCCTT